>OW388304.1:68462244-68950969 GCA_936450465.1 Gibbula magus
TTTTCATGAAGTTAGTATCCATATTTGGGGAGAGCGGCATTTGACAAAACGACTCCTAGCATAACTGTTCAGGTCATGTCTCCACGGAAACCACACACACATTCAGTTATAGGTTCAGCCTACGGAATGGATCTCGAGTACCATGTATATTACATTTCATAAACTAAGCATGCATAGTTGTGGAGATTTTGTCAAGAAAAGACATTTTCATAGATTCACTTTCACATATTTCAATGTAACACAATTCACGTGTAGGTTCAGCCTACACAGGGCAGATCGAGGGATCATAGGCGAATAACATGTCGTCATATAATCACTTATAATATTTTATAATTGCTTTCGTATTACAAGAAATTGCAGTTGAAAGACTATGGAAATGTGCATACATTATGCAAATAAGGGTACGACGCCTACAATAGGCACATCTAGACATGAAAGAGACGCCATGTGTCCAGTTTCGTAAATACTAACAATTAGTGTCAGAATAACAACCTTAGGGACGGAAGGTCGATGACAAAGGCCGAGCAAACTACTGACACCAACGGTTAAACGAGGTTAGATAAAGAGTGTTCATGTCTCATATAAAGTCTAGTCACATTCCTCCTCCTATAGCAATGTATAACAATGCCGTGGGATTGACATTTTAGCATGAACAGTCTGGTCATCCTCTGCAATGTTATATAAACCATGCTAACACTTTGTATCTTGTGAAACAACATTCTTTTCCCACAGAGGTTACTCAATTCAGATGTCCGATCCTAAACTCTGTTCTACATGGCCTGAATTCCAAGGCTCAAGCAAAATCCCCTAGTGGGGAAAAGTGGAACCTCATACGGTATCCTTGCTTTTAAACCAATGAAAACGTATCTTTCAGCAGCCTCGTTGACCGAGTGACTTCAAAGATCTGGGCATTTGACTCTTAAGGGTCTTGCTATGTAGCATATGTCCTTCCAATATCTCTGATGTAAATAACACAAATGAACTATATATATTTTGGTACTTGTCTCTGATTTGGTCTTCTTTATATATCGCATGTTCATGATCATTATTTTCAGTCAAATAGTATATTTTGAGGAAAACACATTAAACGAGAAAGCGTTTATCTTACGTTTATTTTATCATTATGACGTGTCATTGGTAATGTTTACAACGGCATCTCTAATTGCACAGCTAGATTCAATTGCAACCAATCAGGACACTCCAGTTCTGCCCTAGGAGTCCCTCCATGTATAACAGAGGTTAGGATTGGAAATCTGAAGGGAGTAAACTCTGTGGGAAGATAATGGTGAAACATAAGATATGTCTATATGTGAATGTGAACATTTTGGAAATGACATTGAATATCAGTTTGGAAATGGAAGTTATACGTTGTATACTATGGAAAGTGTTTCACAACGCCTGTGACGGAATCAACACAAAATAATCACATTCAGTAGAACAAACATAACACAAGCGTATCATTAGTCCAATTGGTGAAGAATACCAATTATAAAATTGTATTTGTGAGGGAATGTTGTCAACACAGGCCCACTGTGCGTCAGGTTAAAATAATACCCCAGTAAGTTCAATACGGGAGGACAGTTTCTAAGTCAACATCCCTAAATGGAATTTTGCCACAGACTCTGAAACTGCTCCCCAGTACAAGCGTGTCCTCATGTGTCTCCCTCAGTCTCTAGATCCGCTGCAGGGAGTTCATGCCAGATATAATACACCGTCATCACAGAACATCACTGACCTTTTCGGTTGTAGCCGTCAGGAAAATACCTATATTTACAAGTGGTTTGAAAGGTGCAAGTTTGACTGGTATAAATGCCGGAGCTTGTCGACGGCATTTATACTACAGTTTAACTTAAACTTTCAAACCGTTTATAAGCCAGTGAACAAACACATTATTAAATCTGTTTCTTATAAATTCAAATTTCTAAAAAGTAAATAAACTTTAGAAATAAAACAAATCTCTGCAAAAAATGTACAGTGCATGATAAAACAAATGATTAGTATTGTCTTAGATTATGTGCTTAGCTCCGCCCACAATAATACCGCATCACTTATGTGTCACCACTCGCAAACGTACATTGTAGTTGACAGGAAATTTGATTAGAATATTTAATTTTTGGTTCATGTTGTTAGGTTTTTAAAGAAGTTTAATCAAGAAAAGAGCATGGGATAGTAGTGTCATAATAGCGCAATGATACAGTGATAAAGTAGTACCGCAGATTATTTCATGTAAACGTCAGAGTATGAAGATTATCCTTTTCAGTTGGCAATCTCGTGTTGAGAATATATGCCGGTCACATGACCTTGTTTAATCCAAGCAGCAGAGAGCATATCGCTTAAATTTCAAGGTGTGAATTTACCATCAAATAAATCAATGTTATAAAATACTGAATGTGTTCTCTCTGATACAAAATTCACAACAATAAACAAGTATATATAAAGTAAGTATATATATATAGTCTCATATAAAGTCTAGTCACATTCCTCCTCCTATAGCAATGTATAACAATGCCGTGGGATTGACATTTTAGCATGAACAGTCTGGTCATCCTCTGCAATGTTATATAAACCATGCTAACACTTTGTATCTTGTGAAACAACATTCTTTTCCCACAGAGGTTACTCAATTCAGATGTCCGATCCTAAACTCTGTTCTACATGGCCTGAATTCCAAGGCTCAAGCAAAATCCCCTAGTGGGGAAAAGTGGAACCTCATACGGTATCCTTGCTTTTAAACCAATGAAAACGTATCTTTCAGCAGCCTCGTTGACCGAGTGACTTCAAAGATCTGGGCATTTGACTCTTAAGGGTCTTTCTATGTAGCATATGTCCTTCCAATATCTCTGATGTAAATAACACAAATGAACTATATATATTTTGGTACTTGTCTCTGATTTGGTCTTCTTTATATATCGCATGTTCATGATCATTATTTTCAGTCAAATAGTATATTTTGAGGAAAACACATTAAACGAGAAAGCGTTTATCTTACGTTTATTTTATCATTATGACGTGTCATTGGTAATGTTTACAACGGCATCTCTGATTGCACAGCTAGATTCAATTGCAACCAATCAGGACACTCCAGTTCTGCCCTAGGAGTCCCTCCATGTAGAACAGAGGTTAGGATTGGAAATCTGAAGGGAGTAAACTCTGTGGGAAGATAATGGTGAAACATAAGATATGTCTATATGTGAATGTGAACATTTTGGAAATGACATTGAATATCAGTTTGGAAATGGAAGTTATACGTTGTATACTATGGAAAGTGTTTCACAACGCCTGTGACGGAATCAACACAAAATAATCACATTCAGTAGAACAAACATAACACAAGCGTATCATTAGTCCAATTGGTGAAGAATACCAATTATAAAATTGTATTTGTGAGGGAATGTTGTCAACACAGGCCCACTGTGCGTCAGGTTAAAATAATACCCCAGTAAGTTCAATACGGGAGGACAGTTTCTAAGTCAACATCCCTAAATGGAATTTTGCCACAGACTCTGAAACTGCTCCCCAGTACAAGCGTGTCCTCATGTGTCTCCCTCAGTCTCTAGATCCGCTGCAGGGAGTTCATGCCAGATATAATACACCGTCATCACAGAACATCACTGACCTTTTCGGTTGTAGCCGTCAGGAAAATACCTATATTTACAAGTGGTTTGAAAGGTGCAAGTTTGACTGGTATAAATGCCGGAGCTTGTCGACGGCATTTATACTACAGTTTAACTTAAACTTTCAAACCGTTTATAAGCCAGTGAACAAACACATTATTAAATCTGTTTCTTATAAATTCAAATTTCTAAAAAGTAAATAAACTTTAGAAATAAAACAAATCTCTGCAAAAAATGTACAGTGCATGATAAAACAAATGATTAGTATTGTCTTAGATTATGTGCTTAGCTCCGCCCACAATAATACCGCATCACTTATGTGTCACCACTCGCAAACGTACATTGTAGTTGACAGGAAATTTGATTAGAATATTTAATTTTTGGTTCATGTTGTTAGGTTTTTAAAGAAGTTTAATCAAGAAAAGAGCATGGGATAGTAGTGTCATAATAGCGCAATGATACAGTGATAAAGTAGTACCGCAGATTATTTCATGTAAACGTCAGAGTATGAAGATTATCCTTTTCAGTTGGCAATCTCGTGTTGAGAATATATGCCGGTCACATGACCTTGTTTAATCCAAGCAGCAGAGAGCATATCGCTTAAATTTCAAGGTGTGAATTTACCATCAAATAAATCAATGTTATAAAATACTGAATGTGTTCTCTCTGATACAAAATTCACAACAATAAACAAGTATATATAAAGTAAGTATATATATATAGTCTCATATAAAGTCTAGTCACATTCCTCCTCCTATAGCAATGTATAACAATGCCGTGGGATTGACATTTTAGCATGAACAGTCTGGTCATCCTCTGCAATGTTATATAAACCATGCTAACACTTTGTATCTTGTGAAACAACATTCTTTTCCCACAGAGGTTACTCAATTCAGATGTCCGATCCTAAACTCTGTTCTACATGGCCTGAATTCCAAGGCTCAAGCAAAATCCCCTAGTGGGGAAAAGTGGAACCTCATACGGTATCCTTGCTTTTAAACCAATGAAAACGTATCTTTCAGCAGCCTCGTTGACCGAGTGACTTCAAAGATCTGGGCATTTGACTCTTAAGGGTCTTGCTATGTAGCATATGTCCTTCCAATATCTCTGATGTAAATAACACAAATGAACTATATATATTTTGGTACTTGTCTCTGATTTGGTCTTCTTTATATATCGCATGTTCATGATCATTATTTTCAGTCAAATAGTATATTTTGAGGAAAACACATTAAACGAGAAAGCGTTTATCTTACGTTTATTTTATCATTATGACGTGTCATTGGTAATGTTTACAACGGCATCTCTGATTGCACAGCTAGATTCAATTGCAACCAATCAGGACACTCCAGTTCTGCCCTAGGAGTCCCTCCATGTAGAACAGAGGTTAGGATTGGAAATCTGAAGGGAGTAAACTCTGTGGGAAGATAATGGTGAAACATAAGATATGTCTATATGTGAATGTGAACATTTTGGAAATGACATTGAATATCAGTTTGGAAATGGAAGTTATACGTTGTATACTATGGAAAGTGTTTCACAACGCCTGTGACGGAATCAACACAAAATAATCACATTCAGTAGAACAAACATAACACAAGCGTATCATTAGTCCAATTGGTGAAGAATACCAATTATAAAATTGTATTTGTGAGGGAATGTTGTCAACACAGGCCCACTGTGCGTCAGGTTAAAATAATACCTCAGTAAGTTCAATACGGGAGGACAGTTTCTAAGTCAACATCCCTAAATGGAATTTTGCCACAGACTCTGAAACTGCTCCCCAGTACAAGCGTGTCCTCATGTGTCTCCCTCAGTCTCTAGATCCGCTGCAGGGAGTTCATGCCAGATATAATACACCGTCATCACAGAACATCACTGACCTTTTCGGTTGTAGCCGTCAGGAAAATACCTATATTTACAAATGGTTTGAAAGGTGCAAGTTTGACTGGTATAAATGCCGGAGCTTGTCGACGGCATTTATACTACAGTTTAACTTAAACTTTCAAACCGTTTATAAGCCAGTGAACAAACACATTATTAAATCTGTTTCTTATAAATTCAAATTTCTAAAAAGTAAATAAACTTTAGAAATAAAACAAATCTCTGCAAAAAATGTACAGTGCATGATAAAACAAATGATTAGTATTGTCTTAGATTATGTGCTTAGCTCCGCCCACAATAATACCGCATCACTTATGTGTCACCACTCGCAAACGTACATTGTAGTTGACAGGAAATTTGATTAGAATATTTAATTTTTGGTTCATGTTGTTAGGTTTTTAAAGAAGTTTAATCAAGAAAAGAGCATGGGATAGTAGTGTCATAATAGCGCAATGATACAGTGATAAAGTAGTACCGCAGATTATTTCATGTAAACGTCAGAGTATGAAGATTATCCTTTTCAGTTGGCAATCTCGTGTTGAGAATATATGCCGGTCACATGACCTTGTTTAATCCAAGCAGCAGAGAGCATATCGCTTAAATTTCAAGGTGTGAATTTACCATCAAATAAATCAATGTTATAAAATACTGAATGTGTTCTCTCTGATACAAAATTCACAACAATAAACAAGTATATATAAAGTAAGTATATATTCTTGAGGAGAAATTATGTTCGTAAACACTAGCAGTGTTGAATAGTCATCCCCTGCGAAATGTGATGTGATCTGATGTGACAACTCACCAAATTTATAATCAATACTGTTCTGAAATACTACAAACTCATTTTCTGCTAATGATTACACCAACGTGACATCTATGAATAATGTTACTTAAATAAACTGATATATTTGATATCAGTTCACACTTGTAGGAGTTTCTCTATGTATACCAATTCTATATACAGACATGTTAACAGTACAATTGATGATCCCACACACATTATAAACTAAGGTGGATTTGATATCGTAATTCAGCTGGACACATGGACAACATTCTCCATTTCGTGTAGTGAAATAGAGGATATCTGTATTTTCTTGACTAATACCATGTTCATCTCATCGAGTGAGGTAGAAATGTTATATATATAACTTTCCTACCTCACGAGATTAGATAAACAGGGTATTTCTCAAGAATTAAACGGATATTCTATTTACTATATGATGTTATCCTTGTAATTAAGTCCGAAAAGGGTCGTTTTCCATTCCGAGCGAAACAGCCCGTCACCATAGTAACACTGTGACGTCATAAGCCAATTTGTGTAGTGAAATAGAGGATATGCGAAAAAAAATAACTTTTCTACCTCATGTGATGAGGTAAACATGGTATTTGTCAAGAATTGACGGATATTCTATTTACTATATGATGTTATCCTTGTAATTACGTCTGAAAAGGGTCGTTTTTACGCCGAGCGGCCGCTAGAAACAGCCCGTCACCCCAGTAACACTGTGGCGTCATAAGCCAATTCGCCGCGTCAGACCATTGTTTTATGACGTCAAATTATATCAGTCACTGGTCGCAGTGAAAATATAAGTTATTTTCACTGTAGCTTGATAGACACTTTATTTCACTTATAAATTCCAGTATTTCAATGCTCGTCATATAATAAATAAAAATATCAAACAGTTGTTGCATAAAGCTAGGACTTTGACCAGAAGCACAAACACCTGAAGGTGACCTTAGACTGTTTTACATTGCTCATAACGGAATAAAGGGTAAACTAGGTGTTAAGGTTGTTTATGTCACCAATTTAGCCTTTTTGTATTGTTAAATTGTGGAATAAAGGGTAACCGTAGTGTTAAGGTTGTTTTATACAACGTTCCCTGGTGGACATTGGTCAATATAAGATGCCAAACTAAAACATTAGCTATTGCATATGGACGAATGTTATACGATGTTTATTGTATCAGGCGCACATGCCAGACAGTGGTCTTCGAGTAATGAAATTGAGCTACTGATAACAATTGAAGACATTCTTTGATTCTATATTTGGATGAGGTAATAACATTTGTCCCTACATAACCTGATTTGTATGGATTTTTTTGGATTTGGTATTATGAGAATACTAAGGCAGAGTTGCAATAGATCAAGCTCATAGAAGTTTAGCAACGTTTATATGAAACCAGAAGACGTCCTTTAGTAACGATTCTCTGTAAACTTTCCGTGTCTTTTTGCAAAATGTGTGACGTAAATCAGGTAAAATAATAATTTTCAAGCTGATACTAGAATATATAATCTTAAATGCAAACGACGACTGTATGATGGCATCTTTCGTAACCAGGTGTGTGACAGCGCAATGGTTAGCACAGTAGACAACAAGTTCGACTTTAGATGACGAAGTCCGGGATTCGAATCCTGCCAAGTCGTCGGCAACTTTGTTTGCTGTGGAGAACTGGACCCATATGTTGAAGCTCTCTTAGCGCTAAGATAGTCGCAAGTACATAAACATTCACTTACTAAGACTATCTTAGAAATAAGACAGCTTAGGAATATGCGCCCTTTTCTTCATGCAGTGAGGTTTGGATGCAATTATACACTAAATTCAGTGCAGTAACATCTATGGTTTCGCTAGTTTTAGTTGCAATTCAGGCTTCACCGCAATGCATAGCCACCTTGGTGTTGCGGGCTTTCTCCCGTGATGAATGTGAAAAACTCTTGAAAGTGGCGTTAAACCCCAATTCACCTCAACTGACTTTCAAGGAGAGATGGGACGAAGAAATCAAACTCACTTACGGTAACATTTTGCGACAAGGATTTATTGTTGTGAATAAGTCTCCAAAATTTGTATTGCATTTAATAAGCTTAGCTTTATCAACAAACTAACGGAAAGCGCTTACATTTACCGCAACACCTTATTAAAGGTCATTTTACGACATGCCGCATGCCGTTATCGTCGCCTATTTTCGCGGTAAATATGTTATTATGTCTGTTATGTCAATTACATACATATCTTAAGTAAGTGATGGATATAAATCACATTATCACATTGAATGATCAACTGATAGTTGTGTTTCCATCAAGTACTCTTAGATTGATAGTGTATACAATAATAATTACATGAAAGGCCGTCGAAGTTGCACTTGAATTGATCAGGTTTACGTTTATGTATGTAATTTAAAAAAATGACGTTAAAGTGATGAAAACGTTCGTCTGACCCACTATTATTATTTCTGAATTCGTTTGTTTATTCAACTGCGCTCATCATATTACAATTTTAGCAATATCTAAAATATGTGTGTCAGTGAAAAATTCTGTTGATTATGCGAAAAACGATGATAAATTGCCGTTTTTATTTAGAAAGAGCTTAATTTAATTTTGTTTCCCTTAAGAGTGTCATTGATTTTTAATATATTGACTTGTTATGTGTTTACGTATGTGATTAAATTGTATCAGAGTTTAATCATCGAAAGCGAGCGCTTTATTTAAATAGATGAATTCGGTTAAAAATAGTGCAAATTGGTTACAGGGGTATTACTATTAATGACAATAACTTTTAAAATCATTCGTTGACCCCAAAATGTTCTTTAATTTTTGGATTAAAGACATAATAAACTTGCTATTTTGAAAAAATAAGCGAATTCTAAAATATGTTATTTCATGTCCCATCTCTCCTTAAGTCACCATATAACCCTTTCAGTTTAATTGTAATTGAATCGTACCAGGAAACTTGATATAATTTGTAAAATTTTGTAGGCACTTGTGCCACTTGAACAGGGCATATCTACAGAGTATATGTACACACATCACTTGACCATATTTTCTGCCTTGGGCTGTGCTCTACCCATAGCAGTGTTCATATTATACTATATTTGTGGTGTAGGTAGGTTGATAATATATTGACAAATTTGCTTTGACATAAGTATTATCATCAGTGATCATCGTTATCAGTTTTATTGTTGATACTTTTCAGAGATTGGATCTCACATTAAATCTATAATAGATAAAATGAAATAATAATCTGCCCATCGTGTCAGGTATTGTAAATGAGTCTTGCTACTTCAACACTCTTACTTTTAGACGGTGCTCCTTCATAACCGCTTGACATTGACCAGATGTTCAACTCAAAATTGATTTTCTTCAAGACCCATCTTACATGTAGCATGGGCATGATGTGACTCTCTGAGGGTCTGTCGGTATCAAACGTTTACGTTATGGGAATATAGAAGTCTATAGAGAGAATATATACCTCCAACGAATTACACGGTGGCACAGACAACCAGCAAACATAACTATTAAGGGTGATCATGTGTAATCATTGTCAGTCGTATTGTAAATAATTACAGATATCTCAATTTATTTCACCAGTAGCGGTCTACTTTGTCAGGTAGTTTTAACAAGTCTCAATCACCTCAAACCCTCAGAAAGTGCATCTCCGTCATGATTAAACGACTTCACATTGCCCAGGTTGGTAATTCATTACAAATTGTTTTAGATCCACGAACCACCATCTGTAAGCTAGCACGAATATGTTGAGAGGGACATTCATTGAATTGTTGGAGTCACATACATGTGTACGTCAAAGGTTATAAATGGTGTTATGTTATTGACAAGACGCCATAGGTATCACTTTTGATATAATAATATTAGTAACTGCAGTTTGCCAAACGTGATTACAGACATATGGTCTAGATTTGCAAGATTACCCCCTTCACTTTGACTAATTGTTTACGTGATATAAAATAAACAATTGCGAGGAAAATGCTCAGATTTCGTTATAGATAGACAGACCAATTTATCCCGGTGACATGGCATTTTGTTAAGGTCATCACGACACTTGAACTTTTCCAAAATTCAAATTCAAAACAAAAATATAGATATTGCACATTATTGCACAAAACATTTTAAAAATATTTTGTTGTGTTGTTATGGTGTAATTAATAAAAACATATATGTGTGCAAACGAGCATTACACGTGTATTGAGCGTATACAACCAAAGTGTACGTGAAGTTTATGTCGATATTTATATTGGATGGACACATTAGTCAATGACTGTGCATAGATGAATAGTTGAAATTGGGCATCATTTATAGACTTTCTTGAAGTCTGCCTATAGCCGATATACTAACCTGTACTTCCTTCTAATAATTCACTCATATAAACTTGTCTGTTATTTCATTTGCTAACGTATCGTAATATTTCTTCCAACAGACGTTATCATCCCTACACAGATCAGTGATAGTCACTGGAACTCGTGAGTGCGTCTGGATTTAATATACACAGCCGTGTTCATGTTAACAGTCTATTTTGAATTAACAATCTAATATTTGTTTCTTTGTGACGGATTCATTTTTGAGGAAGCTTGCATTTAGCAAGAGAAACGTTGAATAAAATGATGGTTTTAGAGTAGAACACATCTACCGGTATGTTACACATGTGACAGATTACAAATGAATGAAATGTGTCTGCAAATGTTCCTTAAACTTCCCTCTCTCCGAGTTGCAATGTTTAACAGTGAAAATAATTTATTAAGCCATGGTGGTCTACACTCATTATGCATATGCACTATGTTGAAACATTACGCCAATTTCCTGGTTCTATGTACCGTTTCAGCTGACACATTCAATTGGTAATCATCAAATTCAATTTTATTTGTCCCCAGTCTGTGCTGCAGGGAGTTCGTGCAAGATATAATGCAACGTCTTCACCGAACACCAACCCACTTCATTAGATGTGGCCGTCAGGAAGAATACACACATTGGTTCTCATCGGAGACTGGCAGTACGTGTTTAAGATGAAATGTGTACAACATGGCTTTAGGAACGTTTAACTCATCAGGCATGGAATGGCGCTCGCCCGTCCATCCATCCATCCGTCTGTCCGTCCGCCTGCCCGTAAACGTTTCGCTTTTTCGACTTCTTCTCCAGAACCAATGACTCCAGAGAGCTGAAATGTTATGTACAGACTCTTCGGCCAATGGGGATTCTAAATTGTAGATTTGGTGACCTTGTGGCTCCAAATATCGATCACAGAGGTCCTGCCTAAAAAGCCGGTTGTAATGAGCTGTGAACATAATAAGATTTTATGTGCACTTCATATGTCAGCTTAAGAGTAATACTATGTTATGGACATGTTTGATGTAATCAATGTGAAATTAGAACTATTGAATAGCCTGTGAACTGAATATTGTGACAGGATGCATAGGAAAAAAATGAAAAAGGGTTCAGAAATGTTTTATTTTACATTAGATATGTGAACTAAATATGACTGGTAATGAAATAAGATAAGACTATTAGAACTAGCTACATGAGTTTGTATTACCACATCTTCTGTGAGTCCAAGGTCTGCATGTTGTGTAATTGCAGGTGTTGACCTGGGGAGTGACCACTCCCAGGAAGAGATGCAATTATTTTTAGAAATAAATCGGGGCTCTTTTTCATTATGTAATAAATGTTGATAATTCCAGAATGAAAATAAGTAGTAAAACAATAAAATGCAAAGGTCTACATTATTGATAATAAATGTGGATTGATGTGTAACCAATTTTGATAATAACTTTTAAATTTGATGACTGGGCAATGACTTATTTTGTGATAGCTTAATATTTTCCTTAGAGATAATTAATAACATGATGCCTGATGAGCATCAGAGACAATGGCTCTATTTTTACATCTTAGCAGGTTAACTCATATGCAGGATATCTACCTTCATTGCACAGTGCTATGTTATTAAATTGTAATCTATATAATATACAGGTATATGATGATGTATTCATGTTAATGAGGCGTACCCGGTAATATTCTTTATTCTTCATATATTTTAGCACTATATACACTTTAGTCAAGTACACTAATATAGATGATAAATAGGATCAAAATAAATTGCAAATAGACTTATAAAACATATATCTTCAAGCACATTTATTCTTTTACATGTTCTCATCGGCAAAATTAAAAGCCTTGACGTTTGAATACAATATGATGAATGTGTGGAACAAACAAATTACGTGACTATATTTCTGAATACAAACAATAGAGAATGCAGATTCAAGGTAAAGTTAAGAGGCAGAGGACGTCTAAGTAATGAAATGAAGTTGAAGTATAACAATTGGATACATTCTATTTGATCTATTTTCGGAAAACCTGGAGATTCGAGGTGAATTTGTCACTAGATAATCTTATTTGCATCCATATACGAGTTTGAACTAATTCTACCGTTTCTATGGGGAAAAGTTATATCTGTTTGACAACTATTGAAGAGACGTATAATTTGGTTATGCAGTGCTCTACTTACTTCCTCTCATCCATAAGAATGTATAGCGTATATTCTGTAGAAATTTGACAGTAGATGGATGATGGAATTAAAAACATTTTTCTGCAAGTTTGGAGGAAAAAAGTTCCTACAAAATGCTGATTTTGATAGTACTAATATTGCTGCTTTGCACAATTTCTGATACAAAGACAGTGACATTCTATTGTTCACCACTCACTATGCCAAGCCGGCTTTCAAGAAATCTGGTGATGGATGTCAGTCAAGTTTCCTGTAGCCGGGACAAGCTCCAATCAAAGAGACAATGGCTTGACCCTGACTTGTTTCATTACATCAGAGAACTGGGGATAAGTAACACAAAGTCAGTGAGGAGAGGAGAGGAAAGCGAAGTGACTGTAGAAAACAAAGGTCAATCAAGATTCAGAGTGGAGTGTGCAGTAGCAGCCACGTGAAACAATACAAATCTCAGTATAATGCTGATAACCCGATATATGTCTCATCCATGATAAACTACAGCTAGGTAACAGTGAGGATATCAGTTTTTAGAGGGTACATCGTCTTGGACATGTGACGTGACCCCCTTTTCAAGGAGCAAGTGTAAGATCTCGCCCAATGATAGCCAGGTTTATATACACTGTGGAAAGGGATGCAGTCAAGCGGGCTGGGAGGGAACTAGGGGGGCAGAAGTTCAGTATTTTTTAGCAGTTCCCCGAGGAGGTGAGCAACTATAGGAGAGATTTCTCATGCCTTTGTTAAGAGATGCCAGGAGAGCCGACAAGAGAGCTCACATCACAATAGACAAACTGTATGTGGAGAACAGACTCCAGTCTGTACCTGTACCACCACCCTACAGAGTCCCCACTACTAGGGGTAGCACTGCTAGGCCTCACCCCAGGCAGTAGGGGTGCGCTGGTGGTCTTGAGAATTCATGTTCTACTGTTTTACATGCAGAACAAACTTTCACTGAACCCCCCTCTGACTTTAAGTATGCCTCAGATCAAGAGTGTTGCACTAGTCAAAGTGTGAATGATATCACAGATAGTGTTCCTGATGTCACTTATCAAGTTCCTTGTAAAGAACTATCAAATAATGCTGTAAGCAGCTGTATGCATGACAATAGTAGTATTGATGGTATAGTTACTATTCATGATATAACTAATTACAAACCTCCATGTAACTATGAACAAACTACAAATCAGCATTGTCTTAACATCTCAAGTTGTAACCAGAACCTGCATACACAGGAAGCATTACACGATCTTCAATTAGAACTTGAAACTAACATTACTCTTGCCTGTAAGTCTGATGATCATGATGTAAATGATGACCCTAATTTTGTTAACAGAAGTATAACTATCCCACAAGATGTACTTTTAATCACACCATCAGCTGAAGAAGAAAATATAGAAATTATCTCTAATTGTAATCAACCAAGTACCACTCCTAACAAACTTAGTTTTATTAATCTGAATGTATGTGGATTAAGAAACAAACTGAATTATCCTGAATTTACCTCCCTATTGCAAAAGGCTGACTTAATATGTTTTCAAGAATCAAAAACAGACTCACTTGATGATCTAGAAATTGATGGGTATAAATTGCATCTTCACCACAGATTAAGATTTATCAGGAAATCTGGTGGTATTGGGCTGTTGGGAAAACTTACTCTACACTGACTTTATTTCATCACTATATCAAAAAAGGTGCTTGATATTGATAATGATTTGTATTTTGGAATTGTATATCTGCTCCCTGAAAACTCCAAATATGCAAAAGAGGATATGTATCCTCTCCTTGAACAATCTGTTTTACACATGCACAGTAAATCTGATTACCTGTTACTTATGGGGGACTTTAATGCAAGGACTAGTACTTTGCAGGATGTTTGTACTGTTGAAGAGCTTGATATTGATATTGATGCAATGAATGATATTTATGAACCTGAGAATATACTTTGCACAGGTTCTTTGCCTGTATGGAGAGCAAACCAGGATATGGGTAAAACAATTTCATCAGGCATTAAACTGATTCAGTTATGCAAAAATACTAATATATTTATTTGTAATGGCAGGTTAGATAAGGATATGTATACTGGCAAAGTGACCTGTAAAGATCTAAGTCTAGTTGACTATGTCATATCTTCAACATTATGCCTTCCTCTTTTTAGAGAATTTAAGATTACTGAATTTTCAGCCCTTTATTCAGATATTCACTCTCCAATTATGTTCTCCTTGAACTTAACTCCCAATGATATAAGCCGATAATCAGACCCCCTGACTCAACATATTAATACAAACCTACAGCCAAATGATAGTACCCAGAAAACCAAAACGTTATGATATACATTCATCCAAATGTTTTGTTGATAATATTGACCCCAACAGTGTTTTCAGATTGACACATATTTTGCAATCGACAACAGGTCACGATGGCACAGCACGTGCAATCAATGAATTCGCGACTGAAGTGGCGAATGTACTCTCTGAAGCTGCACGTGCTGCGTTCGGTGTGAAACGAACATTTTAAAATGTGAGTATAAAAAGTGCATGAATATAACATATCAAGCAGTAATAAAATGAGTTTTCTAGATTGATTAGAGAAAACCAAAAACATCAACCTAAAAAGTTTTGGAAAATTCTCACAAAAAATAAAAACAATAATTCTAACGAGGTACTGGATATTGGTATACTTTTTGAACATTTGCAAGAAAAAGATTACAGATGATCTTGTAATAGATGCCGAATTGAAACACTATGATGATTTTATACTTAATAAAGATATCTCTCTTGAAGAAGTAGCTTTTGCATCCAAACGCAAAAAAGCTTCTGGGATTGATCAAATTGAAAATGATTATTTAATAGACTCATTTGATCTTCTAGTACCTATATATGTTAAATATTTTAACTTGATCCTACCAACAGGAATATTACCAGAAACCTGGCTGACGGGCTCGATCAGACCAATTTACAAAGGAAAAGGAAATAAATCGGACCCAAACGCATATCGACCAATCACGATACTAAGCTGTTTCGGCAAGCTATTTACAAGTATACTCAATAACAGGCTTAACCTCTTTCTTGAAACAAAAAACATATTGACCCCGGCCCAGGCTGGTTTTAGGAAAGATCACTCAACAAATGATAACATTTTCGTAATGAATATGCTCAAAAAATTGTTAAAAATTAGTGAACGAAAATTGTTCTGTGCTTTCATAGATTTTTCTATTTTAAAGCATTTGAACGTGTTTGGAGAGTTGGGTTGTGGCACAAGCTTCTCAGCAATGGAATTGGCGGTAGATTTTTAAAACTTGTTGAAAATATGTATGCTAATATCAAATCATGTGTACTATCCCATAATAATATGTCGGATTACTTCCCCTGCTATTCAGGGGTACGCCAAGGTGAAAACCTTTCCCCTCTTCTGTTTTGTTTATTTATAAATGACCTGCATGAATTCCTTTCTAATGAGGGTTGCAACCCTGTGAATCTTTTAAACATACCTGATATTGACATGAACTTATGTGTTTCATTTATGATACTACTTTATGCAGATGATACAGTCCTATTTGCGAATTCAGCTCTTGAACTCCAGCGTACTCTTAATTCGTTTTATACATATTGTCACATGTGGCACTTAGAGGTAAACCTTGATAAAACAAAAGTACTTATATTTGGGAGCGACCCAGCAAAAAGCTCTAAGCTCAAGTGCTACTATGGTAATACATTGATTGAAATTGTGGATGATTACACATATCTTGGTGTAACTTTTTCGAGAAACAGAAAATTCAATAAAGCAATTAAAAAACTATCCGAAAGCTATGTTTTGCCTTTTGAAAACATCGAGAAAATTTCATATACCTATAGAGTGTTTACTAAAAGCATTTGATGTTATGATTTCCCAAATTTTGCTTTATGGTTGTGAAACATGGGCTTATGAAAATATACAAATTATTGAGAAGATCCATCTGAAATTTCTAAAATTAGCTTCTGGTTTACGCAACTCTACCCCTAACTTCATTGTCTATGGTGAACTAGGGAGAGTCCCCCTTTATATACTAGCCGCTAAACAAATAATCTGCTTCTGGTACAAATTACATCTGCCTGGAACTACACCCACATTGTCAAAAATGATTTACAACTACGCACGTATAAAAGGTAACATAGAGAATGAATATGATATTTGGACCAAATATGTGAAAGGTATACTTGACAAATGTGGGCTAACATGTGTATTCTACAACCCTGTTACTGTCTCATGCCAATGGTTAACTTCTCGAATAGAAACAACGCTTAAAGACCAATTGTACCAAAACTGGAAAACTGAAATAGAAGAAAGCCCCACAGATTTCTATTATAAATATATTAAGCGCATTCCGATGTTAGAAAATTATCTATTCCTGCCAGTTCACGTACGCGTGTATTTACCAATTTTAAAATATAGAACCTGCAACCATAATCTACCAATTGAAGTTGGCCGTTGGCATGGCATTGACCGTGAAAATAGAACATGTTATATTTGTAAATCCCCCGCAATTGCAGATGAGTTCCATTATTTATTCAAATGCCATGCTTTTTTTTAACAAAGACAGAAATACATTCCTAAGAAATATTTATCATTCCCAAACTTAATGACTTATTAAAACATTTTTGTAGACCAAAGCTTTGTTCAATCCAAAACTTTAGCACTGTATCTTAATATTATTGATAAAATTGATTTTGTGTCAACTGTATCAGCTGTATTCTGAAATGACATCCTATATATTGTATGTGACCAATTATACCCTGCCATCTTGCTTTATGTTTTATGTATCATTATTATAAACTGTATCTCTTGTACCACCGAGTGTGGTTTCCGAGAATAAAGAGTTTGAGTTGATTTGAGTTGAGTCCACCACTAAAACTGAAAATGTTAACGTGTGCTTATGGAATGCCCAATCATCAAAAAACAAGACAGTTGAAATTTGTGATCACATCCTGGAGTTTAGTATTGATATTCTGTTCCTCACGGAGACATGGTTGTCAATGAATGGCGATGAAGTTATATGTTCTGAAATGACACCACCAGGATACAAGATGTACCATATGTACCAAGGAGAAACAAGAGAGGCAGAGGAGTTGCGTGTATATATAGTGTTCTACTTACCTCCTTAGCAATGAAAGTGCGTGCGCGAATTCTTGAAATACTTGCATATTGGATTTTAAAAAAAAGAGAGACTGATAAAAATTTAAGTAAATTGATCAATTTAAAAGTAATTGCAAAAGCAAAACGTAATGACACAAAGGCCACACAAAACATCACCAGTGACTCTAGAGTCGTGAAAGGTAATGTACATGTACTCCTACAGATTCATAACTGTTGATTTAGTGACCGTGTGACCCCATATATGGATCACAGGGGTCATGATCTAACAGCTGTTGTCATCTTCTCCATATCATTAAGTGCTTGCAATTTGTTATACCTTTTACGAATACTTGTGAAAAATCTTCATTTTGAAATTTATTTCGCTTATTGTTTAAAGCTAAAGCAGAAAATGGTTGCCTCGCCCCTCAAACATGCAAGACTCAAGTACTGTGCTCAAAGTCATACACAACCATAATATCTACAACTATTTAATTGTTCTAGTGCTTTAATCAAAGTGGTAGTGTGCTGGATTGGTCATGTTACAATATATTTAAGTTTTAAACACTTGAACTTGCACGGTACTGAGTCGTATAGTTGATTATGGTCTATTTGACAGTTGACATAAATTAAACTGTTGTGCACCAAAGTTGCCTTTTACTACAGTACAATAACCAACAAGGGTATACTGAGTAGTTTAGGATACTATTCTGCAGAGATACCATGAATAGGTCTAATTCCTCTACTGACAATCCCTAGTTAACCACTTGCAATTTCTCTTGCACAATAATTCCATGTATTGATCATATCGTCGGTTCGCTTCTGATAAAAGATTGTTGATAGTGAATGTTGTTTTTAGTGCATCTTCCATGCCAAACTCACTATATGATCTTAGATGTACTTAACAAGAACAACCCTTGATGATTGTACCATATGACATCGGTGAACTGACATATCAAGAACAGAAATGGATTGTTCGTAATGATATTTCTCCTACCCACATTAACGACATTCGTGGTAGAGATGCAACTGATATTATATTCGAACAATGAATTTATTATTCAAACCTTGGGCTTCTTGAACTAATACAACAATATTAATCTTAAACATACATTGTGATACATTAGGATCCCTGGAAAATGTTGTCTGTATGTTAATTGACCTCACTATTTGTTGTATACTAAAGACAAGAAAAGATAGACAGGGATTAGGACTATGCCATGACCATTAAGAGCTTAATGTATCTGTGTCACAAGAAAATGTTTGTTTGAACATATGAATAGCAGAAATAATAACACAACGGTGACTTAGATGCGTCAGATATCCTGCACTTTATACCTGCTCATGCTGCTACTTGTATTCTGCAGGAACACACAGAGACTAGTTTTGTATTATCCTGGAGTCCACATATTTAACTATTCATCGATTAATTAACTGTGATAAAGTGATAAATAAGATACGTATTAAGTAAACAGATTCAAATGTCCAGCAGTTTTTATGCAATGCCCCTTAAATAACCTATAACTGCTTCTGACTGAGCCTACCCCTGCTTCAGCATCAATATCAACTCCATTATCAGTGATTTAGTTACTGGCATTGATCAATATCAGACAGAGCGATGGTCCCCTGTTTTCGTGCAGAACACTTTAGGTGATTCAGGTCGTCGCAAACTCTGTTTATATTGTCCTGAGGAGGGCAAGTGTCCTCGTTTTGTTGGCATGAGTACCGCTGAAAACCAATAACACTGTATTGGTTTGTTTTAAAAAGGTGTTAGTTTACAATGTTTTCCAAGGTATTAAAGCAGAGACTATTCAAATACTGCAACAGTGAACTCTTTACTGCTTTCAATAAATAACGATTTAACTGATGTTTGTATTTCTGATAAATACCTTTAAAATGTGATTCTATTGCCATTTTCGGACATCACTGTTTTAGCCAACACATCTTAATAAAGGTTTTCAATATCCATGGTTGGTTGTTTACAAATGTTAAAATTCACGGTGGTAATTTGTTTTTTTCCCTCCAAAGCACAAAAGTGATAATATTTAATAAGTATTATTAAACAAGAAATTGTTTAATTGGTGATTTACATATATTATTATTTCATCAATGAATAGCTTAACCTTGTGATAATGCTAACGCTCATACAAAACAGTACCTAAGGAAATTCAAAACCTTATTACTGCTCTTCGGCAACCTTTGGTACTTCTCGATAATATATCACCATTAATAATGTTTTACATTAAAAGTGTGATTAAAACTATACACTTTGTGAGATTAAAATGGTTTGATTTGTAATAATCAATGGATACCACTTCAGAATTGAAAAATGGAAGAAGTCCTGGACCCGGTTTTTCTGTAACCTCGGCCAATTTTAGAATGTTTTATTGAAATTGTTCAGCTTAAAAACATTGCCCATTTAAACATTTTGCCCAGAAAATTCAATCAGTTTCATATGCTGTAATCCGGAAACATTCATAATATTGCTTGAAATTGTTTGGAATATTTTCGCCCCTAAACTACATTTCAAAACATTTTTGGTTTAAGTCTCTGATTCCCTTGACACACGAATTTTGATGATGAATTTAGTCTCCCATGGAAATGCACATGCTAGCTGGTTCAGGGAAACTAAGTTTTATGGTATAGTATAGTTACTCTACTTCTCACCAATGAATGTGAAAGTTGGATGTGTGCTTTTCACGTTGAAAGCATCTTCATCCCCACGTTTATTGCAATCTATAAGGTTAAGTGATTAGGTTTGAATCCCGCTTTCAAGAGTATTTCAGCAATAACACCGCTGATTGTATTACGGCAAGTTGGCTATGCATTGATGTGAAACGTGCGAGCATCGGAAGGAACTGGCGAAGCATGGGTGGTACTTTGCTGAAATTTAGTGTAGCATTGCACCCAAACCTTACTGCCTGTAGAACAGTTCTCTTCTGCAGACTAAGTTTGCGTGCGCCTGGTTGGATTGGCCCTTTGGACCCCTTGATCCGAAGCCGAACGCGCTAACTACTGCCCTATCCTGCCCCAACAATCTTAAAGTTGATCACTAGAGCTTGAGTTTCCTTTAATTCTACTAATAAGGTTCACCAGTTCAAGAGAAGGAAATACATAATGAGATTCTCATGAAGAAAAGGCACTTAATATCACTTGTGTTGTGGCGGTCATTGCCAGAGAAAATGTACCTAAACTAGATGATATGTATTTGATTCATATAATAATTGACAGCATATAGATGTACACGACGTTCAACAGCACGATGACTGTGTATTATCATGTCCATTATCTGTATCACTTGTGGAGATTCAGATAACGGCCATATTGAAGATTTTCAAGTTACCAATTTTTCGCAGTAAACAGTTATGGCTGTTGTTGATTGTAATGATTTATAAATGACAATTTCCCTGTTCCTCTTCATCCACACTTGACAATTCCAAAATTAACTTTTATAATTTTATTTCATTTACAAGTGTATTCCAAAGAGTTTTATTCACTCACATGTAGTTGTCATTTATTTATTAACGTCTTGATGACTGACTTAATCACGCTGTTGAAGCATGTCTGAAGCTAGCATTATCTGCAACTGCACATATTGACTGCCAATACAATGGCACCATTGACAATAATCGCTGACAGATGCAGAGAAAGGGGATATAGTTATGGAAATAAGATAGTGTTCATGACACATGCAATGGGATGGAAGGATAACGCCCCGTGATGAAGGTTCAAACCAGTGTCTGACTGCTTTATATTTCTTGCACGTATACAGAGACAGGTGTAAGTCAAGGTTCATTTATTGTCCTCCCGTGAAAGTTACAAAGCCGTCCTTGAACTCTCAAGAGGAGAATGAAACTGGTGATTACTCAGGAGACAAGACACGGTGAGCGTAAATAACATTGATGCTCCCTGTGGATCAGCGTGTGTTCATGTCCCTTTAATTATCCAGGACAAATCTTTCAACCTGTACCGAATTACTGAGGAACAATTGGTGATAAATAAGAGCCTGGACAATGCCAGTGGGACTTATTTCGGTGCGTTTTGATGTCAATACTATCGTCTGGAAGGAAGTGTTTATAGTTTCAAAAGACATCAGACATCAAAAGAAACATGATCTTGTTTATATCTCTTGGCGTGTATTAAAGTGGACGTTGATGGTCAAGTGTGACATTGAAGATAACGTCGTGTAGGTTACTTTGGAGTGTCCATATTGTCTAGAAGGAACTGATCTTTAAAATATATCAACTTGTCACTTCAAAATTAAAGGAAAAAAGTGCAGATCAAACTCTAATACCTTGAAATTGTTGGAAGGTCAATAAAATGGAGTGGGTCTCTGTGGGAAATATGAATAAAATCTAATGTACCGTCCTTGAGCTGTCTCGCTGACAAGCTTCACATGAAGGTTCCCTTACCGATAAATTCAAACCTTGTCTGCGACCTTGAAATAATGACTTGAACTAGTTCTATAGATATTCCAATTCGTAAGTAGGCTGCATAATGATTTATCCCCTATGTCATGCTAAACGGTTGGCGGGGATAATGGGGAGATTTATTTCATCTAATATTGGACACTTTTCTTTGAAGTCGAAACTCAATTTGAAATAACTCAGTTGAAAGAAATTGATTATGATGGTAACACCTACGGCCAATGACCTAAGGTAATTCAATCGTCGATTGTGTGACTCTGTTGTCCCAAATATGGGCTACAACTAAAAAGTCATTCTTCTTCTCATACGTAAAATACATCAAGCACTAGCTTTGGAAAGTTTAAATCAGACGTAGTGATATCTTGTCAGGAGGAGATTATACAATCCTGAATTGTTAATTGTGTGACCATGTAGGCCCAAGAAAATACTGAATATTATTTGCAAACTCCCTGACAAAATCTTCTTCTATAATTAATTATTATTCCCAACTGTTTACAGTTATTTAAAGGCAACATTGAATGTTGAATTACAGAGTCAAATAGATACTATATTTTACAACAAGCCATTAATAGACATACAGATTCAGTTACAGCAAAATCCTTAAAGTAAAGTAAAGTTCAAGTATTGAATACTTGGAATAGTGGTAAATAAATTATTAAAAGTATTGTTTCTTCAAGCTATGAATTGATCCACAATGTAATATCTTTCAAAACTTTAAGAAAATTTTAAAATTTACACATGGTGGTGCAGGCTTTCTCCCTGCCCTAATACTAGCAGCCGCGATATAAGTGTAATACTCTTGAAAGCGGTGTTAAACCCCAACTCACCTCACCTCAACTTGTTTAAAGTGCATCTATAAATGGAGTGTTTGGCAGAAAGCAAAATATGAACTAATAGTGGGTGACTATATATATTGTCCCAAACCAGATCAATATGTTTGTTATCTTTAATAAAAAATAACTTACAACCTAATCTACACCTGTTGAACTGTAGAACAAATGACTCTATTTCTAAGCATGTCCATTAAATAGATTTAATTTGATTCGACTAAAAATTTTATGAATAGGTGTCCACATATACTTATTCAACAGAAAAATAATGATGTTCAATAATCATTGTCTTTAGGCAATTTATTCTTAAATGTATCAATACGGTACGATAAATACAGTTTGGTAAATATCTCCAACTGTTTCACAAGTTTCTTTAAAAAGTGTCTGTTCGAATAATGGTTGAAGCTGTCGAGACAATAGAGCCTCATCCAACGATGTGTTTGGTGTACAGGATTTCTAGATAAGGTGATAGGAATAAACAATAAAACTTTGAGTTACTATATGCCAGTAAGAGCATCTCCCTGTGTAATTTCTGTATTTTGTTTAACAATGAAAATAACTGATCACCATCAAATCCTGCTAATATGCCTTTGATAATTAACTATAAACTGTAGTCTTAGATATTGGAATAATTACATTTAATAACAATTGGGAACACTTGACAATATTTAACCAACCTATCCACCATGTATATCCTGCAAACATCATGTTATCATGTATTCAATAAGTAATATATGATGCACAAGGAGTCATATGTTGTTTTTATGAAGGCAGGTATATGAATATCAAATGTCAACTTTAATAGTATTCAAATCTCGGGTTATGATGTTCAGAATGAAACAATAGTTCGGCAAAATTTATTTTATAATATATTTATAACATGATAAGTTGGGCAGTCACATGGACTTACACTGTTTTTTTCTTTTAGATGGCAAAGTCATTTGTGACGGAATCCGAGGCAACCAAGGATGCTTATATGGAGTAATCAATAGAAGATGTGTCACGAGCAATTGGTAAAAAAACATGTAACAAGCAATTTGGATAAGACACGAAGACAGATAGATAGATAGATTATCTTTATTTCCTCCAAAATATGAAGATTGTTACATATCAAAGGAACAACAGAATTTAAATTTACAGTGAATCAATGAACAATTAATTTGGAAAATAATCGAGACAGTTATAAAATCTGACACTAATATGACCCCCTTCTCCCATTCAGTCATATTTAATTTCACCAATGATATACAGGAACCACCAAGCAAATCAACAATAATTTCATCATCGTCATTTTCCCAAAATTCAACAAAATCAGATATTGGTATGATATTGCAAATCCTTTCATACATATCCATTTCTAAAATCATTAAAAACTGTACATGATAGCATAACATGTTTAACAATATCACAAGCTACCATTCAACATATACACTCTCTAGATCTGGATTCAATCATTTTACAGCCAACATGAATAGTATGAGAGATATTGAAAAATATATGCTTAATGATTAAAGCAAGCTCACAGAGTCTTCTGGGTTTTAAAAGGCTCTCGGGTAAGGTGATATCTAGATAGATATTTTCTCACTGCTATCTGATGATACAATAACCTCTCATATGATTGAACAATATCACTCCATTTTGCTTTAGAGCATGAAACACCTGTTGGATATACATGTATGTGTCAAGAACACCAACCAAATTGTATTTGTCTAGAAGTGAAACCATGTACAAAATAGGTGACTGGTATTTACCGATGGTGGACAAACACCTGCATTCAAAGGGACGATGAAGGAATAATTGCTTAACAACATATTCATTGTCTAGACGACATAATCTACCAAACATAAGCAAACATGTTTTTTCTCTATACCCTTGGAACGGCAGTAGACCCGGTGTATCTAAAACCACAGGAGAACCAGTGCGTTTGGGCAGACCTTGTATCTTTATAATACACATGGCAAGATGACATTATTTCATATGCAACAAGCACAGACAGGATTGTTCAATGAACCATAGCAAAAACAAAGGTCATGATATATATTTACCAGTTTTCGAGCCTTTTCACATAAGGAAATTGGTTGAAAATATGATACGAGCTGTTTCTGTCATATTATATTTTAAGAAGAAAAAATAGTTTCCGGGGGTTAGTAAGAATCAACTATAACCTCCGACTACCTCCCATTGGTATACAAAACCGCAAGTTTCAAAATTTTACGTCCACATTTAATCAGTAACGATTCCTCTGAGTACTTTTGATTTAATACACTTACATACGACATGTGGCAAGTGTAGAGTTGAAGTTCTCTGTTTCATCAAATCAGTAATGAGATAGCAGGTTTGCTTTCAAGTCAAATTAATTTCCGTTGAGCTATTATCGTGTGTCATTATGTAGATTCAATCTGCTTAATGTTAAACCAAAATGAATATGATATTGATATGACATGATTTGCATAGAAGTACTTGTCAAAAGAAAGATAGGAATCGTTTTTATATCTCTTGGATTCTTAACTACATTTCTATAAACTGTAATTGTATATGATGAATTATGATAACAAAGAAACAGACGCAGGCGTAAGAGTAAGTAAGTATAATCATAGTAAAGAACCTATAAACAAACAACAAGGAACAAACTAAATCGAATTATTAGTAACGTCTGCAATTCACAAATCGATGTGAACAAATATTAACTGAGGAAAGTACACTACCGAACCGACACCTCTTAAATCCCATGTTCAGTGTTAGAAATTCCAGTAAACCAATAGCTTTCCTACTTATCTGCCTGGAATAACTGATAACCATGGAAACATACTGTTGATTATGTTTTTGATCACCCTGCAAATAAAACCATTTCACATATACATGTATGTTTTCGTTTATAATGACGGGAATGTCCCTGTGAATAGAACATTAGTTAAAAATATTTGATTTATTTATATAAAAAGCCATTAAATGACATGATATAGTTCCAGTTATGGCATACTATCAAATATGAACAGGATTAAAAAGTTAACGTTCTGCCTTTCATATACACTAACGAAAGAAACAGTAAAAACTTTATATAATATATATATCTTGTTTGAGAGGCATTTTAGAAGTTGTAAAGATGACGAAAACCAAGATATATGGATAGTCAAATTCTTTATTGCAATGAATGCGACGTTTCGGTGTAGATACTAACACCGTTATCAAGCATACATGACTATGGTAGGAGGAGAATGTATATAGTATAGTGAGAATGTACAATTAACAAGGTGATGTACACTGGATTCCCAATTATATATTGAGGGGATAAGAAGATTAGGTTTATGTACAGAGGATTGGTTGTATAAACAGGTTAACTAGGAGATAACAAGCGTTTGTACTCTTGAAGAGGTTGATGTACACTGAGATGGTTGATGTACACTGAGATGGTAATTAGTGATTAGCTTAGTGATTATAAGAGAGTGGCGTGATGTACAAAGTGATTATAAGAGAGTGGCCTGATGTATACAAAGTGATTGATATACAGGGAGAGTTGTTGTAGATTACTCTAAGGGCATGAAGCCAGATAAAGTACTAGAAACTGTCTTTGACTAGGTGATGATAGGCCGAAGGGATGAAATAGCCTTGGTCGCGGTTCATGGCGGGGTGGAAGCGATTTATGATGGATTTTTATGGCTTCAAGGAGTTTTCTGATCTTGTAGTCCGAACGGTTGACCTCCAAGGTGGTGATGTCGTTCCAGCAGATGGTATGGTCGGGGTTTGCTTGTGTATGGTCAGATATGGCAGATTTAGAGTCTTTCTTCAGGACTGAGGATCGTTGTTCTTTTATTCTGAGTGACAGGGGCCGTGAGGTTTCACCTATGTAAGAGTCCCCACAGTCACAAGTAATCTGGTAGACTGCTCCTGAGGGATCATCCTTCATTGTTGATGATGGCTTGCCTGTGGTTTGGAGGAGGTTTTGGAGTGATTTGCCCTTCTGGAAGACAACTTGCTGCTTGCTGCTTGCTGCTGTAGGAGGCGCCTTATCCGGTGGCTGTCTGCAGGGACATACGGAATACTTATGATGAAGGGGGCTGATTGTTGACGGGGTACTTTGTCTCTTGGGTTGAGGGTGGCTCTGATGACGTTATTGACTAACTTCTGTGTATACTGGTTGTAGTGGATGAAAACATGCCAGTTCAGTTTCGAGGGCTTCTGTTGTTGAGCATATGTTCTTGTTTTTCGGGTGATGGTGGAGATGATGCCTTTCTTGACTTGAAGCGGGTGGTTGGATGTGAAGTGGAAATATTGGTCAGTGTGGGTTGGTTTCCTGTAGACTGTGGTGGATAGCTTGTTTTCTTCTTTCTGTACCAGGACATCCAGGAAATATACATAGAATGTTTCAAAACTTACTCCAGCCCGAACATATCTAACACACTGAACATCCAAAAAGTTAGGTAATTCAATAGTACGACAAACAGAAGGATCAATGAAGAGAGACGCAAGTTGATGCCACAAATATACAGATTTAAGACAGAATTCATTCTGCTATGTGAAAGGATTGGCTAAGAAGTATCGACGCTTTAATGAAAGCAGCCAATACGACATGGACCGAACTGGGAAGGACTAGCCAAAATTGTGTGTGTTGGAGAAGTGTTGTTGCGGCCCTATGTTCCTCAAGGAATCAAGAGGCATAAGTCAAAGTAAGTCATTTGAAAGGATTTAGTATTTATACAGTACTTAGGGGATGTACATCGCTCTCAAACGACGATCTTAATAAATAAGTCTATTCATAAATTTATCATAAAATCTAATCGATTTGACATCTCATAAGCACTTGAATATGTAATGACTGCCACGTAAACAACATGATATTCATGCATAACCAATATATGTGAAGCTAAGTTGTGAATCTGACATGTGTCACTAACTACTATAAGTTTTATATTTGTATGTGTGTAACTATCGGAGCGGCCTTTATATAAGCTCTTCGGAGCTTGTTGGCCAATCCATTCATGTATATCAAGCTGATGGACAACAACAATGTGTTTTTGATTATTCCTTAAATGTATACAATAGATTACCTTTGCTATGTCTGAAGGATATGTTAAAATCCCCTTCAAATTCAATGAACTATGAATTTACTCTTAGATTATATTACAGGTGAATCAAGTGTATATAAACCCTAGCCCTCAAATGGAACTAGGATTTGGACAGTTAATACATCTGTAGTGTTGATGACAAACTTTTGAAAGACAAGTAGAGTGTTATTACATTTTCATCATACAATGGAGGGTGTTATCGATGCAATAAAACAATCTGATTAACTTGGTATCAAAATCTGATAAATATGCAAAACAGATCAAAGGCGAAATACACGAACCACTTTCGCAAAATTCGCTACTAATCCTAAAACTATTTACAAATCATTGAAAAACGTAACACGAAGTCATCTGATATGGTACAGTGCATTTATAGTTTTAACAAAGTCAAGATAATTGTAGATTCCTTTTAAAAATCATTCAAAAAGTCAGTGCGCTATTGACCAACAGCATCAGCAAGTAAAGCTGCAGTGTCCTGTGTACTAAATGAATCTTGATGTGTCAGTGTGTGACCTACCGACGCGCATCGTCGATCGCACTAGCATTCTGGCAGTTCTTTAGGGCTGAGAATACGATATTAGGTACATTAATAGGTTGTTATTGTCATAAACGAAAGAAGCAACCCCACCTCACAAACAACTATCGTTTAGTGTGAAGGATATATACAGTTATGCAGCAATCCGAACCAAACCTGCAACGCAACTTCCAAAACGTTGAAACAAGAGTTACTTCCCTTACAAGTACGTTCGAGCGACGTGACCAAGCGTTTTATGAGTGCTTGTTAATTATTAGATAGATGCTTATGAACTTATTGAAAATATCTCCATGAACAAGAAACCAGGGGCCAAATGTTGATTTTTGAAAGAATCGAGCTCATCGTGTTTTTATTTGTTTTGATTGTTTGTTTCTAGGCACTTCACAGCCGATGTACCGTCTATGATATAACTCCGCTAAAACTGGGTCAATTCTCTTACCAAATATATGATATTAATGATACGGAATCACACTTGGTTAATAATCTCTATATATCAACCAAAGTGATGAAAGTTGTTAACATAATATTTGACATTAATCAAAATATGAAGAGTTATTTAACGGGAACTGATATGTGTCTTCTTCGTGATGGCGATAACAGTAAAGGTCAATGATGTCCTAGGTATATTTAGCAGCTCCGACTAAGTCGGAGCTGCTATCAGTTTTTGTGCAGTTTCAAACGCCGGCGCCACCGCGTTTTGTATTCGCTTTATTTTTTTCCTATTAGGTTTTGAGAACTCATATAAATACCTTCTTACTTATACCCCTGGGGAATTTTTTTGACATGTTCACGTTCAAGGTCAAAGGTCAAGGTCACGAGTTCTGAAATCGCTCAAAAAAATCCTTGTAAACACGATAACTTGAAAAATATTTGTGCTATCAGGCTCATTTTTGGTGTAAATCAACAATAGAGAAAGGCCAAAATTTGAAAAGGTTTTCGCTAACATCCGTCAAAGGTCAAGGTCAAAGTGAGGTCACAACTTAAGCATGCTTTTGCAAAAATGTCTTATTTCAACTATTAACACTTTGAATCATTACATGATTGTGATACACAATGAAAAGTGATCACTGATTGTGTGACCTTGAGTTCTAAAGGTCAAGGTCACGAGATAGGGTCATGGTCACCAGTTCTGAAATCACTATGTAACTTTTTTCCATGAAGGTATCAAAACCTCATATATACAACTTCTTTCTTGTACACCTTGGGAATTATTTTGACATGCTCACATTCAAGGTCAAAGGTCAAGGTCATGAGTTCTGAAATCACTACACAAATCCTTGTAAACACGATAACTTCAACAACTTCTGTGCTATCAGGCCCTTACTTGGTATATATCAACTATTGAGAAAGACTGAGATTTGAATTTGGTTTTCGCTAAAATCTGTCCAAGGTCAAGGTCACAGCGAGGTCACAACTTAAGCATGCTATTGTGAATATGCCTTATGTTAACAATGAACACTTTGAGTCATTGCATGATTATTATACACAATGAAAAGTAATCATTGATGGTGTGACCTTGAAGGTCAAAGGTCAAGGTCATGAGATATTGGTTAAGGCCATGTTAATCCTGTGATCCAATTTTGAAATCAGAAATAGGTTTTAAGAACAAGTTTGTGAAAAGTGACCCCGGTGATGATTCAACTTGTTAGAATAACTTGAATACTTAACAAATTTTATTTATGCTGAGGAGAAGGCGGAACAGGGAAAGGCGAGACCCAAAGTTTCGGAGCTGCTCTGCTTTTGCGGTGTCCCACAAACGCTCATCTAGTAACATTTATCTTTCACAAACCCTGCAGCAGACACTGAGGAGAAAACATGAGAACACAGGCTATACCACTGTATCTCATGTTTGATTCTATGTTATCAGGCCTGAGATTAAGCAGAGTTTTCTGCAATGTAAATTCCATCTTACGTTTTATGAACTGTTTTGTAATGCCTATCCAGTAGTGCCCATGTACCTCTTCCATGCTCGTGTAAATGTTATTTGGACTGGTACTAAACCCGCTAAAAGCCAATTACACATATGTACCTGTTACATATTCACCAATCAGCAGCTAATTTGTTTTCTGCATCTGTTTTATATTTTGTATTTACATACATGAACAGTTTGAAATAAAGACGAAATCCTCAGTCTGATTAAAATAACAATTACAAAATAATGCATCTAGCGGGATACGAACAGGCTTTGTAGATTCCTCGCCACAAGGTCTGAGAACACCCTGTAGAGGCGCGTGTTCCGAACCAGTTTAGCGCAGCCAAAGCCCAGTCAAATAGCTGACCAATCACATCATATTTTACGGTCGCTGTTTTCAAAACATTCGGAACAGACAAAAGGGTAGCTGTTTGGAGTTATCTAACCCTGTCTTCTCGCACCGGAAGCTTTTGTTGGATGTCTTGTGATTGGTTATTTAATTGCGTTAGAACAAGGGAGTGTACGGACTGTTATCAGACAGAAAAATCCGAACGATATGAGTTTGTATCCCGGTAGATGCACTATTTTGCAATTTTTATTCCTCGGAAAACAGTCAATTTTATTCAGACTGACGAAATCCCTGGAATATTTCATACATACATTGTTGATGTTTTAACTACCGCTGTGTGTTTTCGTCACGAGTACAAAATTGCATTTTTCTTACAAACTTGCATGCAATCGAAGTATTTTCTTCAGGGGGGTTCTTTTACTTCTATTTGATACATTTTATTTTGGAGTTTTGCAAAAACTTCAGTACATTAATCTGATTAAACTCCGATCGACCGTAACACTTGTAGCCTGCTGTGTTCTTGATCTGAACACTTGTAGCCTGCTGTGTTCTTGATCTGAGTACTTGTAGCCTGCTGTGTTCTGGATCTGAACACTTGTAGCCTGCAGTGTTCTTGATCTGAACACTTGTAGCCTGCTGTGTTCTGGATCTGATCACTTGTAGCCTGCTGTGTTCTTGATCTGAGTACTTGTAGCCTGCTGTGTTCTGGATCTGAACACTTGTAGCCTGCTGTGTTCTTGATCTGAACACTTGTAGCCTGCTGTGTTCTGGATCTGAGAACTGTTAGGCATTCGTCTTGTTTCGAGTACTGCACTGCAGGTGTCATGTATTATGACCTTTCACCTTCCTTAAACTCAACCACCCACTGTTTTCACATTGCCGTGGTCGCAGAATTGTTTATATAACTATGACGGAGATTGTATTATACACTTCAAATCCGTGGTTGATTTCCTAAGACATCTCCAGTACTCATACAATGGATATACACTCAGCTATACAGGAGGTACTTCCTTGTCTATTCCTATCCAACAAACGACACAATAGCACAGCCAATCAGCATATATCAATATTAAGGTCGGTCACGTGTAATCATTATCAGTTGTATTGTTAATTCTTTTCAGAGATTGGATCACACATTAAATCACCAGTTGTTTCAGGTTTGTGAAAATGAGTCTGCTACCTCAACACTCACTTTCAGATGGTGCTTCTTCTTCATGATTTAACCACTTAACATTGACCAACTCAACTTGTTTTATCTTTACGATCCCTCTTAACCTAGTACGAGATGATGTGACTCTCTGAGGGTTTGTCGGAGTCAAACGTTCAAGTCATGGTAATATAGAAGTCTATAGAGAGAATATATACCTCCAACGAATTACACTAAATCATTTTTTTTTTTATAAAAATAGTAGGCCACGATTTCAAAACATGACGCCCCTACATGACCCACGTGGCTAGGGGACGGCGGGGGTTATGTTTCATTATCTTATTCACATGCGGCATACGGAGGGGGGGGGGGGGGGGGGGATATGGATTAAGATTGTTGAAACAATAAGGACCATTTCCCATGCAGTGTGGTATTTGTGGGGCCATAAATACAGCTTTCAATTTCATAGGTTTCCTTGATGCTTGATAACAGTCCTGGAAAATGCAAGTGTGTTGCTCTGTGTTTACATCTATAAATAAACATTTTGAGGAGGTAGTACAGATGATTTACCAGAGTGCTTTGATTGGGATTTCTTTATTTTATTTATGACTTTATGAGAGAAATTCCATTTTATACTAATTTCTCATTGGTTAAAAAACAAAATTAACACAATTATTTATATAAATAAAGCACAAATCATCTTAAAATTTGTTAATATTCTAAATGGTCAATAATCTCACCCCTACACTCCATCGCATAAGAAACGAGGGACATTTTCAATGTCCAATGTTTTCAGAGTTATTTTTGTTCAAATCTAGAAAACAAGTTTGAAATGGACGTGGACGGAAACCAGAAACAAATTCGTTTGGGGGCCTAAATGATGTTATCTTATTGACAAGATGCCACGGGTTTCACTTTTGATATAACAATATTAGTAATTCCAGTATGCCCAAAGTGATTACAGACACGTGGTCTTGATCACCACCTTCACTTTGGTTGCAAGCAATAAATAATAATAATAATAATATTCTAAATTCTAATTTTCTAAATATTTTGTTTTGTTTTTATGGTGTAACTTATAAGCAAATTTATCATATGTGTGCATACCAGCATTACATGTGTATTGATTGTATGCAACCAAACTGAATGTGAATTTTAGTGACTGTGTATTACTGAATAGTTGAAACTGGACATCATTTATGGACGTTCCTGAAATCTACTCATAGCCGATGTATACTTTTCTCTACTTCCTTGTGACAATCCACTTTTCTCTACGAATTTTGTTTTCGTCGTGACACTAATACGCTTCCGTAATAGATGAATAGTTGAAACTGGGCATCATTTATAGACTTTATTGAAGTCTACCTATAGCCGATGTATTAACCTGTACTTCCTTGTAATAATCCACTTATATAAGCTTTTCTGTTATTTCATTTGCTAATGTATCGTAATATTTCTGTCAACAGGAGTTATCATCCCTACACAGATCAGTGATATTCACTGGAACTCGTGAGTGTGTTATGGATTTAATATAAAATATTTTTCATGTAGCCGTGCTCATGTTAACAGCCTATTTTGAATTAACAATCTAATATTTGTATCTTTGTGACAGATTCATTTTTGAGGAAGCTTGCTTTAGCATTTAGCAATTGACACGTTAAATCAAATGATGGTTTTAGAGTAGGACAAATCTATGTTATACATTACCACTGAATGAAATGTGTATGCAGATGTTCTTTAAAGTTATCTCTCTCTTTCACAGTTGCAATGTTTAACAGTGAAAATAAGTCCTTAAGCCATGGTGGTCGACACACATTATGCATATGCACTATGTTGAAACATTACATCAATTTCCTGGTTCTATGTACCGTTTCAGCTGACACATTCAATTGGTTATCATCTAATCCAATTTGATTTGTCCCCGGTCTGGGCTGCAAGGAGTTCGTTCAAGATATAATGCAACGTCTTCACCGAACACCAATCCACCTCATCAGATGTGGCCGTCAGGAAGAATACACACGCGTGTTTAAGATGAAGTCTGTACAACTTGGGTTCAGGGACTTTTTTTTACTTTCTTAAGCTCATCTGAAGGATATTGCTTGTCTGCCTTCATTGCACAGTGCTGTGTTACTAAATTGTAATCTACATTAATACACAGGCATATGTTGATGTTTTCATGTTAAATTAATGAGGCATATCGTTGATTCTTCATTTGCAATATATTTTGGAGCTATATACACTCTTGTCAACTACATTAACACAAATTATATAAAGGATCAGAGTCAATTGAAAATACAATTTTCAAATATATATCTTCAAGCAAATTAATTGTTTTACATGTTCGCATCGGCAAAATTAAAAGCCTTGACGTTTGAATAACCTGATTTACAATATAATGAATGTGTGGAGCAAACAATTCATGTGAATAATTTCCTGAATACACAAAAAACAGAGTACAGATTCAAGGTAAAGATTCTGGCGCCTTACAATAATTGGACTCCACACAACGTCGAAGTAATGAAATGAAGTTCAGATATAAAAACATGGATACATTCTGTTCGATCTATTTCCAGAAAACATGAATATCGGAAGTGAATGTGTCACAAGATAATCTTATTTGCTCCTATATATGTCTATCCTTGTCTGAAGTAATGTTGCTGTTTCTGGGAAAAAGTTATATCTGATTGGTTAGTATTGAAGAGACACATAAATGAGTTAGGCAGTGCTATCTACTTCGTCTCATTCATAAGAAGACACCTGATGCCTAGCAATGAAAGTACATGCGAGAATTCTGGAAATACTTGCATATTGGATTTTTTTTATTAAACAAAGAGACTGATTAAAATGGCATTATAAATCAGCTGTCCTTCCGTCCGTAACCATTTCACTTTTTCGAACCAGTGACTTTAGAGTACTGATGGAGATTCATAATTGTATATTTAATGACCCTGTAAACCCCAACTTTGGATCACAGGGGTCATGAACAGGTGTTGTCACCGTCTCTGTTATGTAAAGTGCTTGAAATTTGTTATACCTCTGATAAATACTTGTGAAATATTTTCATTTTGAAATTTATTTCGCTTATTGTTTAAAGCTAAAGCAGAAAAGTAGCCTCGTCCCTCCCGGGATTCGAACCCGGGACAATGTGATCCAAATCCGAACGCGCCAACAACTATGTTATCCTCCTCATGTACTTTTGAAGTATTGATTAATATGTCAATACTGATATATCACTTCAGTAGATAGATTGCTGTTTTGTTTAACGCCATGCTGATGTCTCTGTTCTACCAGAAAAATACTGGATTCAAAATGAGTGTACTTTACAAGTATTGATTATTATGCAAACAAAGAGGTTACAAACATTTTCAACACCATTGGGGGCGCTGTTCACACTTGAATGTCTCAACTTCAAAATGGAGATCAAAAGTAAAATGATAGGCTTTGATTATGCTGCACAAAAAAGGAACCAGAAGGCGAACATCAATCCAATGAATGTATGTCAAGAAATTATACTGTACTCAAAGTCATACACAACCATAATATCTACATCTATTCAATTGTTCTAGTGCTTTAATCAAAGTGGTAGTGTGCTGGATTGGTCATGTTACAATATATTTAGGTTTTAAACACTTGAACTTGCACGGTACTGAGTCCTATAGTTGATTATGGTCTATTTGACAGTTGACATAAATTAAACCGTTGTGCACAAAAGTTGCCTTTTACTGCAGTGCAATATCCTACAAGGTTGTAATGAGTAGTTAAAGATAAAATTCTGCAGAGATAGCATGAATGGTCTTATCCCTCTACTGACAATCCCTAGTTAACCATTTGCAATTTCTCTTGCACAATAATTCCATATATTGATTATATCGTCGGTTCGCTTCTGTTAAAAGATTGTTGATAGTGGATGTTGTTTTAGTGCAACTTCCGTGCCAAACTGACTTTAGGATTTTAGATACAAGAACAACCCTTGATGGTTGTACCATACATTGTATGACATCAGTGAACCCTTGATGGTTGTACCATACATTGTATGACATCAGTGAACCCTTGATGGTTGTACCATACATTGTATGACATCAGTGAACCCTTGATGGTTGTACCATACATTGTATGACATCAGTGAACTGGATGATTTTCAACATGACATGACGTTGTTTGTATGTTAATTGACCTCAATATTTGTTGTAAACCAAAGACAAGAAATATAGACAGGGATTAAGACTATGTCATGGCCTTTAAGAGCTTAATGTATCTGTGTCACAAGAAAAGGTTTGTTTGAAACCATGAATAGCAGAAATAACAACACAACGTTGAATTAGATGCGTCAGATATCCTGCACTTTGTGCCTGCTCATGCTGCTACTTGGAACACACAGAGACTGGTTTTTGTGTTATCCTATAGTCCACTTTTTTAACTGTTCATCGTTAAACAAGTGTCAAAGTGATAAATAAGATACGTATTAAGTAATCAGATTCAAATGTCCAGCACTGTTTGTGCAATGCCCCTTAAATAACCTATAACTGTTTCTGACTGAGCCTACCCCTGCTTCAGCATCAATATCAACTCCATTATCAGTGATTTAGTTACTGGCATTGATCGATATCAGACAGAGCGATGGGCCCCTGTTTTCGTGCAGAACGCTTTAGGTGATTCAGGTCGTCGAAGACTCTATTTATATTGTCCTGAAGAGGGCAAGTGTCTTCGTGTTGTTGGCATTAGTACCGCTGAAGACCAATAAAACTGGATTGGTTTATTTTAAAAGTTAAAAGTTAACAATGTTTTCCAATCATATATCAACTCAGATACTGTTCAAATACTGCAACATTGAAGTCTCTACTGCTTTCAATAAATAATGATTTAGCTGATGTTTGAATTTCTGAAAAATACATTTAATTAATTCTATTGTAAATTTCTGAAATCATTATTTGAGCCAACACATCTTAATAAAGGTTTACAAAATACTTGGTTGCTTGTTTACAAATGTTAAATTACACGTGGTAATTGTTTTTCCTTCCAAAGCAAAATGTGATAATATTAAATGTATATCATAAAACAAGAACTATTTTAAATGGGGGATTTGAAATGTGGTAGAATTGCGAACATAAGAAGAATAAAGTTACATAATATCATAGTTTATAAGCAGATTTGCTACATCATGTGTATCCCCACTGATATGTAATCAATAATCCTTATCTTAATAATCCTAATCCCCTAATCCTGTATATCTATAATAACTGCAAAGCCAAAAATGAAAACAAAGTGACAACCTAGCATACATTCTGGAGGGATGTTAGACAGACATGCATCATCAGAAGATGACATATCCCACTGGTCCGACATTTGTGAAACACATCTTGAATATTATATTATTATAATATTAATTATATATCACTACAGTAGCATACAGTAGATTTCAGAGATATGATAAACAAACAAAACTGATAGTGACAATTTAAGTAGAAGTTATTTATTTTCATAAAAGTACATTTGACTTAGCCAAAATGCCAACATGCCAAAACTCATTTAAGTTCAAATCATCTCACTTTCACATATTCATCTCCATCGCCTTAATATTTTCCCTCTACAAAACTGATTAGCACTTATGTTTGGCAACTGTCGGTTGTTCTCGACAACATGTCACCATTAATAGTGTTTGACATATTTGAATCCAAAAATATACGCTTCATCACTTTAAAATGTTTTGATTTATAATAATCACTGGATTCCAATTTAGAATTTAAAAATGGAAGAAGTCATAATCCTTGTCTTTCTGTAAGATCGGCCAATTTAAGAATTTTGTGTGTGTTTATTGAAGTTTTTTTCATTCAAAATAATAAAATGTGTTCACAATAAAATGGCCGCCATGCAATTTTCGCTTTATATGCAACACTGTTATTACCACTACGGATAATTGGTTTGTGTAATAAGATGTTTTACCTTTTTAAAGTAAATATATATGACAAAAACTATCATTATTAAAGGGAAATTAAAAATAAAATTTGCAAATCACGTGCTACTGCCCCTTTAAAAGCATTGGTCAGTCAAAGCAATAGTTCTTGTGAAACAATTCAATTCGTTGTTGTCAGGAAACAGTTAAAATTTGCTTGAACTTGTAGACTATTGTATGGAATATGTTTGGCCCCTAAATTACATTTCGAAACATAACATTTTTGGTATCAGCCTTTGATTTCCTCGACACAGGAATTTGAATGATGAATTTAGGCTCCCCATGGATACGTACACACTAGTCGGTTCATGGTAACTAAGTTTTAGGATGTAGTATCATTACTCTACTTCTTAATTCCATTGAATGTGAAAGTTGGATTTGTACTTGCGTTGAAAGCATCTTCATCCCCTCGTTTATTGCAATATTGAAGATGAGGTGATTAGGGTTTAAGGCTGCTTTCAGGAGTGTTTCACTGATATCACGGCTGCTATATTTATGGAAGGGAAAAGGCCTGCAATGCCATGTTGCTATGCATGGCGATGGAACCTGCGAGCATCGGCTGGAGCTAGCGAACCATGGGTGGTACTGTGCTGCAATTAGGTGTAGCACTGCACCCAAACCTTACTACATGCCCCTGCAATCTTAGAGTTGATCGTCTTTAGAGGTTTAGTTTCCTTCATTTCTACTACTATGTCCAGTTTCAGAGACGGAAATGCATTTCCAGATGCTCATGAATAAAAGGCATTTAATATCGCTTGAATTGTGGAGGTCATTGTCACAGAAAATGTACTACACCATATAATATGTATTTAATTGCATATCACTTAATAATTGACAGCCCATCGTATAACAGGTACGCGATATTCAACAGCCTAATGGCTGTGTATTCTCATGTCCATTATCTGTATGACATTTGGAATTGTGAGATTTAGATAACGGCTATATGGAAGATTTTCAACTGCAATCAAATCGTCGCAGAAAACGGTTATGGCTGTCTTTAATGATATATAATATTGCATTTCATTTCATTACAATTTTATTGTTTAAAATCGCATTTAAATTATACATATTAATATCATACATGTTTGCAATTAATCAGATTTCCCTTTCCTCTTCATCTACACTTGACAATCGCAAACATCATGGTGACTGCCTTCACTGACATGTTGATGTAATTTTTTTTATTAAACATCATGGTGACTGCCTTCACTAACATGTTGATGTAATTTATTTATTAAACATGATGGTGACTGCTTTCACTAACATGTTGATTTAATGTATTTATTAAACATGATGGTGACTGCCTTCACTAACATGTTGATGTAATTTATTTATTAAACATGATGGTGACTGCCTTCACTAACATGTTGATGTAATTTATTTATTAAACATGATGGTGACTGCTTTCACTAACATGTAGATGTCATTTATTTATAAAACATGATGGTGACTGCTTTCACTAACACGTAGATGTCATTTATTTATTAAACATGATGGTGACTGCTTTCACTAACACGTAGATGTCATTTATTTATTAAACATCATGGTGACTGCCTTCACTGACATGTTGATGTAGTTTATTTATAAAACATCATGGTGACTGCTTTCACTAACATGTTGATTTAATTTATTTATTGACGTCATGATGACTTCTTAATCACGCTGCTGAAGCATGTCTGAAGCTAGCATTATCTGCAACTGTCAGTGCATTGGCACCATCAACAATAATCGCTGGCAGATGCAGAAAAACGGGATGTTGTTATGCTAATAAGACACTGTTCATGACACGTGCAACTGGATAACGCCCTGTGATGTAGATTTACAATTGTGTCTGACTGCTTTATATTTCTTAATAAAGGGAGTCGGTGTAAGTCAAGGTTCATTTATTGTCCTCCCCTGAAAGTTACAAACCCTTCCCTGAACTCCCAAGAAGAGAATGAAACAGGTGATTACTCAGGAGATAAGACACGTAATAACATTGATGCTCCCTGTGGATCAGCGTGTGTTCATGTCACTTTAATTATCTATAACAAACCTTTCAAACTGTACAGAAGTACCGAGGAACAATTGGTGATAAATAAGGGCCTGGACAATGCCAGTGAAGGGACTTATTTTGGTGCGTGTTGATGTCCATACTATTGTCTGGAAGGAAGTGTTCATAGTTTCAAAAGAAATCAGACATCAAAATAAACGTGATCTTTGTAAATTTCTCTTGATGTGTATTAAAGTGGACGTTGAAAGTCAAGTGTGACATTGAAGATAACGGGGTGTAGGTTACTTTGGAGTGTCCATAACATTGTGTAGAAGGCACTGATCTTTAAAATATATCAAATGATCACATATCAAAATTAAAGGAAAAAAGTGCAGATATAGAGATTACATAACGAGTGAGTGTTGAATATCGAAAATATTCCAACGAGATATTTTTAAATGTTGTGATTTATTCATTTCACTCGTTATGTAATCTATTTATTACATACGAAACTTGATATTCATTTGAGACAAGCATCAGACTATGCGTGACATTACCGCGTAATAATAATAATAATACTGGCTAATTAATCAAGGTGAAGTCAAGCCGTAAAACAGTTAAAAAAATGTAGTCCCAATATCCGTTACGCTCTCGCTCGCATCTACATAAAATATCACATGAACTCAATCATTATCACAATGTTTGTCGTCATCAGGATATCAAGAAGCATTTTAATAGCAAACACTGGCGCTGTTGACCATTCTGTTGAATGGAGGTCGCCATTCCTTGACCAGCTGTTTTCATACAACCGTCCTTGCTGAACGTTTCTACATGCAAGTTTCTTATTTTTAACTTCATATGTGTATATCTAGACGTTGATCATATCAAAAACTGATAACGCATGCCGATTCTAAACGCAATCAGTTATAAACTTTATTATTTTACTCCTAAAACATTGAATTCGTGTTTACAAAAGCATGGCCGTTGTAAACAAAAGGGAGACTAATTTGAAGCAAAATATAATTGTGATCTAATTATTAAATATTCTCTATTCTCTATTTTTAATTTTGCACATCTATTTTTGCAATGATGCAAGTTGATTAATAGTAAAAAATACGTTCGGGGAAAAAGGTATGATGAACTGAAAAACTGAAGTGGCGAGTGGGTTCGGCTGTACGCGATCAGCTGATTGAGCAAGTAGTACGGCATTATGACGTCACTATCGTCGAATAAATTGTTTTGGTTACACAACACTTGTTTAAATAAAAACAAAATTATCACATAAAGATATTCAGAATACGTATGTAATAAAACTCTTTATGACTTCATGATAGTACATTGGGTGGAGAAAGATGGCTGTGCTATATTTGGAATCGCATTGACAGAGAGGAATTTAAAACATTTGCTGACATTATACATACAATATTAGAAATAAACGCCCATATAACAAGTTGTCATTCTTTGTTCTAAACTTGTGCAAATCGTCCAATTGTAGGTTGCGTGTAGCTTGTTGAATGTTCGCTTTCATAAAACTGCTGAACATTGGAACTAGTCTCTAGAGGCAAGTTGCTTGGCGGTTAGAGAGGCCTCTGGCGGGAGAGAAAAAAGGAACAGTATTCATTGGCCATCCAAGCATCTTGTAATTTCTGAAGCTGTTAGGTAACCCGTGATTGTTGAATCGTTTTGTGACTCCACGTGTCCCAAGAGGATGTGCAAGCTCGTTATGTCTAAAGCCCAATCTGGGTTACATCTGAATGATCAAGGCACATAACAGACATGCACTGATAACGTGAAATTCGTGATGCAGATACGACAGTGTTTGTGATAGCTGATATGTTACAGACTGATTTACTTACTGATTGAGGAAATGCTTTTGAAGCAACATCACACGAATCCATATCTAAATGCAAATGTCAATAATGTACTTACTAAATTGTTTTCATACACATGTGAAAATTTCGATAATATTAATCTGTTTTACACGTATCTATTTCAATATTCAAAACAAGTATAGTTGCCATATAAAAGACAACCCATTGATGATCATCCTTCAAGCAGCGGCGTGCGCATGTCAAGTCAAGCTTAAGTCATTTGCATATGACCTTTGCCCTTTCACCGTACAGCGTTCGATGTAAACAATATGGCGACTCCGACATGACTGAATTAACTCTGAGGGATGTTCATGAGATCGTTTGTTTTTGTTGTTTAAATTCAACACAACTAGTACACATTTATAAAAAGAAATAGTTGCGTTTGGAAAATTAAGCGATTCATCGTTGTTCAACTCAGGCTTACTTTGTTGAAAACCGACGTACGGTGTTGACAAGCTAACCGATGAACCACTTGGCAACGGACGACACACGCTGTACAACATAATACCAACTATAATCGTAATGTTTTGAAGATTTGTTCACCTCATATTTACTGAAGTTGTTATATTTTGAAAAAACTTTATTTATAAACAAACTATTGAAATAACAGCACTGCGCTCGATATTTCTCGTATGTTCTGCTAAATTTTAGCAGGCGGATGAACGGCTACTGGCAGGGGTCTATAAACACTACAAAGGAGGAAGTCCGAGGTGCGCAGATCGCCTGCGTGGATGATGATTGATGATAAGTCTGACATTTTGAACTAGATAACTGTATTATCCCTCTCTCAAGAACAGAGTCTGACTGTTTGTTTCCACTGGATTCTGAAAATATCTCTACATGTGAATTCCATTGTGATAGGGCTTCTTATACGTGTCATCGTGGCAATTGAGATATCGAACAATAGCACATTTCAATTAATAAAACTTTTCTTCAACAATAGCGCAATGCTTATATTTAAAGGTACATCCATTGTTTTGTTTGGGGTCTCATATGCTAAACATTATAAATTGTGTTCTGTTATCGGGAAGTTCTGACTGTTGCCGAAAATTGCCATTTTGATATTTGTCGGCTTAGTATATTGACGATATGAAGGAAAAAGTAGTGATTTCTGATCGAAAACCGGACAATGTACCGCGTGTGGTGCGCGCCAATGAGTCAAACGTAATTTTGGAATCTTATTTATAACAGACAAACTGACAAATTTGGGTCGATTATGTTTAATAGGTCATATAACTACTTTGCATGTAAATGGGACGTGTAGTTTCGGTTTCTGCACATGCATAATGATGTTACTCTATTTTAATTTTCGAAACTAGTAATTATGATATATTTGGTGATTCGGGATGAGTATGCAAGCTAGGTGAGTTTATTTGCACTGTAAACAGCACATATGGTGATTCTGAATGTATTAAAGCCTTATAAAAGTGTATGAAACACAATGGATGCACCTTTAATGTTTTCTTCAAATTCATGACGTTAACAATTTTAATTGTGAAATATCTTTGACAGAATGTGATAATTATATATTGGTGAAACGGTCTCTCATTATGTGCAGAACCTACGAGGATGAACAGACGGTGATGAAATGTCCCCAAAGGCACGTTTATCACAACTTTCGTAAACCATCCATGATGAACAATGTTAACACGATTTCCAGGCGTTCTTTATACAGTGTATCAGCTTTACCAGCTGTGTGGAAGTCATGTTAGAATAATCTTTGTTTTCAAAGTAATACTAGTACTTTTTGCCTCCAACAAACATCGAAGTGATATATTTTCGATTTCAACATTAATGTTCCATTACTTTCCGCCAAAGCAGTAAATATGTACAATTCGAGAACTGAAGCAATAACACCTAGCTCTTAGTGCGCCGCCTGATTGCAACGCCGTTTTCATTGCGCTATAATTAAGTGTGTGTAAAGTCTGAATTAATCTCCAGCACACGTTGTCTCCTCTCGGTGGTGCTGATTGGACTGTCAAAACACTGTGTTATCAAACTGCCTTGCAAATTAGTTGTGGACGTATATCGATTTGAGAAAATTAGAAAATGTTTTTTTTATTCTTGTCAGATCATAATTGACAACAATGTTTATATGTTTCTACAACTCTTTTGCCATTTACAGTTTACTTTTGACGTACATTCATACAGTGGACTTGATTCGGTTCCAAGAAACAGCACTATTTACGAATGTTAATGGGTGCAGTCTCCACTTGCAAGTGGGTATGCAATCATGTGTACCAAACACTAGAGTATTGCCCTTCTAGTTCCCTAAATAATTCTATTCGACTTAATCTGAGAAAGACAAACACATATCTAAACAACCAATGCCTGTAAATATGCTATATATTTGATCTTGTATATTATTATAGCCATTACCTATAAGATTGCAACATTCTTGTTCGCTTTATGAGTTTCCATAGAAACTGTTAAACTACTGAATTGGCCGTATAATACAAGTGATTTGGTTTCAAATGATACACCTATCTCTGCAGGGAGGCGACAAACAGAGACGGGCAGACAGACAGAGACAGACAGACAGATACATTTACATAGACATAGAGACACACAGAGGGACCGAGAGAGAAACAGAATAAGACAGACACACAGACAGAGATGGAGAGAGTTAACATTGTTGGATTTAATTGTCACAAATAACAAACGTGCCTTTGGGGAATATTCATTTCAATAATCAACACTAAAACACCACCCATCCCCTCCCACTCATCATTCAGCAACATGCACGTGACATTTTTATAGCTCGTGCCTTTGATTTGTTTCTGACACAAGGACACATATCACCTCAAGCATATTCGCCAGAAGATATACAATCTGTTTTTGTTTTCTGAAATAACGACCTTTCCTGGGGATGATATAATGTATCTGAGGGGTACATTTAACTATTCGGTGGTAAGTAGTGGTATTATGACAACGGAAATGACATCTGAACAGAATGCACATAATAAGGTATGGTATTGTTTAACTATTTTAGGTTATCATTAACAATTAAAATTCGAATATATTAATTCATTAATCTCAAGTCTACATTTCAAATTCGATCACACTTCCATATGGCATGTTTAAAGTTCCCATTGAATAAATTGTATATCGTCATTTGATGTCCAATGTAGATTTCTGATGGATTTACATAATGTTAAATTTCATTTAGTGACCTATTGAGATAAATGACTAACAGTGTATGTATGAAGTGGACAGAAAACGTATATAGTATAGAATATGAAAATGAGGATTATGCATCACAATGGTGTTGTGGTTAGTATATACATGTACAACTTCCCAATGCAAGGCATAACTCTTGCCAGTCTCCATTACTGGGTGATTAAGGGCAGTAATGCAGACTGGCAAGAGTTATGCCTTGCGTTTGGAAGTTGATACATGTATGAACAAGATGAAGATATTTTTTTTAAATAAATAATTGACCTTTGATATTTATATGAGTGCAGATCAATAATAACGAAATAAATCTGATTATACAGTTGTCATGACCTGTTTTAATAACTGATAATACAACTAAACAGAAAGCTCTTGATTCGTATAATCAATATTAATCAATAAATAATTGATCTCTTCTTTTTATATTAGTGCAGATCAATAAGTGAGTCGATCGAGATAAATCGGATTAAAACTTGCTCTTCTTGTTGAATAAAGTACACAGCGACTTAATGATACATAAAATCAATAGTTTATCTCATTACAGCAATCGGCATCTCTACAGACCATTTATCCTTTTGCAAGCAATAAGACTGAACATTGTTTAATGTCCGAAATGCAAACCAAGCGGAACTTCAACAAAGAAGAATGATTTGTTAATGTTATTGTACTGGAGACTTGGAAGATGATTATTTATGAAATTAGGAATCTGGTGTTATGTTCAGGGGAGACAACTTATCATATCCTGCATGAACTCCCTGAAGCAGACATACACTATTCGACTTGATGATTTCCATTTAGATGTGTCAGTTGGAAAAGTACATAAAGCTAGGATATTATTGCTAGTGTCGAACATGGCTAAACACTCATTTGAAGAACTTTACATTTGTTTACATGGTCAAACATAATACATTTTCAAAATCTGTTACAAATACACAAATATTTGATATATATAATATTTGATCTAACTTAAGTTACAACAAGGTTCTATCTATATATAGCTACGTGCTTGTATTACAGAAACATTCAGAACACAATCACGACGGAACTGTACATTCCTGAAATGTACAATGGGCATGTTGCCCCTCACAGAAGTAAAAACGTCGACCGATTATAGTGAAGTTGTTTTGAGTTGAGTGTCTGCTAACATATTTTAAGATAACTTTCACTTCAATACTAAGTCCACAAACAATATATATAACCGATATGCAATAACATAGATACATTGCTCATATCGTATTTGTGAATAGTTGTCTGATGAGCAAGGGAATCACTATAAGGGGCTGTATTTAAACCATTCCCCCCGCAATGATGACAGTCCAGTGCACACAATTACACCGAATTACACAAACACACACATACTTCTATATAATTGGGAGACTCGTATAATTAACCTAATTTGGGACACTAATGCTGTAATAGGTAGCAAGTTTCCTGCCATGTGTAGAAGGTCTTTTTTTATCATATCCGGAGCTCCACATGTTGGCAGAGCGAGCTGGATCAGTAAAGAAATGAAGACGAACTAACGAATGGACGGACGCCATGCCTTACGGCCTATTGAACTAACAAATGGACGGACGCCATGCCATAAGGCCTATATATTGAGTTAGTGTGTCAGAGCATTCTATTCATGAGTATTTTCTCGTCCTGTCAACTTATATCATACAATTATAGACTTGGAATGAGGTCAATACCTGTTTTTTTATGGACCCGAGAAAACAATATTGACCAAGGACGAAGTCCGCGGTCAATATTGTTTTCTCGGGTCCATAAAAAAAAGGTATTGACCGAATCACCAGTCAATAATTGTTTTTATTATCTAATTCGGAAACGAAAGGGAAACAATGAAATGCAGTCAAAAATGTAATTTGCTTTAAACAGCTGAGACTAGAGTCATACGACATCATGTAACAATCGTTTGACGTCATGCAACAATCGTTTGACGTCACTCAAGTCAATAGGCTTTTGGTCGAACTCCGTTTGGAGTCAATATGCTTTTCTGTCGACGGTCACGTGACCGCCTCTCGACCGATCAGATCGATTGAAAAATATGCTCACATAATAATGGTAATAATTGTGTTTACAGATATTGTATATTCAAATTAAGCATAACAATTTTAAGTATGACGTCTCTGTAGTGTCGTCTTCAGCTGATCAAAAAATGTAAGAAGGTGTTGGTGAGAACAGCTTCCAAACACATCTATTTTACATTGGTGATATGTGTATCAGTTTTCATGAAGTTAGTATCCATATTTGGGGAGAGCGGCATTTGACAAAACGACTCCTAGCATTACTGTTCAGGTCATGTCTCCACGGAAACCACACACACATTCAGTTATAGGTTCAGCCTACGGAATGGATCTCGAGTACCGTGTATATTACATTTCATAAACTAAGCATGCATAGTTTTGGAGATTTTGTCAAGAAATGACATTTTCATAGATTCACTTTCACATATTTCAATGTAACACAATTCACGTGTAGGTTCAGCCTACACAGGGCAGATCGAGGGATCATAGGCGAATAACATGTCGTCATAGAATCACTTATAATATTTTATAATTGCTTTCGTATTACAAGAAATTGCAGTTGAAAGACTATGGAAATGTGCATACATTATGCAAATAAGGGTACGACGCCTACAATATGCACATCTAGACATGAAAGAGACGCCATGTGTCCAGTTTCTTAAATACTAACAATTAGTGTCAGAATAACAACGTTAGGGACGGAAGGTCGATGACAAAGGCCGAGCAAACTACTGACACCAACGGTTAAACGAGGTTAGATAAAGTGTGTTCATGTCTCATATAAAGTCTAGTCACATTCCTACTCCTATAGCAATGTATAACAATGCCGTGGGATTGACATTTTAGCATGAACAGTCTGGTCATCCTCTGCAATGTTATATAAACCATGCTAACACTTTGTATCTTGTGAAACAACATTCTTTTCCCACAGAGGTTACTCAATTCAGATGTCCGATCCTAAACTCTGTTCTACATGGCCTGAATTCCAAGGCTCAAGCAAAATCCCCTAGTGGGGAAAAGTGGAACCTCATACGGTATCCTTGCTTTTAAACCAATGAAAACGTATCTTTCAGCAGCCATGTTGACCGAGTGACTTCAAAGATCTGGGCATTTGACTCTTAAGGGTCTTGCTATGTAGCATATGTCCTTCCAATATCTCTGATGTAAATAACACAAATGAACTATATATATTTTGGTACTTGTCTCTGACTTGGTCTTCTTTATATATCGCATGTTCATGATCATTATTTTCAGTCAAATAGTATATTTTGAGGAAAACACATTAAACGAGAAAGCGTTTATCTTACGTTTATTTTATCATTATGACGTGTCATTGGTAAATGTTTACAACGGCATCTCTGATTGCACAGCTAGATTCAATTGCAACCAATCAGGACACTCCAGTTCTGCCCTAGGAGTCCCTCCATGTAGAACAGAGGTTAGGATTGGAAATCTGAAGGGAATAAACTCTGTGGGAAGATTATGGTGAAACATAAGATATGTCTATATGTGAATGTGAACATTTTGGAAATGACATTGAATATCAGTTTGGAAATGGAAGTTATACGTTGTATACTATGGAAAGTGTTTCATAACGCCTGTGACGGAATCAACACAAAATAATCACATTCAGTAGAACAAACATAACACAAGCGTATCATTAGTCCAATTGGTGAAGAATACCAATTATAAAATTGTATTTGTGAGGGAATGTTGTCAACACAGGCCCACTGTGCGTCAGGTTAAAATAATACCTCAGTAAGTTCAATACGGGAGGACAGTTTCTAAGTCAACATCCCTAAATGGAATTTTGCCACAGACTCTGAAACTGCTCCCCAGTACAAGCGTGTCCTCATGTGTCTCCCTCAGTCTCTAGATCCGCTGCAGGGAGTTCATGCCAGATATAATACAACGTCATCACAGAACATCACTGACCTTTTCGGTTGTAGGCGTCATGAAAATACATATATTTACAAATGGTTTGAAAGGTGCAAGTTTGACTGGTATAAATGCCGGAGCTTGTCGACGGCATTTATACTACAGTTTAACTTAAACTTTCAAACCGTTTATAAGCCAGTGAACAAACACATTATTAAATCTGTTTCTTATAAATTGAAATTTCTAAAAAGTAAATAAACTTTAGAAATAAACAAATCTCTGCAAAAAATGTACAGTGCATGATAAAACAAATGATTAGTATTGTCTTAGATTATGTGCTTAGCTCCGCCCACAATAATACCGCATCACTTATGTGTCACCACTCGCAAACGTAGTTGACAGGAAATTTGATTAAAATATTTAATTTTTGGTTCATGTTGTCAGGTTTTTAAAGAAGTTTAATCAATAAAAGAGCATGGGATAGTAGTGTCATAATAGCGCAATATTACAGTGATAAAGTAGTACCACAGATTATTTCATGTATGAAGGTTATCCTTTTCAGCTGGCAATCTCGTGTTGAGAATATATGCCGGTCACATGACCTTGTTTAATCCAAGCAGCAGAGAGCATATCGCTTAAATTTCAAGGTGTGAATTTACCATCAAATAAATCAATGTTATAAAATACTGAATATGTTCTCTCTGATACAAAATTCACAACAATAAACAAGTATATATAAAGTAAGTATATATTCTTGAGGAGAAATTATGTTCGTAAACACCAGCAGTGTTGAATAGGTATCCCCTGCGAAATGTGCTGTGATGTGATGTGACAACTCACCAAATTTATAATCAATACTGTTCTGAAATACTACAAACTCATTTTCTGCTAATGATTTCACCAACGTGACATCTATGAATAATGTTACTTAAATAAACTGATATATTTGATATCAGTTCACACTTGTAGGAGTTTCTCTATGTATACCAATTCTATATACATACATGTTAAAAGTATAATTGATGATCCCACACACATTATAAACTAAGGTGGATTTGATATCGTAATTCAGCTGGACACATGGACAACATTCTCCATTTCGTGTAGTGAAATAGAGGATATGCGAAAACAAATAACTTTTCTACCTCATGTGATGAGGTAAACATGGTAATTGTCAAGAATTGACGGATATTCTATTTACTATATGATGTTATCCTTGTAATTACGTCTGAAAAGGGTCGTTTTTACGCCGAGCGGCTGCTAGAAACAGCCCGTCACCCCAGTAACACTGTGGCATCATAAGCCAATTCGCCGCGTCAGACCATTGTTTTATGGCGTCAAATTATATCAGTCACTGGTCGCAGTGAAAATATAAGTTATTTTCACTGTAGCTTGATAGAGAGTTTATTTCACTTATAAATCCCAGTATTTCATTGCTCGTCATATAATAAATAAAAATATCAAACAGTTGTTCCATAAAGCTAGGACTTTGACCAGTAGCACAAACATCTGAAGGTGACCTTAGTCTGTTTTACATTGCTAATAACGGAATAAAGGGTAATCTTAGTGTTAAGGTTGTTTTTGTCACCAATGTAGCCTTTTTGTATTGTTAAATTGTGGAATAAATTAGTGTAAAGGTTGTTTTATACAACGTCCCCTGGTGGACATTGGTTAATACAAGATGCAAAACTAAAACATTAGCTATTGCATATGGTCGAATGTTGTACGATGTTTATTGTATCAGGCGAACATGCCAGACAGTGTTCTCCGAGTAATGAAATTGAGCTAGTGATAACAATTGAAGACATTCTTTGATTCTATATTTGGATGAGGTAATAACATTTGTCCCTACATAATCTGATTTGTATGGATTTTTTTGGATTTGGTATTATGAGAATACTAAGGCAGAGTTGCAATAGATCAAGCTCATAGAAGTTTAGTAACGTTGATATGAAACCAGAGAACGTCCTCTAGGAACGATTCTATGTAAACTTCCCGTGTCATTTTTCAAAATATGTGACGTAAATCAGGTTAAATCATAATTTTCAAGCTGATACTAGAATATATAAATGCAAACGACGACTGTATGATGGTATCTTTCGTAACCAGGTGTGTGACAGCGCAATGGTTAGCACAGTAGACAGCAAGTTCGACTTTAGATGACGAAGTCCGGGACTCGAATCCTGCCAAGTCGTCGACAACTTTGTTTGCTGTGGAGAATTGGACCCATATTTTGAAGCTCTCTTAGTGCTAAGATAGTCTTAAGTGCAATACATTAACATTGACATACTGTGATTATTTTAGCACTAAGATAGCTTAGAAAATATGGGCCCTGTTCTTCATGCAGTGAGGTTTGGATGCAATATTGAATTCAGCGCAGTAACACCCATGGTTTCGCTAGTTTCAGTTGCAGTTCAGGTTTCACCGCAATGCATAGCCATCATGGTGTTGCGGGCTTTCTCCCGTGATGGAAGTGAAAAACTCTTGAAAGTGGCGTTAAACTCCAATTCACCTCAACTGACTTTAAGGAGAGATGGGACCGAACAATCAAACTCACTTACGGTAACATTTTACGACAACGATTTATTGTTGTAAATAAGTCTCAAAACATATGTATTGCATTTAATAAGCTTAGTTTTATCAATAAACTAACGAAAAACGCTTACATTTACCCTAACACCTTTTTAACGGTCATTTTACAACATGCCACATGCCGTTATCGTCGCCTATTTTCGCGGTAAATATGTTACTATGTGTGTTATGTCAATTACATACATAGTTTAAGTAAGTGATGGATATAAATCACCTTGTATGATCAACTGATAGTTGTTATTCCGTTAAGTACTCTTAGATTGATAGTGTATACAATAATAATTACATGAAAGGCCGTCGGAGTTGCACTTGAATTGATAAAAACTCCCGTGACGTCAGGTTTTTACGTTTATGTATGTAATTTAAAAATGATATTAAAGTGATGAAAACCGTTCGGTGACCCCCTATTATTATTTCTGAATTCGTTTCTTTATTTAACTGAGCACATCATATTACAATTATAGCAATATCTAAAATATGTGTCAGTGAAAAATCCTGTTGACTATACGAAAAACGATGATATAATTGATGATATAATTGCCGTTTTTATTTAAAAAGAGCTTATTTTAATTTTGTTTCCCTTAACCATCAATTTTCAAAATATAGACTTGCTAGGTATTCGCGTATGTGATTAAATTGTATCTGGAAGGATACAGAGTTTAATCATTGAAAGCGAGCGCTTTATTTAAATAGGTGATTTTGGTTATAAAAATATCGCAAATTGGTTACAGGGGTATTACTATTAATGCCAGTAACTTTTAAAATCATTCGTTGACCCCAAAATGTTCTTTAATTTTTGGATTAAAGACATAATAAACTTGCTATTTTGAAAAAATAAGCGAATTCTAAAATAAAGTAGTACCACAGATTATTTCATGTAAACGTCAGAGTATGAAGGTTATCCTTTTCAGCTGGCAATCTCGTGTTGAGAATATATGCCGGTCACATGACCTTGTTTAATCCAAGCAGCAGAGAGCATATCGCTTAAATTTCAAGGTGTGAATTTACCATCAAATAAATCAATGTTATAAAATACTGAATGTGTTCTCTCTGATACAAAATTCACAACAATAAACAAGTATATATAAAGTAAGTATATATTCTTGAGGAGAAATTATGTTCGTAAACACCAGCAGTGTTGAATAGGTATCCCCTGCGAAATGTGCTGTGATGTGATGTGACAACTCACCAAATTTATAATCAATACTGTTCTGAAATACTACAAACTCATTTTCTGCTAATGATTTCACCAACGTGACATCTATGAATAATGTTACTTAAATAAACTGATATATTTGATATCAGTTCACACTTGTAGGAGTTTCTCTATGTATACCAATTCTATATACATACATGTTAAAAGTATAATTGATGATCCCACACACATTATAAACTAAGGTGGATTTGATATCGTAATTCAGCTGGACACATGGACAACATTCTCCATTTCGTGTAGTGAAATAGAGGATATGCGAAAACAAATAACTTTTCTACCTCATGTGATGAGGTAAACATGGTAATTGTCAAGAATTGACGGATATTCTATTTACTATATGATGTTATCCTTGTAATTACGTCTGAAAAGGGTCGTTTTTACGCCGAGCGGCTGCTAGAAACAGCCCGTCACCCCAGTAACACTGTGGCATCATAAGCCAATTCGCCGCGTCAGACCATTGTTTTATGGCGTCAAATTATATCAGTCACTGGTCGCAGTGAAAATATAAGTTATTTTCACTGTAGCTTGATAGAGAGTTTATTTCACTTATAAATCCCAGTATTTCATTGCTCGTCATATAATAAATAAAGGTATCAAACAGTTGTTCCATAAAGCTAGGACTTTGACCAGTAGCACAAACATCTGAAGGTGACCTTAGTCTGTTTTACATTGCTAATAACGGAATAAAGGGTAATCTTAGTGTTAAGGTTGTTTTTGTCACCAATGTAGCTTTTTTGTATTGTTAAATTGTGGAATAAATTAGTGTAAAGGTTGTTTTATACAACGTCCCCTGGTGGACATTGGTTAATACAAGATGCAAAACTAAAACATTAGCTATTGCATATGGTCGAATGTTGTACGATGTTTATTGTATCAGGCGAACATGCCAGACAGTGTTCTCCGAGTAATGAAATTGAGCTAGTGATAACAATTGAAGACATTCTTTGATTCTATATTTGGATGAGGTAATAACATTTGTCCCTACATAATCTGATTTGTATGGATTTTTTTGGATTTGGTATTATGAGAATACTAAGGCAGAGTTGCAATAGATCAAGCTCATAGAAGTTTAGTAACGTTGATATGAAACCAGAGAACGTCCTCTAGGAACGATTCTATGTAAACTTCCCGTGTCATTTTTCAAAATATGTGACGTAAATCAGGTTAAATCATAATTTTCAAGCTGATACTAGAATATATAAATGCAAACGACGACTGTATGATGGTATCTTTCGTAACCAGGTGTGTGACAGCGCAATGGTTAGCACAGTAGACAGCAAGTTCGACTTTAGATGACGAAGTCCGGGACTCGAATCCTGCCAAGTCGTCGACAACTTTGTTTGCTGTGGAGAATTGGACCCATATTTTGAAGCTCTCTTAGTGCTAAGATAGTCTTAAGTGCAATACATTAACATTGACATACTGTGATTATTTTAGCACTAAGATAGCTTAGAAAATATGGGCCCTGTTCTTCATGCAGTGAGGTTTGGATGCAATATTGAATTCAGCGCAGTAACACCCATGGTTTCGCTAGTTTCAGTTGCAGTTCAGGTTTCACCGCAATGCATAGCCATCATGGTGTTGCGGGCTTTCTCCCGTGATGGAAGTGAACAACTCTTGAAAGTGGCGTTAAACTCCAATTCACCTCAACTGACTTTAAGGAGAGATGGGACCGAACAATCAAACTCACTTACGGTAACATTTTACGACAACGATTTATTGTTGTAAATAAGTCTCAAAACATATGTATTGCATTTAATAAGCTTAGTTTTATCAATAAACTAACGAAAAACGCTTACATTTACCCTAACACCTTTTTAACGGTCATTTTACAACATGCCACATGCCGTTATCGTCGCCTATTTTCGCGGTAAATATGTTACTATGTGTGTTATGTCAATTACATACATAGTTTAAGTAAGTGATGGATATAAATCACCTTGTATGATCAACTGATAGTTGTTATTCCGTTAAGTACTCTTAGATTGATAGTGTATACAATAATAATTACATGAAAGGCCGTCGGAGTTGCACTTGAATTGATAAAAACTCCCGTGACGTCAGGTTTTTACGTTTATGTATGTAATTTAAAAATGATATTAAAGTGATGAAAACCGTTCGGTGACCCCCTATTATTATTTCTGAATTCGTTTCTTTATTTAACTGAGCACATCATATTACAATTATAGCAATATCTAAAATATGTGTCAGTGAAAAATCCTGTTGACTATACGAAAAACGATGATATAATTGATGATATAATTGCCGTTTTTATTTAAAAAGAGCTTATTTTAATTTTGTTTCCCTTAACCATCAATTTTCAAAATATAGACTTGCTAGGTATTCGCGTATGTGATTAAATTGTATCTGGAAGGATACAGAGTTTAATCATTGAAAGCGAGCGCTTTATTTAAATAGGTGATTTTGGTTATAAAAATATCGCAAATTGGTTACAGGGGTATTACTATTAATGCCAGTAACTTTTAAAATCATTCGTTGACCCCAAAATGTTCTTTAATTTTTGGATTAAAGACATAATAAACTTGCTATTTTGAAAAAATAAGCGAATTCTAAAATAAAGTAGTACCACAGATTATTTCATGTAAACGTCAGAGTATGAAGGTTATCCTTTTCAGCTGGCAATCTCGTGTTGAGAATATATGCCGGTCACATGACCTTGTTTAATCCAAGCAGCAGAGAGCATATCGCTTAAATTTCAAGGTGTGAATTTACCATCAAATAAATCAATGTTATAAAATACTGAATGTGTTCTCTCTGATACAAAATTCACAACAATAAACAAGTATATATAAAGTAAGTATATATTCTTGAGGAGAAATTATGTTCGTAAACACCAGCAGTGTTGAATAGGTATCCCCTGCGAAATGTGCTGTGATGTGATGTGACAACTCACCAAATTTATAATCAATACTGTTCTGAAATACTACAAACTCATTTTCTGCTAATGATTTCACCAACGTGACATCTATGAATAATGTTACTTAAATAAACTGATATATTTGATATCAGTTCACACTTGTAGGAGTTTCTCTATGTAAACCAATTCTATATACATACATGTTAAAAGTATAATTGATGATCCCACACACATTATAAACTAAGGTGGATTTGATATCGTAATTCAGCTGGACACATGGACAACATTCTCCATTTCGTGTAGTGAAATAGAGGATATGCGAAAACAAATAACTTTTCTACCTCATGTGATGAGGTAAACATGGTAATTGTCAAGAATTGACGGATATTCTATTTACTATATGATGTTATCCTTGTAATTACGTCTGAAAAGGGTCGTTTTTACGCCGAGCGGCTGCTAGAAACAGCCCGTCACCCCAGTAACACTGTGGCATCATAAGCCAATTCGCCGCGTCAGACCATTGTTTTATGGCGTCAAATTATATCAGTCACTGGTCGCAGTGAAAATATAAGTTATTTTCACTGTAGCTTGATAGAGAGTTTATTTCACTTATAAATCCCAGTATTTCATTGCTCGTCATATAATAAATAAAAGTATCAAACAGTTGTTCCATAAAGCTAGGACTTTGACCAGTAGCACAAACATCTGAAGGTGACCTTAGTCTGTTTTACATTGCTAATAACGGAATAAAGGGTAATCTTAGTGTTAAGGTTGTTTTTGTCACCAATGTAGCCTTTTTGTATTGTTAAATTGTGGAATAAATTAGTGTAAAGGTTGTTTTATACAACGTCCCCTGGTGGACATTGGTTAATACAAGATGCAAAACTAAAACATTAGCTATTGCATATGGTCGAATGTTGTACGATGTTTATTGTATCAGGCGAACATGCCAGACAGTGTTCTCCGAGTAATGAAATTGAGCTAGTGATAACAATTGAAGACATTCTTTGATTCTATAATTGGATGAGGTAATAACATTTGTCCCTACATAATCTGATTTGTATGGATTTTTTTGGATTTGGTATTATGAGAATACTAAGGCAGAGTTGCAATAGATCAAGCTCATAGAAGTTTAGTAACGTTGATATGAAACCAGAGAACGTCCTCTAGGAACGATTCTATGTAAACTTCCCGTGTCATTTTTCAAAATATGTGACGTAAATCAGGTTAAATCATAATTTTCAAGCTGATACTAGAATATATAAATGCAAACGACGACTGTATGATGGTATCTTTCGTAACCAGGTGTGTGACAGCGCAATGGTTAGCACAGTAGACAGCAAGTTCGACTTTAGATGACGAAGTCCGGGACTCGAATCCTGCCAAGTCGTCGACAACTTTGTTTGCTGTGGAGAATTGGACCCATATTTTGAAGCTCTCTTAGTGCTAAGATAGTCTTAAGTGCAATACATTAACATTGACATACTGTGATTATTTTAGCACTAAGATAGCTTAGAAAATATGGGCCCTGTTCTTCATGCAGTGAGGTTTGGATGCAATATTGAATTCAGCGCAGTAACACCCATGGTTTCGCTAGTTTCAGTTGCAGTTCAGGTTTCACCGCAATGCATAGCCATCATGGTGTTGCGGGCTTTCTCCCGTGATGGAAGTGAACAACTCTTGAAAGTGGCGTTAAACTCCAATTCACCTCAACTGACTTTAAGGAGAGATGGGACCGAACAATCAAACTCACTTACGGTAACATTTTACGACAACGATTTATTGTTGTAAATAAGTCTCAAAACATATGTATTGCATTTAATAAGCTTAGTTTTATCAATAAACTAACGAAAAACGCTTACATTTACCCTAACACCTTTTTAACGGTCATTTTACAACATGCCACATGCCGTTATCGTCGCCTATTTTCGCGGTAAATATGTTACTATGTGTGTTATGTCAATTACATACATAGTTTAAGTAAGTGATGGATATAAATCACCTTGCATGATCAACTGATAGTTGTTATTCCGTTAAGTACTCTTAGATTGATAGTGTATACAATAATAATTACATGAAAGGCCGTCGGAGTTGCACTTGAATTGATAAAAACTCCCGTGACGTCAGGTTTTTACGTTTATGTATGTAATTTAAAAATGATATTAAAGTGATGAAAACCGTTCGGTGACCCCCTATTATTATTTCTGAATTCGTTTCTTTATTTAACTGAGCACATCATATTACAATTATAGCAATATCTAAAATATGTGTCAGTGAAAAATCCTGTTGACTATACGAAAAACGATGATATAATTGATGATATAATTGCCGTTTTTATTTAAAAAGAGCTTATTTTAATTTTGTTTCCCTTAACCATCAATTTTCAAAATATAGACTTGCTAGGTATTCGCGTATGTGATTAAATTGTATCTGGAAGGATACAGAGTTTAATCATTGAAAGCGAGCGCTTTATTTAAATAGGTGATTTTGGTTATAAAAATATCGCAAATTGGTTACAGGGGTATTACTATTAATGCCAGTAACTTTTAAAATCATTCGTTGACCCCAAAATGTTCTTTAATTTTTGGATTAAAGACATAATAAACTTGCTATTTTGAAAAAATAAGCGAATTCTAAAATATTTTATCTCATGTTCCATCTCACCTTAAGTCACCACATAACCCTTTCAGTTTAACGGCCTGTATTGAAAATTAGTTGTGGCGGATTTCTTGTGTTACTCTCAGAGAAATTTTGTTACCGTGAACATGATGTCAAAAAGGTTGTTCAACATACACAGTGACCCAGGCAAAGCGAACATGAATAGCTGAATAATAAAATCACACTTTGTGTTGCAATATATCTTTGGCTGGCATTGAACAACATAAGGGACGATATATCTTGTTGGTCATGAATAGTGACTACATGTATGTCAATCAGACACGAACACATAGTGACTATGTGAATCAGACCATATTAAACGTGAACCGTGACGTTGTACACAGTTGTGCACTTCCATTATTAACTTCTTAAACACATATTTATCTTTACAGAAATGTTGACAAAATGTTACCATCTTAAATACATTGAGGTATTGTCGGAGAACCTTTCTCTAAATAGCTTATTAGATATATTTTCTGATTCGACCCTTCACAATGCACTTGGTCCTCTGTTGTGTGAACGGTATTGGAATAATTAAGGGCTGTCTTGAACATTTATTGTCTGCAAGACTCAGTCTCAAGTTCGTAATTGAATCGTACCAGGAAGCTTGATAGAATTTGCAAAATGTTGTAGGCACTTGTGCCACTTGAACTTGGCATATCTTCAGAGTATATGTAAAAATATCACTTGACCATATTTTCTTCCTTGGGTTGTGCTCTACCCATAGCAGTGTTCAAATTATATTTTAGTTGTGGTGCAGGTAGGTTGATAATATATCGACAAATTCGCTTTGACATAAGTATTATCATCAGTGATAAAGAAAGAATAGAAAGAAACAAGTAACTTTCGTGACATGTATATGTCCAAATGTACTTTTCCGAATGATAAAGTTAGTAATTCAGTATTTCAGATACACAGATACACAAATATAGTTCTCACCTACAACGCCTAACACCTAGGAACTCTATCAAACACTTATTTACACGATGCTCCATCCAGATGCTAACCATGGTACACTCTTGTAGGGTGTTCACGGTATCCATGTTGCCAACCTGCTTGTCTAAGATGTAGACTGCAAAACCGAGAACTCATTTATTCTGGACCGTCTATCTAATCAACACTTGTTTTGTCTCAGGGATAGTAACTGGTTCCAAGGCTTTCGAAAGTGTTTTGAATATTCACGAGAGGAAAAAGACCTAAGAGTTGAAAAGAATGTAAGCTAGTTCATTAACTGACTTGACCCAGTTGTTCTGTTATTACTGGTGTTAAGGTTAAATTGCATTTGAATGTCATCATGAATGAATGAGATCTGTAGACGAGTAGATCTCGCTTTATTTTTGTTTGATTTTAGTTGTCATTCAAATGCTGCAGTGTTTATCATCAAATTCTCAAAATTAAATTAAATTTTTGTTTTTATATATGTATAAAGGAAGTTAAATTGGACCATTGGATGCTAAAGCTACTCTTGGAACTATGAATAATGTGTATATTTTTGGAGGTGATAGAAATATTGTGTTTATATTAAGCTAATACGAATAGTCCTTATTTTTGGAACTACATTCGTAATCAACAGAAAGGCAACAGTTAACACAGTTTAATATCCATATCAAAGAAACGACCAAATAGCACAGCCAATCAGCAAATATTACTTTTAAGGTCGGTCACGTGTAATCGTTATCAGTTTTATTGTTGATACTTTTCAGAGATTGGATCTCACATTAAATCAATAATAGAACAAATGAAATAATAATCTGCCCATCGTGTCAGGTATTGTAAATGAGTCTTGCTACTTCAACACTCTTACTTTTAGATGGTGCTCCTTCACGATTTAACCGCTTGACATTGACCAGATGTGCAACTCATAATTGATTTTTTTCAAATGTAGCAAGGGCATGATGTGACTCTCTGAGGGTTTGTCGGTATCAAACGTTCAAGTTATGGTAATATAGAAGTCTAAAGAGGGAATATATACCTCCAACGAATTACACGGTGGCACAGACAACCAGCAAACGTAAATATTAAGGTTGGTCAAATGTAATCATTGTCAGTCGTATTGTAAATAATTACAGATATCTCAATGTATTTCACCAGTAGCGGTCTACTTTGTCAGGTAGTCTTAACAAGTCTCAATAACCTCAAACCCTCATTTTCAGAAGGTGCTTCTCCGTCATGATTGAACGACTTGACATTGCCCAGGTTGGTAATTCACTACATATTGTTTTAGGTCCTCGTATCACCATCTGTAAGCCAGCACGAGAGGGACATTCATTGAATTGTTGGAGTCACATACGTCAAACGTTATAAATGGTGTTATGTTTTTGACAAGACGCCAGGTATCACTTTTGATATAACAATATTAGTAAATGCAGTTTGCCAAACGTGATTACAGACATATGGTCTAGATTTGCAAGATTACCACCTTCACTTTGACTAATTGTTTACGTGATATAAAATAAACCGTTGCAAGGAAAATGCTCAGATTTCGTTATATATAGACAGACCAATTGATCTCGGTGACTTGGCATCTTGTTTTGGTCACCACGACACTAAAACTGTTTCCAAATTCAATTCAAAACATGACAGCCTGAACTGAAATAAAACAGAAATATAAATCTTACATATTATTGCACACAAATTTTTTGAAATAGTTGTTATGGTGTAATTTATAAACAAATTTAATGTATGTGTGCAAACGAGCATTAAACGTGTATTGAGCGTATAAAACCAAAGTGTTATTGGAGGGACATATTAGTCAATGACTGTGTATAGATGCATAGTTGAAATTGGGCATCATTTATATACTTTCTTGAAGTCTACCTATAGCCGATATATGAACCTGTATTTTCTTGTAATAATCCACTTATATAAGCTTGTCTGTTATTTCATTTGCTAACATTTCGTAATATTTCTGTCAACAGGAGTTATCGTGAGTGTGTTCTGGATTTAATATCAAATAATTTCAATAAAGCCGTTCTCATGTTAACAGTCTATTTTGAATTAGCAATCTAATATTTCTTGTGGAAGCTTGCATTTAGCACACGAAACGTTGAATCAAATGATGGTTTTAGAGTATAACACATCTATGTTACACATGTGACAGATTACAAATGAATGAAATGTGTATGCAGATGTTCCTTAAAGTACCCTCTCTCCCAGTTGCAATGTTTAACAGTGAAACTAAATCCTTAAGCCATGGTGGTCGACACACATTGTGCATATGCACTATGTTGAAACATTACATCAATTTCCTAGTTCTATGTACCGTTTCCGCTGACACATTCAATTGGTAATCATCAAATCCAATTTTATTTGTCCCCAGTCTGTGCTGCAGGGAGTTCGTGCAAGATATAATGCAACGTCTTCAACGAACACCAACCCACCTCTTCAGATGTGGCCGTCAGGAAGAATACACACATTGGTTCTCATCGGAGACTGTCAGGACGTGTTTAAGATGAAATTTGTACAACATGGCTTTAGGAACTTTTTAGCTCATCAGGCCTGAAAGGCCCGATGGGCTAATGGCATGGAATGGCGCCCGTCCGTCCGTCCGTCCATACATCCAACCGTCTGTCCCATTGTCAGTAAACGTTTCGCTTTTTCGACTTCTTCTCCAGAACCAATGACTCCAGAGAGCTGAAATGTTATGTACAGACTCTTCGGCCAATGGGGATTCTAAATTGTAGATTTGGTGACCTTGTAGCTCCAAATATCGACCACAGAGGTCCTGCCTAAAAAGCCGGTTGTAATGAGCTGTGAACATAATAAATTTTTATGTGCACTTCATATGTCAGCTTAAGAGTAATACTATGTTATGGACATGTTTGATGTAATCAATGTGAAATTAGAACTATTGAATAGCCTGTGAACTGAATATTGTGACAGGATGCATAGGAAAAAAATGAAAAAGGGTTCAGAAATGTTTTATTTTACGTTAGATATGTGAACTAAACATGACTGGTGATGAAATAAGATAAGACTATTAGAACCAGCTACATGAGTTTGTGATACCACATCTTCTTTTCCAGCAAAGACAATAAATAAAGATGGGGAAACAACATTTGAAATATTTCATTCACTGGCTGTGAGTCCAAGGTCTTCATGTTGTGTAATTGCAGGTGTTGACCTGGGGAGTGACCACTCCCAGGCAGAGATGCAATTATTTTTTGAAATAAATTTGGGCTCTTTTTCATCATGTAATAAATGTTGATAATTCCAGATTAAAAATAAAAAGTAAAACAATAAAATGCAAAGGTCTACATTATTTATAATAAATGTGGATTAATGTGTAACCAATTTTGATAATAACTTTTAAATTTGATGACTGGGCAATGACTTATTTTGTGATAGCTTAATATTTTCCTTAGGGATAATTAATAACATGATGCCTGATGAGCTTCAGAGCCAATGGCTCTATTTTTACATCTTAGCAGGTTAACTCATATGCAGGATATCTACCCTCATTGCACAGTGTTATGTTATTAAATTGTAATTTATATAATATACAGGTATATGATGATGTATTCATGTTAATGAGGCGTACCCGGTAATATTCTTTATTCTTCATATATTTTTAGCACTATATACACTTTAGTCAAGTACAATAATATAGATGATAAATAGGATCAAAATAAATTGCAAATAGACTTATAAAACATATATCTTCAAGCACATTTATTCTTTTACATCTTCTCATCGGCAAAATTAAAAGCCTTGACGTTTGAATACAATATGATGAATGTGTGGAACAAACAAATTACGTGACTATATTTCTGAATACAAACAATAGAGAATGCAGATTCAAGGTAAAGTTAACAGGCAGAGGACGTCTAAGTAATGAAATGAAGTTGAAGTATAACAATTGGATTCATTCTATTTGATCTATTTTCGGAAAACCTGGAGATTCGAGGTGAATTTGTCACTAGATAATCTTATTTGCATCCATATACGAGTTTGAACTTATTCTACCGTTTCTATGGGGAAAAGTTATATCTGATTAACAACTATTGAAGAGACGTATAATTTGGTTATGCAGTGCTCTACTTACTTCCTCTCATCCATAAGAATGTATAGCGTATATTCTGTAGAAATTTGACAGTAGATGGATGATGGAATTAAAAACATTTTTCTGCAAGTTTGGAGGAAAAAAAGTTCCTGCAAAATGCTGATTTTGATAGTACTAATATTGCTGCTTTGCACAATTTCTGATACAAAGACAGTGACATTCTATTGTTCACCACTCAGTAAGCCAAGCCGGCTTTCAAGAAATCTGGTGATGGATGTCAGTCAAGTTTCCTGTAGCCGGGACAAGCTCCAATCAGAGAGACAATGGCTTGACCCTGACTTGTTTCATTACATCAGAGAACTGGGGATAAGTAACACAAAGTCTGTGAGGAGAGGAGAGGAAAGCGAAGTGACTGTAGAAAACAAAGGTCAATCAAGATTCAGAGTGGAGTGTGCAGTAGCAGCCACGTGAAACAATACAAATCTCAGTATAATGCTGATAACCCGATATATGTCTCATCCATGATAAACTACACTTAGATAACAGTGAGGATATCAGTTTTTAGAGGGTACATCGTCTTGGACAAGTGACGTGACCCCCTTTTCAAGGAGCAAGTGTAAGACCTCGCCCAATGATAGCCAGGTTTATATACACTGTGGAAAGGGATGCAGTCAAGCGGGCTGGGAGGGAACTAGGGGGGCAGAAGTTCAGTATTTTTAGCAGTTCCCTGAGGAAGTGAGCAATCATAGGAGAGATGTTCTCATGCCTTTGTTAAGAGATGCCAGGAGAGCTGACAAGAGAGCTCACATCACAATAGACAAACTGTATGTGGAGAACAGACTCCAGTCTGTACCTGTACCAACACCCTACAGAGTCCCCACTACTAGGGGTAGCACTCCTAGGCCTCACCCCAGGCAGTAGGGGTGCGCTGGTGGTCTTGAGAATTCATGTTCTACTGTTTTACATGCAGAACAAACTTTCACTGAACCCCCCTCTGACTTTAAGTATGCCTCAGATCAAGAGTGTTGCACTAGTCAAAGTGTGTATGATATCAGAGATATTGTTCCTGATGTCACTTATCAAGTTCCCTGTAAAGAACTATCAAATAATACTGTAAGCAGCAGTATGCATGACAATAGTAGTATTGATGTTATAGTTACTATTCATGATATAACTAATTATAAACCTCCATGTAACTATGAACAAACTACATATCATCATTGTCTTAACATCTCAAGTTGTAACCAGAACCTGCATACACAGGAAGCATTACATGATCTGCAATTAGAACTTGAAACTAACATTACTCTTGCCTGTCAGTCTGATGATCATGATGTAAATGATGACCCTAATTTTGTTAACAGAAGTATTACTATCCCACAAGATGTACTTTTAATCACACCATCAGCTGAAGAAGAAAATATAGAAATTATCTCTAATTGTAATCAACCAAATACCAGTCCTAACAAACTTAGTTTTATTAATCTGAATGTATGTGGATTAAGAAACAAACTGAATTATCCTGAATTTACCTCCCTATTGCAAAAGGCTGACTTAATATGTTTTCAAGAAACAAAAACAGACTCACTTGATGAACTAGAAAGTGATGGGTGTAAATTGCATCTTCAAGATTTATCAGGAAATCTGGTGGTATTGGGTTAGCTGTTGGGAAAACTTACTCTACACTGACTTTATTTCATTAGTAACTGATGAATGTGAATATGCGACATGGTACACTATATCCAAAAAGTTGCTTGATATTGATAATGATTTGTATTTTGGAATTGTATATCTGCCCCCTGAAAACTCCAAATATGCAACAGAGGATATGTATCTTCTCCTTGAACAATCTGTTTTACACATGCAAAGTAAATCTGATTACCTGTTACTTATTGGGGACTTCAATGCAAGGACTAGTACTTTGCAGGATGTTTGTACTGTTGCAGAGCTTGATATTGACATTGATGCAATGAATGATATTTATGAACCTGAGAATATACTTTGCACAGCTTCTTTGCCTGTATGGAGAGCAAACCAGGATATGGGTAAAACAATTTCATCAGGCATTAAACTAATTCAGTTATGCAAAAATACTAATATATTCATTTGTAATGGCAGGTTAGATAAGGATATGTATATTGGCAAAGTGACTTGTAAAGATCTAAGTCTAGTTGACTATGTCTTATCTTCATCATTATGTCTTCCTCTTTTTAGAGAATTTGAGATAACTGAATTTTCAGCCCTTTATTCAGATATTCACTCTCCAATTATGTTCTCCTTGAACTTAACTCCCAATGATATAAGCCGAGAATCAGACCCCCTGACTCAACATATTAATACAAACCTACAGCCAAATGATAGTACCCAGAAAACCAAAGCGTTATGATATACATTCATCCAAATGTTTTGTTGATAATATTGACCCCAACAGTGTTTTCAGATTGACACATATTTTGCAATCGACAACAGGTCACGATGGCACAGCACGTGCAATCAACGAATTCGCGACTGAAGTGGCGAATGTACTCTCTGAAGCTGCACGTGCTGCGTTCGGTGTGAAACGAACATTTTAAAATGTGAGTATAAAAAGTGCATGAATAAACATATCAAGCAGTAATAAAATGAGTTTTCTAGATTGATTAGAGAAAACCAAAAACATCAACCTAAAACATTTTGGAAAATTCTCACAAAAAATAAAAACAATAATTCTAACGAGGCACTGGATATTGGTATACTTTTTGAACATTTTAAAGAAAAAGATTACAGATGATCTTGTAATAGATGCCGAATTGAAACACTATGATGATTTTAATATACTTAATAAAGATATCTCTCTTGAAGAAGTAGCTTTTGCATCTAAACGCAATAAAGCTTCTGGGATTGATCAAATTGAAAATGATTATTTAATAGACTCATTTGATCTTCTAGTACCTATATATGTTAAATATTTTAACTTGATCCTATCTACAGGAATATTACCAGAAACCTGGCTGACGGGATCGATCAGACCAATTTACAAAGGAAAAGGAAATAAATCGGACCCAAACGCATATCGACCAATCACGATACTAAACTGTTTCTGCAAGCTATTTACAAGTATACTCAATAACAGGCTTAACCTCTTTCTTGAAACAAATAACATATTGACCCCGGCCCAGACTGGTTTTAGGAAAGATCACTCAACAAATGATAACATTTTCGTAATGAATATGCTCAACCAATTGTTAAAAATTAGTGAAAGAAAATTGTTCTGTGCTTTCATAGATTTTTCTATTTTAAAGCATTTGAAAGTGTTGGGAGAGTTGGGTTGTGGCACAAGCTTCTCAGCAAAGGAATTGGCGGTAGATTTTTAAAACTTGTTGAAAATATGTATGCTTATATCAAATCATGTGTACTATCCCATAATAATATGTCGGATTACTTCCCCTGCTATTCAGGGGTACGCCAAGGTGAAAACCTTTCCCCTCTTCTGTTTTGTTTAATTATAAATGACCTGCATGAATTCCTTTCTAATGAGGGTTGCAAACCTGTGAATCTTTTAAACATACCTGATATTGACATGAACTTATGTGTTTCATTTATGATACTACTTTATGCAGAAGATACAGTCCTATTTGCGAATTCAGCTCTTGAACTCCAGCGTACTCTTAATTCGTTTTATACATATTGTCACATGTGGCACTTAGAGGTAAACCTTGATAAAACAAAAGTACTTATATTCGGGAGCGACCCAGCAAAAAGGTCTAAGCTCAAGTTCTACTAAGGTAATACATTGATTGAAATTGTGGATGATTACACATATTATCTTGGTGTAACTTTTTCGAGAAACAGAAAATTCAATAAAGCAATTAAAAAACTATCCGAAAGTGCATCTAAAGCTATGTTTTGCCTTTTGAAAACATCGAGAAAATTTCATATACATGTACCTATAGATTGTTTACTAAAAGCATTTGATGTTATGATTTCCCAAATTTTGCTTTATGGTTGTGAAACATTGGCTTATGAAAATATACAAATTATTGAGAAGATCCATCTGAAATTTCTAAAATTAGCTTCTGGTTTACGCAACTCCACCCCTAACTTCATTGTCTGTGGTGAACTAGGGAGAGTCCCCCTTTATATACTAGCCGCTAAACAAATAATCTGCTTCTGGTACAAATTACATCTGCCTGGAACTACACCCAAATTGTCAAAAATGATTTACAACTACGCACGTATAAAAGGTAACATAGAGAATGAATATGATATTTAGACCAAATATGTGAAAGGTATACTTGACAAATGTGGGCTAACATGTGTATTCTACAACCCTGTTACTGCCTCATGCCAATGGTTAACTTCTCGAATAGAAACAACGCTTAAAGACCAATTGTACCAAAACTGGAAAACTGAAATAGAAGAAAGCCCCAAAGATTTCTATTATAAATATATTAAACGCATTCCGATGTTAGAAAATTATCTATTCCTGCCAGTTCACGTGTATTTACCAATTTTAAAATATAGAACCTGCAACCATAATCTACCAATTGAAGTTGGCCGTTGGCATGGCATTGACCGTGACAATAGAACATGTTATATTTGTAAATCCCCCGCAATTGCAGACGAGTTCCATTATTTATTCAAATGCCATGCTTTTTTTTAACAAAGACAGAAATATATTCCTAAGAAATATTTATCATTCCCAAACTTAATGACTTATAAAAACATTTTTGTAGACCAAAGCTTTGTTCAATCCAAAAATTTAGCACTGTATCTTAATATTATTGATAAAATTGATTTTGTGTCAACTGTATCAGCTGTATTCTGAAATGACATCCTAATTTATTGTATGTGACCAATTATACCCTGCCATCTTGCTTTATGTTTTATGTATCATTATATAAACTGTATCTCTTGTACCACCGAGTGTGGTTTCCGAGAATAAAGAGTTTGAGTTGATTTGAGTTGAGTCCACCACTAAAACTGAAAATGTTAACGTGTGCTTATGGAATGCCCAATCATCAAAAAACAAGACAGTTGAAATTTGTGATCACATCCTGGAGTTTAGTATTGATAATCTGTTCTTCACGGAGACATGGTTGTCAATGAATGGCGATGAAGTTATATGTTCTGAAATGACACCACCAGGATAATAGATGCACCATATGTAGCAAGGAGAAACAAGAGAGGCAGAGGAGTTGCGTGTATATATAGTGTTCTACTTACCTCCTTAGCAATGAAAGTGCGTGCGCGAATTCTTGAAATACTTGCATATTGGATTTTAAAAAAGGAGAGACTGATAAAAATGGCACTATCAATCAGCCGTCCTTCTGCCCGTAACCTTTTCACTTTTTCGACAAGAACCAGTGACTCTAATGTGAGGGGTTGAGTTATTGCTTAACGCCATTAGCGGCGAGAAATTTAAGTTAATTGATCAATTTAAAAGTAATTGCAAAAGCAAAACGTAATTACACAAAGGCCACACAAAACATCAGCAGTGACCCTAGAGTCCTGAAAGGTAATGTACATGTACTCCTTCAGATTTAGTGATCTTGTGACCTCATATATGGATCACAGGGGTCATGATCTAACAGCTGTTGTCATCTTCTCCATATCATTAAGTGCTTGCAATTTGTTATACCTTTTATGAATACTTGTGAAAAATGTTCATTTTGAAATTTATTTCGCTTATTGATTAAAGGTACATCCATTGTGTTGTTTGGGGTCACATGTGCCAAATGTTATAAATGGTGTTACTTTATCGAGATGTACCGATTCTTACCGAAAACCACCATTTTAATGATAGTAGACTTAGCATATTGACGATATGAAGGTAAAAGTAGTGATTTCTGACCGAAAACCGGACAATGCAGATCGTGTGGCGCGCGTCAATGAGTCAAACGTAATTTTGGAATCTTATTTATAACAGACAGAGTGACAAATTTGGTGGGATAATGTTTAATGAGTCATATAACTACTGTGCATGTCAATGGGACGTGCAGTTTCGGTTTCTACACATGAATAATGATGTTACTCAATTTTAATTGGAAACTAGTAATTATGATATATTTGGTGATTGGGGATAAATATGCAAGCTGAGTGAATTTATTTGTACTGTAGACAGCACATGTGGTGGGTTGGAGCGTATTAAAGCCAAATAAAATTTTATGAAACACAATGGATGTACCTTTAAAGCTAAAGCAGAAAATGTTGCCTCGCCCCTCATACATACAAGACTCAAGTACTGTACTCAAAGTCATACACAACCACAATATCTACATCTATTCAATTGCTCTAATGCTTTAATCAAAGTGGTAGTGTGCTGGATTGGTTATGTTACAATATATTTAGGTTTGAACTTGCACGGTACTGAGTGCTATAGTTGAAAATGGTCTATTTGACAGTTGGCATAAATTAAACCGTTGTGCACCAAAGTTGCCTTTTACTGCAGTGTAATAAACTACAAGGGTGTAATGAGTAGTTAAGGATACTATTCTGCAGAGATACCATGAATTGGTCTAATTCCTCTACCAACAATCCCTAGTTAACCACTTGCAATGTCTCTTGCACAATGATTCCATGTATTGATCATATTGTTGGTTCGCTTCTGTTAAAAGATTGTTAATAGTGAATGTTGTTTTTAGTGCATCTTCCATGCCAAACTCACTATATGATCTTAGATGTACTTAACAAGAACAACCCTTGATGATTGTACCATATGACATTGTTGAACTGACACCAAGAACAGAAATGGATTGTTTGTAATGACATTCGTGGTAGATATGCAACTGATATTATATTCGAACAATGAATTTATGATTCAAACCTTGGGCTCCTTGAACTAATACAACAATATTAATCTTAAACATACATTGTGATACGTTAGGATCCCTGGAAAATGTTGTTTGTTTGTAAATTGACCTCAATATTTGTTGTATACTAAAGACAAGAAAAGATAGACAGGGATTAAGACTATGCCATGGTCTTTAAGAGAAGGTATCTGTGTCACAATAAAATGTTTCGTTGAAACTATGCATAGCAGAAATAATAACACAACGTTGAATTAGATGCGTCAGATATCCTGCACTTTGTGCCTGTACATGCTGCCACTTGTATTCTGCAGGAACACACAGAGACTGGTTTTATGTTATCCTGGAGTCCACATTTTTACCTGTTCATCGTTTAACAAGTGTCAAAATGATAAATAAGATATGTATTAAGTAATCAGATTCACATATCCAGCACTGATTGTGCAATGCCCCTTAAATAACCTATAACTGTTTCTGACTGAGCCTACCCCTGCTTCAGCATCAATATCAACCCCGTTATCAGTGATTTAGTTACTGGCATTGATCAATATCAGACAGAGCGATGGTCCCCTGTTTTCGTGCAGCACTCTTTAGGTGATTCAGGTCGCCGTAAACTCTGTTTATATTGTCCTGAAGAGGGCAAGTGTCCTCGTTTTGTTGTCATTAGAACCCTTGAAAACCAATAAAACTGTATTGGTTTATTTTAAAAAGAAGTTAGTTAACAATGTTTTCCAAGGTATTAAAGCAGAGACTATTCAAATACTGCAACAGTGAACTCTTTTCTGCTTTCAATAAATAACGATTTAACTGATTAAAATGTGATTCTATTGCCATTTTCGGAAATCACTGTTTTAGCCAAAACATCTTAATAAAGGTTTTCAATATCCATGGTTGGTTGTTTACACATTCACGGTGGTAATTTGTTTTTTCCCCTCCAAAGCAAAATGTGATAATATTTAATAAGTATCATTAAACAAGAAATTGTTTAATTGGTGATTTACATATATTATTATTTCATCAATGAATAACCTTGTGATTATGCTAACGCTCATACAAAACAGTACCTAATGAAATTCAAAAACTTAATACTGCTCTTCGGGTACCTTCGGTACTTCTCCATAATATATCACCATTAATAATGTTTTAAATTAAAAGTGTGATTAAAACTATACACTTGATGAGATTAAAATATTTTGAATTGTAATTATCAATGGATACCACTTCAGAATTTAAATTGGAAGAAGTCCTGGACCCGGTCTTTTTGTAACCTCGGCCAATTTTAGAATGTTTTATTGAAATTGTTCAGCTTAAAAGCATTAGCCATTTAAACATTTTGCACAGACAATTCAATCGGTTTCATATGCTGTAATCCGGAAACATTTATACTATTAGTGAAATTGTTTGGAATATTTTCGCCCCTAAACTACATTTCAAAACATTTTGGGTTTTAGTCTGTGATTCCCTTGACACACGCGTACGAATTTGGATGATGAATTTATTATTATCTGTATCACTTGTGGACTTGTAAGATTCAGATAACAGCCATATTGAAGATTTTTAACCAATTTGTCGCAGTAAACACTTATGGCTGTGGTTAATGATTTATAAATGACATTTTCATTACATTGCATAACCATTTGGTGTTTTAAAACTCTTATTTAAATTACACACAGTTATGGCAATAAATGCAATTAATCAGATTTCCCTTTTCCTCTTCATCCACACTTGACAATTGCAAAATTTACTTTTACAAATTTTTTTCATTGATCAAGTGTATTCCAAAGGGTTTTATTCACTTACATGCAGATGGAATGTATTTATCAACGTCACGATGACTGTCTTCATTACGCTGCTGAAGCATGTCTGAAACTAGCATTATCTACAACTGTACATATTGACTGCCAATGCAATGGCACCATTAACAATAATCGCTGACAGATGCAGAGAAAGAGGGTATAACAAGAGAATTAGTGAGCACAGCTCACTCATGATACCCCCGATTTAACATTGGTCAAAGAGAAATGTTTGAAAATAGCAAAAGGGCATCAATGTTTAAACTTTTGTATGAACAGACCATTATATATAAGTATTATTAAAGCAGAGTAAGTATTACACTTGTAAGCATGTTTTAGAAGTAAAAGTCGAATTTGAAAAATGCCATTAAATATGCAAATGAGGTTATGAAACATACAAATATGCAAACGAGGGTATGAAATATAAAAATATGCAAACGAGGGTATGAAATATAAAAATGATAGATGTACACATCAGTGGTTTCGTAACATTTGAACAATTACTGTCTGAGTTGAGTGGAACAAAAAGAGTGAATGGCGAAGATGAAAAACGGAGAATATTTGAAAAAATTATGCAAATGAGGGTATGAAACATACAAAAGACAGATGTACACACTATCATGGTGATTGTACACATCACGTTTCGTAACATTTGAACAACTGGTTTCAGAGTTATGAGTGGAACAAAAAGTGTGAATGGTTAAGTCGAAAACGGAGAAAATTTGCATAAATTATGCAAATGAGGGTATGAAACATACAAAAGGCAGATGCACACATTGTGATGATTATATGTATCAAGTTACAAGACATTTGAACAATTAGTATTTGAGTAATGAGTGGAACAAAAACTGTGAATGGCAAAGTCGAAAAACGGAAAAAATGTGCATAAATTATGCAAATGAGGATATGAAACATACAAAAGACAGATGTTCACATGACGGTGATTGTACATTACAAGTTTCGTAAAATTTGAGCAACTGGTTTCAGAATTATGAGCGGAACAAAAACCGGACGGACGCACGGAGGGACGCACGGACGTGCTGACCGCTATATACCCCCGACTACTTCGTAGCGGGGGTATAATTATGGAAATAAGATAGTGTTCATGACACATGCAAAGGGATGGAAGGATAACGCCCTGTGATCTGACTGTTTTATATTTCTTGCACAAATACAGAGACAAGTGTGACATTGAAGATAAAGTCGTATAGGTTACTTTGGAGTGTCCATATTGCCTTGAACTGATCTTTAAAATATATCAACTTGTCAGTTCAAAATTAAAGGAAAAAAGTGCAGATCAGACTCTAATACCTTGAAATTGTTGGAAGGTCAATAAAATGGAGTGTGGGAAATATGAAGAAAATCTAGTGTACCGTCCTTGAGCTATCTCGCTGACAAGCTTCACATGCAACTTCCCTAACTGATAAGTTCAAACCTTGTTCGACCCTGAAATAATGACTTGAACTAGTTCTTGAGATATTCCAATATCGTATGTAGGCTAAGGAATAATGTATCCCCCACGTCATGCTAAACGTTTGGTGGGGATAATGGGGAGAGTTATTTCATCTAATATTGGACACTGAAGTCGCAAGTCAATTTGAAACAACTCAGTTGAAAGATATCGATTATGATGGTAACACCTACGGCCAATGACCTAAGGTAATTCAATCGTAGATTGGGTGACTCAGTTGTCCCAAATATGGGCTACAACCGATAATTTATTATTCTTCTGATACATCAAGCACTAGCTATGGAAAGTTTAAATCAGAAGTACTGATATCATGAAGAGATTATACAATCGTGAATTGTAAATTGTGTGACCATGTAGGCCCAAATAAGGTAACAAGCAAGAAAATACTGAATATTATGTGCAAACTCCCTGGCAAAATCTTCTTCTAGAATTTTTATTATTTTTTATTATTTTATTTTTATTCCCAGTTTGCAGTTATTTACAGGCAACATTAAAAGTAGAATTACAGAGTCAAATAGATACTATTTTTTACAACAAGCCGTTAATAGACATACAGATTCAGTTACAGCAAAGTCCTCAAAGTAAAGTCAAAGTTCAAGTTTTGAATACTGGGAATAGTGGTAACCATTTATCATATCAATTATCATAAATATTGTTTCTTCTGGCTATGAAGTGTTCCACAATGTAAATATCTTTCAAAACTTTAAGAAAATTGTAAAATTTACGGAGAAAATTGTTTAAATTTCCAGCCAATGCTCGCAATGCATAGCCACATGTTACTAGCAGCCGCGATATAAGTGAAATACTCTTAAAAGTGGTGTTAAACAGCAACTCAGCTCAACTCACCTTGTTTTAAGTGCATCTATAAATGTAGTTTTTGGCAGAAAGCAAAATATGAACTAAAAGTGGGTGATTATCTTGTCCGAAACCAGAACAATATGATTGTTATTTTTAATAAAAATAACTTACAACCTAATCTACGCCTACTGAACTGTAGAACAATGACTCTATTTCTAAGCATGCCCATTTAATAGGTTTAATTTGATTCGACTAAAAATATGACGAATAGGTGTCCACATGTGTGACACTTAATCAACAGAAAAATAATGATGTTCAATAATCTTTGTCTTTAGACAATTTTATTCTTTAATGTATCAATACGGTACGATAAATACAGTTTGGTAAATATCTCCAACTGTTTCACAAGTTTCTTCAAAAAGTGTCTGTTCAAATAATGTTTGAAGCTATCGAGACAATAGACTCATCAACGATGTGTTTTGTTTACAGGGTTCCCAGATAAGGTGATAGGAATAAACAATATAAAACTTAATACATGCCATGTAGGATCAGCTCCTTGTGTAATTTCTGTATTTTGTTTAACAATGAATAACACATCACCATCAAATCCTGCAAATATGCCTTTGATAATTGACTATAAAAGACGTTAACAGCTGTCTTATCACTGACTGTTCGTATTGTACACATGGACTTACACTGTTTTTTCTTTTTAGATGGCTAAGTCATTTGTGGCAGAATCCGCGGCAACCAAGGATGCTTATATGGAGTAATCAACAGAAGATGTGTCACGAGCAATTGGTAAAAAAAACATGTAACAAGCAATTTGGATAAGACATGAAGACAGACAGATAGATAGATAGATAGATAGATAGATAGATCGATAGATAGATAGATAGATAGATAGATAGATAGATAGATAGATAGATTATCTTTGTTCCCTCCAAGATATGAAGATTCAATCAATCTTTATTTTGGTACTTAAAGGCCACAGGCCTGTAGTACATTCAAGAGTAGATCACATTACAGATTTTGTTCTGGTACAATGGTTTCCCTATATAACATTGCATAATAAATAAACACTGCAAGGTTCTGTAGTACTCGAGTATTAGTATTTGCTAACAGTGATACTAGTTTTGTTACACTAGGGTACATGTAATAGTATGATTTAATGTATTTCATCCGAAGACTTTTATAGATTGGGCAGATTAACAAGAAATGTAGCTCATCTTCGACAGCATTTAAATTACAAACTTGACATATTCTGTTATTCTTGCAATGCCTGCATATCTGCCAGTTTCAACAAACAATTCATGGGATGAACAACGAAAACGAGCTAAGGCAGTACGAAACTTTTTTACATCAACTTTTGAAAGATAACTTTCAAGACATATTTCATATTTCCACTGTCTATAATATAGACATTTAGTTGATAGTGACATGGATTCTGACCAGGTTTGCAAGTATATATCCTTCATTCTTTGTGTAAATGAACTAATAAACTGTGGTTGTAAATCTACACTTTGGCTGTGCCAAATATGCCCATATCCTGTTTTGTTGAGTATCTCTCTAATATCGGTCACCCAATTACTTTTACCATTATTATCATACAGTTTCATCATATCATAACATTTCTTGGGATATCTGTGGCAGGGCATATTCAATAACCGTATCCAATATTTAATAGCCTTAATAGACGAATAAATGAACAATGGAAATCTGCCTAATTCTCCGTAGACCATCGTGTTACATGTGCTTGTTTTAACACCAAGGAACTTTTTACATGCATATAAATGTATCTTTTCAAAGTTATCATACTGTTTTAATCCCCATATTTCAGATCCATACAAAGTATTTGGCTTATCTTCATATCAAATATTTTGAAAAAGGTGTTAAATGACATATCACCTAGAGATCGCATGTTTTTGTAGATACCTATAAGAGTGTTCAATGCTTGTGTTGATGCCTGTTTCGTGTGGTGAGACCAAGAGAGGTGATTAGAAAAGTATACCCCTAGATACTTGTATGCACTGGTAGTTTGAAGAAGTTCTCCTTTATAAAACCATTTCTCGAGTTTTGAAAGTTTTCCCCCATTCTTAAAAACAATAATTTTTTTTTTTTTCTCTGTTGACACACGATTTGAATTGCTCAGAAAACTTGTCTAATTCATCTATTTGTTTCTGTAAGCCGCTAATGGAACATGAAAACAGTACAATGTCATCTGCAAAAAGTAATAGAAATAATTGCACTGTGTCCGGCTGAAGTTGGATCCCATTCTTACACATGTTACATATTTGCTGTGTTAATTCATTAATGAAAAAACTAAACAGGAAGGGGCTTAAAATACAGCCTTGTCTAACGCCAAGTTGACTAATAAATGGTTCAGATATTTCTTGATTATTTCTAACACGTACCTTGACATGTTGATATATACTTTTGAGCATGTTATTCATTTTACTACTAATTCCCTGCGTTCGCAGAATATCACAAAGTTTATTTCTCTCTACAGAGTCAAACGCTTTTGCAAAGTCTACAAATAACGCACGATATGAAGATTGTTACATATCAAAGCAACAACAGAAGTTAAATTTACACTGAATCAATGAACAATTTATTTTGAAAATAATCGAGAGAGTCAGACATTCATAAAGTCTGACACTAATACCTTCTCCCATTCTGTCATATTTCATTTTCCCAGTGATGTACAGGAACCACCAAGCGAATCAACAATAATTTCATAATTTTCCCAAAATTCAACAAAATCGGATGTTGGTATGATATTGCAAATCCTTTCATTCATGTCCATTTCTCAAATCATTAAAAACTGTACATGAAAGCATAACATGTTTAACAATATCACAAGCTACCATTCCACATATACACTCTCTGGATTCAATCATTTTACAGCCAACATTAATAATATGAGAGATATTGAAAAATATATGCTTATTGAATAAAGCAAGCTGCCAGAGTCTTCTGGGTTTTAAAAGGCTCTCGGATTAGGTGATATCCAGATAGATCTTTTCTCACTGCTATCTGATGATACAATAACCTCTCATACGATTGAAACACCTGTTGCGGTATATGTGTCAAGAACACCAATCAAATTGTATTTGTCTAGAAGTGAAACCATGTACAAAATAGGTGACTGGTATTTACCGATAGTGGACACACACACACCTGCATTCAAAGGGACGATGAAGGAATAATTGCTTTACAACATATACATTGTCTAGACGACATAATCATCCAAACATAAGCAAACATGTTTTTTTCTATATACCCTTTAAACGGCAGTAAACCCGGAGTATCTAAAACCACAGGAGAACCAGTGCGTTTGGACAGACCTTGTATCTTTTTGCAGAAATACCTCCAATATCTCCAGTTCTCTTCATGTTAAAGGGGCAGTAGCAAGTTTTATCACTGAAATAAGTCGATAAAATGTATTTGAACAGTAATATCACCAATAGTAACACACCCTACTCTCTTCGGAAAATCAAGTTAAAAAATGAGTGTACAGGGTTCCGTAAAGCCATGAGAATAATTTTTGTCATTCGAAATAAAAAATTGTGTTCACAATAAAATGGTCGCCATGATAATTGGTTTGTGTAATAAGATGTTTTACTGTCTAAAGAAATATGAATGACATAAACTATCATTATAAATGGGAAATTTGAAAAATTAAAATTTGAAAAATTAAAATTTGAAAAATACGTGCTACTGCCCCTTTAATGTGCACCATGCCATACAACCATATAATACACATGGCAAGATGACAGTATTCCATATGCAACAAGCACAGACAGGATTGAATAGCACAAACAAAGGTCATGATACATATTTACCAGTTTTCGAGGAAATTGGTTGAAAATATGATAATGATTATTTTTTGAGGAAGCAAAAATAGGTTCCGGGGGTTAGTAAGAATCAACTATAACCTCCGACTACTTCCCATTGGTATACAAAACCGGAAGTTTCAAAACTTTACGTCCACATTAAATCAGAAACGTTTCCTCTGAGTACTTTTGAAATACACTTACATACGACATGTGGCAAGTGTAGAGTTGAAGTTCTCTGCTTCATCCAATCAGTTATGAGATAGCAGGTTGCTTTCAAGTCAAATTAATTTCCGTTTAGCTATTGTCGTGTGTCATTATGTAGATTCAATCTGCTTAATGTTAAACCAAAATGAATATGATATTGATATGACATGATATTGCATAGAAGTACTTGTCAAGAGAAAGATAGGAATCGTTTTTATATCTCTTGGATTCTTAATTACATTTCTAAAAACTGTATATGATGAATTATGAATACAACGAAACATACACAGGCGTAAGAGTAAGTAAGTATATCATAGTAAAAAGACCTATAAACAAACTACATCGAATTATCAGTAATACTTTTATAGTACTAACGTCTGCAATTCACGAATCAATGTGAAATAAAATATTAACTGAGGAAAGTACACTACCGAACCGACACCTCTTGAATCCCAAGTTCAGTGTTAGAAATTCCAGTAAACCAATAGCTTTCTTACTTATCTGCCTGGAATAACTGGTTACCATGGAAACATACTATTGATTATGTTTTTGATCACCATGCAAATAAAACCATTTCGCACATACATGCATGTTTTCGTTTATAATGCCGGCCTTTGAATATAACATTTGTTAAAACTTTTTGATTTATTTATATAAAAAGCCGCATTTTCCATTAAATGACATGATATAGTTCCAGTTATGGCATACTATCAAATATGAACAGGATTAAAAAGTTAACGTTCTGCCTTTCATATACACTAACAAAAGAAACAGTAAAAACTGTATATAATTTATTATAATGTTTCAAAAAGTACTCCAACCCGAACATATCTAACACACTGAACATCCAAAAAGTTAAGTAATTCAATAGTACGACTTGGAATCTATCTGACAAACAGAAGGATCAATGAAGAGAGATACAAGTTGGTGGACAACAACAATGTGTTTTTAATTATTTTGAATAATTACATAAACAGGTATGTCCCATATGTATAAGACCTTCTGCTAACAACAGTAGCATTCTTAAATGTATACAATATATTACCTTTGCCATGTATGAAGGATATGTTAAAACCCCCTTTAAATTCAATAAACAATGAATTAACTCTTAGATTATTAAGTGACTAAAGTGTATATAAACCTTAGGCCTCAAATGGAATAACAAATTGAGATTTGGACAGTAGATACATCTGTGGTGTTGATGACAAACAAGTAGAGGGTTATTACATTGATATCAACCAAAGGGATGAAAGTTGTGAACATAATATTTGACATTAAAACAAATATGAAGAGTTATTTAACGGGAACTGATATGTGTCTTCTTCGTGATGGCGATAACAGTAAAGGTCAATGATGTCCTAGGTATATTATAATTTATGTTTCACAAACCCTGCAGCAGACACTGAGGAGGAAACATGAGAACACAGCAGCTCTTCAACACAGGCTATACCACTGTATCTCGTGTTTGATTCTATGTTATCTGTCATCTGTAAGCTAGCACGAACCTGTTGAGAGGGACATTTATTGAATTGTTGTGAGTCCCATATGTTAAACGTTATAAGGCTCAAAAATGAAAAAATAAAATAATATTGTCTTAACAGGCTGACATAAATATGCGATGACGCGATTTCTTTATTTTATTTATGACTTTTTTTCGAATGAAGAGATAAATTACAATTTATACTAATTTCTCACTGGTTAAAAATTAAAATTAACACAATTATTTATATTAATAAAGCACAAACCATCTTAAATATGTGTTAATATTCCAAATGGTCAATTCGTTTGGGGCCTAAATGATGTACTCGTATTGATAAGATGCCATGGGTTTCACTTTTGAAATAAGAATATTAGTAATACCAGTATGCTCAAAGTGATTACAGACACGTTGTTTAGATGACCACCTTCAAAAATTGACAAATAGTTTACGTGACATTAATTAAATGGTTGCATGGAATAAATAACAATAACAATAACAATAACAATAACAATAACAATAACAATAACAATAATAATAATATTTTAAATTTTAATTTTCTAAATATTTTGTTTTGTTTTTATGGTTTAATTTACAAGCAAATTTATAATTTTTGGTGAATTTTGATATTGGATGGACCCTTTAATCAGTGACTGTGTACTACTGAATAGTTGAAACTGGACATCATTTATAGACGTTCCTGATATCTACCCGATGTATACTTTTCTCTACTTCCTTGTGACAATCCACTTTTCTCTATGAATTTTGTTTTCCTCGTGACACTAATACGCTTCCGTAATAGATGAATAGTTGAAATTGGGCATCATGTATATTTCTGTCAACAGGAGTTATCATCCCTGCACAGATCAGTGATAGTCACTAATTTCCAAACAGCCGTGCTCATGTTAACAGTCTATTTTGAATTTACAATCTAATATTTGTATCTTTATGACAGGTTCACTTTTGAGGAAGCTTGCATTTAGCATATAGCAATTGACACGTTAAATCAAATGATGGTTTTTAGAGTAGGATTAATCTTTGTTATACGTTACCAGTGAATGAAATGTGTATGCATATGTTCTTTAAAGTTCTCTCTCTCTTTCACAGTTGCAATGTTCAACAGAGAAAATAATTCATTAAGCCATGGTGGTCGATACACATTATGCATATGCACTATGTTGAAACATTACGCCAATTTCCTGGTTCTATGTACCGTTTCAGCTGACACATTCAATTGGTAATCATCAAATTCAATTTTATTTGTTCCCAGTCTGTGCTGCAAGGAGTTCGTGCAAAATATAATGTAACGTCTTCACCGAACACCAACCCACCTCATCAGATGTGGTCGTCAGCAAAAATACACACACGTGTTTAAGATGAAGTCTGTACAACTTGGGTTTAGGGACTTTTTTTTATTATCTTAACAGGTTTGCTCATCTGAAGGATATTGCTTGTCTACCTTCATTGCACAGTGCTGGGTAACTAAATTGTAATCTACATTAATACACAGGCATATGATGATGTTTTCATGTTAATGTTAATGAGGCATATCGTTTATTCTTCATTAGCAATATATTTTGGAGCTATATACACTCTTGTCAACTACATTAATACAAATTATATAAAGGATCAGAGTCGATTGAAAATACACTTTTCAAATATATATCTTCAAGCAAATTATTTTTTTTACATGTTCGCATCGGCAAAATTAAAAGCCTTGACGTTTGAATAACCTGATTTACAATATAATGAATGTTTGGAGCAAACAATTCATGTGAATAATTTCCTGAATACACAAAATACAGAGTACAGATTCAAGGTAAAGATTCTGGCGCCTTACAATAATTGGACTCCACACAAATCTTCCTATTACTTTAGGAGGCAGAGAACGTCGAAGTAATGAAAACATGAATATCGGAAGTGAATGTGTCACTAGATAATCGTATTTGCTCCTATATATGTCTATCCTTGTCTGAAGTAATTTTGCTGTTTCTTTGGGAAACAGTTATATCTGATTGGCTAGTATTGAAGAGACACATACATGAGTTAGGCAGTGCTATCTACTTCGTCTCATTCATAAGAATACACCTGATGCCTAGCAATGAAAGTATTCTGGAAATACTTGCATATTGGAATTGTTTTTATCAAACAAAGAGACTGATTAGAATGGCATTATAAATCAACTGTCCTTCCGTCTGTAACCGTTTCACTTTTTCGAACCAGTGACTTTAGAGTGCTGATGGAGATTCATAATTGTATATTTATTGACCCTGTGACCCCAACTATGGATCACAGGGGTCATGAACAGGTGTTGTCACCGTCTCTGTTATGTAAAGTGCTTGAAATTTGTTATACCTCTGATAAATACTTGTGAAATATTTTCATTTTGAAATTTATTTCGCTTATTGTTTAAAGCTAAATTTGATCCAAATCCGAACGCGCCAACAACTATGTTATCCTCCTCATGTACTCTTGAAGTATTGATTAATATGTCAATACTGATATAATATCACTTCAGTAGATAGATTGCTGTTTCGTTTAACGCCATGCTGATGTCTCTGTTCTACCAGAAAATACTGGATTCAAAATGAGTGTACTTTACAAGTATTGATTATTATGCAAACAAAGAGGTTACAAACATTTTCAACACCATTGGGGGCGCCGTTCATACTTGAATTTCTCAACATCAAAATGGAGATCAAAACTAAAATGATAGGCTTTTATTATGCAGCACATAAAGGAGCCATAAGGCGAACTTCAATCCAATGAATGTATGTCAAGAAATTATACTGTACTCAAAGTCATACACAACCATAATATCTACAACTATTCAATTGTTCTAGTGCTTTAATCAAAGTGGTAGTGTGCTGGATTGGTCATGTTGCAATATATTTAGGTTTTAAACACTTGAACTTGCACGGTACTGAGTCCTATAGTTGATTATGGTCTATTTGACAGTTGACATAAATTAAACCGTTTTTCACCAAAGTTGCCTTTTACTGCAGTGCAATAACCTACAAGGTTGTAATGAGTAGTTAAAGATAAAATTCTGCAGAGATACCATGAATGGTCTTATCCCTCTACTGACAATCCCTAGTTAACCACTTGCAATTTCTCTTGCACAATAATTCCATATATTTATTATATCGTCGGTTCGCTTCTGTTAACGGATTGTTGATAGTGGATGTTGTTTTAGTGCAACTTCCGTGCCAAACTGAATTTAGGATTTTAGATACAAGAACAACCCTTGATGGTTGTACCATACATTGTATGACATCAGTGAACTGGTTGATGTTCAACATAATATGTCAAAAACAAACATGGATTGTTCGTTATGACCTCATTCATCATGTTGGAACTTTTTGCAGGCATTGACATTTCTCCTACCCGTCTTAACGAAATTCGTTGTAGAGAAGCAACTAGTATTATATTTACACAATGAATTTATTATTTAAACCGGGGGCTCCTTGAACTAATTCAACAATATTCATTTAAACATACAATTTGATACGTTAGGATCCCTGCAAATGTTGTTTGTATGTAAATTAACCTCAATATCTGTTGTAAACTAAAGACAAGAAATATAGACAGGGATTAAGACTATGTCATGGCCTTTAAGAGCTTAAGGTATCTGTGTCACAAGAAAATGTTTGTTTGAAACTATGAATAGCAGAAATAATAACACAACGTTGAATTAGATGCGTCAGATATCCTGCACTTTATGCCTGCTCCTGCTGCTACTTGTATTCTGCAGGAACACACCGAGACTGGTTTTTGTGTTATCCTATAGTCCACTTTTTTAACTGTTCATCGTTAAACAAGTGTCAAAGTGATAAATAAGATACGTATTAAGTAATCAGATTCACATATCCAGCACTGTTTGTGCAATGCCCCTTAAATAACCTATAACTGTTTCTGACTGAGCCTACCCCTGCTTCAGCATCAATATCAACTCCGTTATCAGTGATTTAGTTACTGGCATTGATCAATATCAGACAGAGCGATGGTCCCCTGTTTTCGTGCAGAACGCTTAAGGTGATTCAGGTCGTCACAAACTCTGTTTATATTGTCCTGAAGAGGTCAAGTGTCCTCGTTTTGTTGGCATTAGTACCGCTGAAAACGAAAAAGAAGTTAGTTAACAATGTTTTCCAATCATACATCAAATCAGATACTGTTCAAATACTGCAACATTGAACTCTCTATTGCTTTCAATAAATAATGCTTTAACTGATGTTGGAATTTCTGAAAAATACATTTAATTAATTCTATTCTATTTCTGAAATCACTCTTTGAGCCAACACATCTTAATAAAGGTTACAAAATCCTTGGTTGCTTGTTTATAAATGTTAAATTACACGTGGTAATTGTTTTCCTTTCAAAGCAAAATGTGATAATATTAAATGAATAAAACAAGAAATAGTTTTAATGGGGGATTTGAAATGTTGTAAAATTGCGAACATAAGAAGAATAAAAGTTACACAAGACCATAGTTTATCAGCAGATTTGCTACATCATGTGTGTCTTCACTGATATGTTATCCATAATCCTTATCTTAATAATCCTAATGTAATTATCCTGTATATCTATAATAACTGCAAAGCCAAAAATGAAAACAAAGTGACAACCTAGCGTACATTCTGGAGGAAGAAGTTGTTATACCACTTCTAAATGCCCTTCAAAGACTTGATTCTGGAGGGATGTTAGACAGATATGAATCATCAGAAGATGACATATCTCACTGGTCCGACATCATTTGTAAAACACATCTTGAATAGTATATTATTATAATATTAATTATATATCACTACAGTAGCACACAGTAGATTGCAGAGTTTCAGGATGATATGGTAAACAAACAAAACTGATAGTGACAATTTGAGTAGAAGTTATTTATTTTCATAACTTTTCATGCCCAAATGTCAAAACCCATTTAAGTTCAAATCATCTCACTTTCACACATTCATCTCCAACGCCTTAATATTTTCCCTCTACAAAACTGATTAGCACTAATGTTTGGCAACTGTCGGTTGTTCCCGATAACACAACAATATTAATAGTGTTTGACATTTTTTAATCCAAAAATATACGCTTCATCACTTTAAAATGTTTTGATTAATAATAATCAATGGATTCTACTTTTGAATTTAAAAATGGAAGAAGTCATGGACCTTGTCTTTCTGTAAGATCGGCCAATTTAAAAATTATTTTTGTGTTTATTGAAGTTTTTGTCATTCAAAATAATAAAATGTGTTCAAAATAAATTGGCGGCCATGCAATTTTCGCTTTATATGCAACACTGTTATTACAACTACGGATAATTGGTTTGTGTAATAAGATGTTTTACATTTTAAAGTAAATATAAATGACAAAAAATGTCATTATTAAAGGGAAATTTGAAAAAAATAAAATTTACAAAAACGTGCTACTGCTCCTTTAAAAGCATTCGTCAGTCAAAGCAATAGTTCTTGCGAAAAAATTCAATCCGTTTCATATGCTGTTGTCCGGAAACAGTTAAAATTTGCTTGAGCTTGTAGACTATTGTGTGGAATATTTTTCGCCCCTAAATACATTTCGAAACATAAGATTTTGGGTATCAGCCTTTGATTTCCTCGACACTCGAATTTGAATGATGAATGTAGGCTCCCCGTGGATACGTACACACTAGCTGGTTCATGGTAACTAAGTTGTATGATGTAGTATCAGTACTCTACTTCTGAATTCCATTGAATGTGAAAGTTGGAATTGTACTTGCGTTGAAAGCATCTTCATCCCCGCGTTTATTGCAATATTAAAGGTGAGGTGATTAGGGTTTAAGGCTGCTTTCAGGAGTGTTTCACTGATATCACGGCTGCTATATTTATGGAAGGGAAAAAGCCTGCATTGCCATGTTGCTATGCATGGCGATTGAACCTGCGAGCATCGGCTGGAGCTAGCGAACCATGGGTGGTACTGTGCTGCAATTAGGTGTAGCACTGCACCCAAACCTTACTACATGCCCCTGCAATCTTAGAGTTGATCGTCTTTAGAGGTTTAGTTTCCTTCATTTCTACTACTATGTCCAGTTTCAGAGACGGAAATGCATTTCCAGATGCTAATGAATAAAAGGCATTTAATATCGCTTGAATTGTGGAGGTCATTGTCACAGAAAATGTACTACACCATATAATATGTATTTAATTGCATATCACTTAATAATTGACAGCCCATCGTATAACGGGTACGCGATATTCAACAGCATAATGGCTGTGTATTCTCATGTCCATTATCTGTATGACATTTGGAATTGTGAGATTAAGATAACGGCTATATGGAAGATTTTCAACTGCCAACAAATCGTCGCAGAAAACGGTTATGGCTGTCTTTAATGATATATAATATTGCATTTCATTTCATAACAATTTTATTGTTTAAAATCGAATTTAAATTATACATATTAATAGCATACATTTTTGCAATTAATCAGATTTCCCTTTCCTCTTCATCTACACTTGACAATTGCAAACATCATGGTGACTGCCTTCACTGACATGTTGATGTAATTTATTTATTAAACAACATGGTGGCTGCCTTCACTAACATGTTGATGTAATTTATTTATTAAACATCATGGTGACTGCTTTCACCAACACGTAGATGTCATTTATTTATTAAACATCATGGTGACTGCTTTCACCAACACGTAGATGTCATTTATTTATTAAACATCATGGTGACTGCTTTCACCAACACGTAGATGTCATTTATTTATTAAACATCATGGTGACTGCTTTCACCAACACGTAGATGTCATTTATTTATTAAACATCATGGTGACTGCTTTCACCAACACGTAGATGTCATTTATTTATTAAACATCATGGTGACTGCTTTCACCAACACGTAGATGTCATTTATTTATTAAACATGATGGTGACTGCTTTCACTAACACGTAGATGTCATTTATTTATTAAACATCATGGTGACTGCTTTCACCAACACGTATATGTCATTTATTTATTAAACATGATGGTGACTGCTTTCACTAACACGTAGATGTCATTTATTTATTAAACATCATGGTGACTGCTTTCACCAACACGTAGATGTCATTTATTTATTAAACATGATGGTGACTGCTTTCACTAACACGTAGATGTCATTTATTTATTAAACATCATGGTGACTGCTTTCACCAACACGTAGATGTCATTTATTTATTAAACATGATGGTGACTGCTTTCACTAACACGTAGATGTCATTTATTTATTAAACATCATGGTGACTGCTTTCACCAACACGTAGATGTCATTTATTTATTAAACATGATGGTGACTGCTTTCACCAACACGTAGATGTCATTTATTTATTAAACATCATGGTGACTGCTTTCACCAACACGTAGATGTCATTTATTTATTAAACATCATGGTGACTGCTTTCACCAACACGTAGATGTCATTTATTTATTAAACATGATGGTGACTGCTTTCACCAACACGTAGATGTCATTTATTTATTAAACATGATGGTGACTGCTTTCACTAACACGTAGATGTCATTTATTTATTAAACATGATGGTGACTGCTTTCACTAACACTTAGATGTCATTTATTTATTAAACATCATGGTGACTGCTTTCACCAACACGTAGATGTCATTTATTTATTAAACATGATGGTGACTGCTTTCACTAACACGTAGATGTCATTTATTTATTAAACATGATGGTGACTGCTTTCACCAACACGTAGATGTCATTTATTTATTAAACATGATGGTGACTGCTTTCACTAACACGTAGATGTCATTTATTTATTAAACATCATGGTGACTGCTTTCACCAACACGTAGATGTCATTTATTTATTAAACATGATGGTGACTGCTTTCACTAACACGTAGATGTCATTTATTTATTAAACATCATGGTGACTGCTTTCACCAACACGTAGATGTCATTTATTTATTAAACATGATGGTGACTGCTTTCACCAACATGTTGATGTAATTTGTTTATTAAACATCATGGTGACTGCCTTCACTAACATGTTGATGTAATTTATTTATTAAACATCATGGTGACTGCTTTCACCAACACGTAGATGTCATTTATTTATTGACGTCATGCTGACTTCTTAATCAAGTTGCTGAAGCATGTCTGAAGCTAGCATTATCTGCAACTGTCAGTGCATTGGCACCATCAACAATAATCGCTTGCAGATGCAGAAAAACGGGATATTGTTATGCTAATAAGACACTGTTCATGACACGTGCAACTGGATGTAGTGGTAACGCCCTGTGATGTAGATTTAGAATTGTGTCTTACTGCTTTACATTTCTTAATACAGGACTCGGTGTAAAGTCAAGGTTCATTTATTGTCCTCCCGTGAACGTTTCCAAACCCTTTCTTGAACTCCCAAGAAGAAAATGAAACAGGTGATTACTCAGGAGACAAGACGGTGAGCGTAAATAACATTGATGCTCCCTGTGGATCAGCGTGTGTTCATGTCCCTTTAATTATCTATAACAAACCTTTCAAACTGTACAGAATTACTGAGGAAGAATTGGTGATAAATAAGAGCCTGGACAATGCGAGTGAAGGGACTTATTTCGGTGCGTGTTGATGTCCATACTATTGTCTGGAAGGAAGTGTTCATAGTTTCAAAAGAAATCAGACATCAAAAGAAACATGATCTTTGTAAATTTCTCTTGATGTGTATTAAAGTGGACGTTGAAAGTCAAGTGTGACATTGAAGATAACGGGGTGTAGGTTACTTTGGAGTGTCCATAACATTGTGTAGAAGGAACTGATCTATAAAATATATCAAATGATCACATATCAAAATTAAAGGAAAAAAGTGCAGATATAGAGAGTACATAACGAGTGAGTGTTGAATATCGAAAATATTCCAACGAGATATTTTCACTCGTTTCACTCATTATGTAATCTATTCATTACTACGAAACTTGATATTCATTTTAGACAAGCATCAGACTATGCGTAACAGTACCGCGTAATAATAATAATACTGGCTAATTAATCAAGGTGAAGTCAAGCCGTAAAACAGTTAAAAAAATGTAGTCCCAATATCCGTTACGCTCTCGCTCGCATCTACATAAAATATCACATGAACTCAATCATTATCACAATGTTTGTCGTCATCAATGTCCTAAATCAGGATATCAAGAAGCATTTTAATAGCAAACACTGGCGCTGTTGACCATTCTGTTGAATGGAGGTCGCCATTCCTTGACCAGCTGTTTTCATACAACCGTCCTTGCTGAACGTTTCTACATGCAAGTTTCTTATTTTTAACTTCATATGTGTAGATCTAGACGTTGATCATATCAAAAACTGATAACGCATGCCGATTCTAAACGCAATCATTTATAAACTTTATTATTTTACTCCTAAAACATGGAATTCGTGTTTACAAAAGCATGGCCGTTGTAAACAAAAGGGAGACTAATTTGAAGCAAAATATTATTGTGATCTAATTATAAAATATTCTCTATTCTCTATTTTTAATTTTGCACATTTTTTTTGCAATGATGCAAGTTTATTAATAGTAAAAAATACTTCGGGAAAAAGATATGATGAACTGAAAAACTGAAGTGGCGAGTGGGTTCGGCTGTACGCGATCAGCTGATGGAGCAAGTAGTACGACATTATGACGTCACTATCGTCGAATAAATTGTTTTGGTTACACAACACTCGTTGAATAACTTTCAACTGGTTACACACCACTTGTTTAAAAAAAACAAAATTATCTCATTAAGATATTCAGAATACGTATGTAATAAAACTATTTATGACTTCATGATAGCACATTGGGTGGAGAAAGATGGCCGTGCTATATTTCGAATCGCATTGACAGAGAGGAATTTAAAACATTTGCTGACAGTATACATACAATATTTGAAATAAACGCACATATGACAAGTTGTCATTCTTTGTTCTAAACTTGTGCAATTTGTCCAATTGTAGGTTGCGTGTAGCTTGTTAAATGTTCGCTTTCATAAAACTGCTGAACATTTGAACTAGTCTCTATAGAGACAAGTTACTTTGCGGTTAGAGAGACCTCTGATGGTAGAGAAAAAAGGAACGGTATTCATTGGCCATCCAAGCATCTTGTAATTTCTGAAGCTGTTACGTAGCCCGTGATTGTTGAATCGTTTTGTGACTCCACGTGTCCCAAGAGGATGTGCAAAACCTTTATGTCCTAAAGTCCAATCTGGGTTACATCTGAATGATCAAGGCACATAACAGACATGCACTGATAACGTGAAATTCGTGATGCAGACACGACAGTGTTTGTGATAGCTGATACGACAGTGTTTGTGATAGTTGATACGACAGTGTTTGTGATGCAGATACGACAGTGTTTATGATGCAGATACGACAGTGTTTGTGATAGCTGATACGACAGTGTTTGTGATAGCTGATACGACAGTGTTTGTGATAGCTGATACGACAGTGTTTGTGATAGCAGATACGACAGTGTTTTTGATGCAGATACGACAGTGTCTGTGATAGCTGATACGACAGTGTGTGTGATGCTGAAACGACAGTGTTTGTGATAGCTGATACGACAGTGTTTGTGATAGCTGATGCGACAGTGTTGTGATGCTTATACGACAGTGTTTGTGATAGCTGATACGGCAGTGTTTATGATAGCTGATACGAAAGTGTTTGTGATAGCTGATACGACATTGTTTGTGATAACTGATACGACATTGTTTGTGATAGCTGATACGACAGTGTTTGTGATAGCTGATACGAAAGTGTTTGTGATAGCTGATACGACAGTGTTTGTGATGCAGATACGACAGTGTTTGTGATAGCTGATACGACAGTGTTTGTGATAGCTGATACGAAAGTGTTTGTGATAGCTGATACGACAGTGTTTGTGATGCAGATACGACAGTGTTTGTGATAGCTGATACGACATTGTTTGTGATAGCAGATACGACAGTGTTTGTGACAGCTGATACGACAGTGTTTGGGATGCAGATACGACAGTGTTTGTGATAGCGGATACGACAGTGTTTGTGATAGCTGATACGACAGTGTTTGGGATGCAGATACGACAGTGTTTGTGATAGCTGATACGACAGTGTTTGTGATGCAGATACGACAGTGTTTGTGATAGCTGATACGACATTGTTTGTGATAGCAGATACGACAGTGTTTGTGACAGCTGATACGACAGTGTTTGGGATGCAGATACGACAGTGTTTGTGATAGCGGATACGACAGTGTTTGTGATAGCTGATACGACAGTGTTTGGGATGCAGATACGACAGTGTTTGTGATAGCTGATACGACAGTGTTTGTGATAGCTGATACGACAGTGTTTGTGATAGCTGATACGACAGTGTTTGTGATAGCGGATACGACAGTGTTTGTGATAGCTGATACGACAGTGTTTGTGATAGCTGAGACGACAGTGTTTGTGATAGCTGATACGACAGTGTTTGTGATAGCTGATATGTTACAGACTGATTTACTTACTGATTGAGGAAATGCTTTTGAAGCAACATCACACGAATCCATATCTATTTAAATACAAATGTCAATAATATACTTACTAAATTGTTTTCATAGACAGGTGACAATTTCGATGATATTAATCTGTTTTACGCGTATCTATTTCAATATTCAAAATAAGTATAGTTGCCATATAAAGAAAACAACACATTGTTTATCATCCTCAAAGCAGCGACGTGCGCATGTCAAGTCAAGCTTAAGTCATTTGCATATGACCTTTGCCCTTTCACCGTACAGCGTTCGATGTAAACAATATGGCGACTCCTACATGACTGAATTAACTCAGAGGGTTTTTCATGTGATCGTTTGATTTTGTTGTTTAAATGCAACAAAACTAGTACATATTTATAAGAGAAGTAGTTGCGTTTGGAAAATTAAGGCAATTCATCATTGTTCAACTCACGCTAACTTTGTGTAAAACCGACGTACAGCGTTGTCAAGCAACCACTTTGAAACGGACGACAAACGCTGTACAAAATAATACTGACTGTAATCGTAATGTTTTGAAGATTGTTCACCTCCTATTTACTGAAGTTGTTATATTTTGAAAAATCTTTATTTATAAACAAACTGTTGAAATAACAGCACTGCAGTCGATATTTCTCGTATGTTTCTGCTAAATTTTAGCAGGCGGAGGAAACGACTAGTGGCAGGGGTCTGTAAGCACTACGAAGGAGGAAGTCCGAGGTGCGCAGACCGCCTGCGTGGATGATGATTGATGATAAGTCTGACATTTTGAATTAGATAAGTGTATTATCCCTCTCTCAAGAACAGAGTCTGACTGTTTGTTTCCACTGGATTCTGAAAATATCTCTACATGTGATCATACACATTGAATTATAATTCCATTGTGATAGGGCTTCTAAAACGTGTCATCGTGGCAATTGAGATGTAAAAAAATAGCACATTTCAATTAATAAAACTTTTCTTCAACAATAGCGCAATGCTTATATTTAATGTTTTCTTCAAATAATACATGACGTTAACAATTTTAATTGTGAAATATCTTTGACAGAATGTGATAATTATATTTTGCTGAAACGGTCTCTCATTATGTGCAGAACCTACGAGGATGAACAGACGGTGATGAAATGTCCTCACGTCTATCACAACTTTCGAAAATCATCCATGATGAACAATGTTAACACGATTTCCAGGCGTTCTGTATATATAGTGAATCAGCTTTACCAGCGGTGTGGAAGTCTTATAAGAATAATCTTTGTTTTCAAAGTAATATTTTTGCCTCCAACAAACATCGAATTGATATATTTTCGATTTCAACATTAATGTTCCACTACTTTCAGCCAAAGCAGTACAGATGTACAATTCGAGAACTGAAGCAATAACACCTAGCTCTTAGTGCGCCGCCTGATTTCAACGCCGTTTTCATTTCGCTATAAAGGAGTGTGTGTAAAGTCTGAATTAATCTCCAGCACACGTTGTCTCCTCTTGGTGGTGCTGATTGGACTGTCAAAACACTGTGTTATCAAACTGCCTTGAAAATTAGTTGTGGACGTATATCGATTTGAGAAAATTAGAAAATGTTTTTTTATTCTTGTCAGATCATAATTGACAACAATGTTTCTACAACTCTTTTTACAATTTACTTTTGACGTACTTTCCTACAGTGGACTTGATTCGGTTCCAAGAAACAGCACTATTTACGAATGGTAATGGGTGCAGTCTCCACTTGCAAGTGGGTATGCAATCATGTGTACCAAACACTAGAGTATTGCCCTTCTAGTTCCCTAAATAATTATATTCGACTTAATCTGAGAAAGACAAACACATATCTAAACAATCAATGCCTGTAAATATGCTATATATTTGATCTTGTATATTATTATAGACATTACCTATAAGATTGCAACATTTTTGTTCGCTATATGAGTTTCCATAGAAACTGTTAAACTACTGAATTGGCCGTATAATACAAGTTATTTGGTTTCAAATGATACACCTATCTCTGCATTCTGAGCAGGGAGGAGACAAACAGAGACGGGCAGACAGACATATACATTTACATAGACATAGAGACACACAGAGGGACCGAGAGAGAAACAGAATAAGACAGACATACAGACAGATGGAGAGAGTTAACATTGTTAGATTTAATTGTCACAAATAACAAATGTGGCTTTGGGGAATATTCGTTTCAATAATCAACACTAAAACACCACCCATCCCCTCCCACTCATCATTCAGCAACATGCACGTGACATTTGTATAGCTCGTGCCTTTGATTTGTTTCTGACACAAGGACAAATATCACCTCAAGCATATTCGCCAGAAGATATACAATCTGTTTTTGTTTTCTGAAATAACGACCTTTCCTGGGGGTGATTTAATCTATCTGAAGGAACATATAACTATTCGGTGGTAAGTAGTCGTATTATGACAACGGAAATGACATCTGAACAGAATGAAAATAATAAGTTATGGTATTGTTTAACTATTTTAGGTTATCATTAACAATTAAAATTCTAATATATTAATTCATAAATCTCAAGTCTACATTTCCAAGTCGATCACACTTCCATATGGCTTGTTTAAAGTTCCCATTGAATACATTGTATATCGTCATTCCATGTCCAATGTAGATTTCTGATGGATTTACAAAATGTTAAATTTAATTTAATGACCTATTGAGATAAATGACTAACAGTGTATGTATGAAGTGGACAGAAATCGTACATAGAATATGTGGATTATGCATCACAATGGTGTTGTGGTAAGTATACATGAACAACATGAAGATTTTTTTTAAAAATAAATAATTGACCTTTTCTATTTATATGAGTGCAGATCAATAACAACGAAATAAATCTGATTATACAGTTGTCATGACCTTTTTTAATAACTGATAATACAACTTAACAGAAATCTCTTGATTCGTATAATCAATATTTGTTTTATAAATAATTGACCTCTTCTTTTAATATAAGTGCAGATCAATAATTGAGTCGATCGAGATAAATCGGATTAAAACTTGATATTCTTGTTGAATAAAGTACACAGTGACTTTATGATACATAAAATCAATAATTTATCTCATTACAGCAATCGGCATCTCTATAGACCGTTTATCCTTTCGCAAGCACTAAGACTGAACATTGTTTAATGTCCGAAATGCAAGCGGAACTTATCATATCCTGCATGAACTCCCTGAAGCAGACAAACACTATTTGACTTGATGATTACCATTTATATGTGTCAGTTGGAAAAGTACCTTTAGCTAGGATATTATTGCTAGTGTCGAACATGGCTAAACAATCATTTGAAGAACTTTGCATTTGTTTACATGGTCAAACATAGTACATTTTCAGAATCTGTTACAAATACAAAAATATTTGATATATATAATATTTTATCTAACTTAGGTTACAACAAGGTTCTATATATATATAGCTACGTGCTTGTATTACAGAAACATTCAGAACACAATCACGACGGAACTGTACATTCCTGAAATGTACAATGGGCATGTTGCCCCTCACAGAAATAAAAACGTCGATCAATTATAGTGAAGTTGTTTTGAGTTGAGTGTCTGCTAACATATTTAAGATAACTTTCACTTCGATACTGAGTCCACAAACAATAGATATAACCGATAGGCAATAACATAGATACATTGCTCATATCGTATTTGAGAATGGTTGCCTGGTTGCAAGGGAATCACTATAAGGCATTGTATTCAAACCATCCCCCCCCCCCCCCCCCCCCCCCCCACGATGATGACAGTCCAATGCACACAATTACACCGAATGACACAAACACACACACACTTCTATATAATTGGGAGACTCGAATAATTAACCTAATACGGGACGCTAATGCTGTAGTAGGTAGCAAGTTTCCTGCCATTTGTAGAAGGTCTTTTTTATCATATCCGGAGCTCCACGTGGGGGCAGAGCGAGCTGGATCAGTACGGAACTGAAGACGAACTAACATAAGGCCTATTGAGTTAGTATAGCAGAGCATTCTATTTATGAGTATTTTCTCGTCCTGTCTGTTGTTTTGAACATAGTCTTCAGCTAAACAAAACATGTAAGAAGAGGTTGGTGAGAACAGCTTCCAAGATTTGAAAAAGATTCTTAAAAAAAAGCAAAAAACACATCACTTTAAATTGATTAACACTCTGCTTCAGTTTAAAGTCTCAAAGATGAATGTCAGAACGATGGCTTTTTTTTTTTACAGCGATTGCACAAACTGGTTATCAATAATAAATGCAACATATGATTCAGATATAGTTTAAAGCAATGGGGAAAACCAACTGATTAACATGGGTGATATGTGTATCAGTTTTCATGAAGTTAGTATCCATATTTGGGAAGAGCGGCATTTAACAAAACGACTCCTAGCATTGCTGTTTACGTAATGTATCCACGGAAACCACACAAACATTCAGTTATAGGTTCAGCCTACGGAATGGATCTCGAGTACCATGTATATTAAATTTCATAAACTAAGCATGCATAGTTGTGGAGATTTTGTCAAGAAATGACATTTTCATAGATTCACTTTGACATATTTCAATGTACAAAAATTCATGTGTAGGTTCAGCCTACACAGGGCAGATCGAGGGATCATAGGCGAATAACATGTCGTCATAGAATCACTTTTAAGATTTTAAGATTTTATAATTGCTCTCGTATTACAAGAAATTGCAGTTGAAAGACTATGGAAATGTGCATACACAGCAAAACTGAGCTGGTTTCCAGAACACTGAAACTAACAGGATACCCAATGGAAACCATTATTTCCAGTTGGTATCCAGACAGTTTTTCACAGTTTCCATGTGGTTTCCAGCAACACTGAAACTGATTTTGCACCAGTATCCGGATGGTATCCAGTGCGAATAATTACCCACTCCTCCAAGTGGTATCCATCTGGTTTCCATGAATAACTTTCTTGTAGGTTTCAACTCAGTTTCCATGTGATAGTTTCCACTTGGTTTCCACTTGGTTTCCATATTTCTTAGTTTACACTTGGTTTCAACTTGGTTTCCATGTTTAGGTTTACTGTAGGTTTCAGTCTGGTTTCTATGTTTAGGTTTAATGTTGGTTTCAGTCTGGTTTCCATGTTACGGTTTACTGTAGGTTTCAACCTAGTTTCCATGTTCAGGTTTACTGTAGGTTTCAGTGTGGTTTTAGTATAACAGTTTACTGTAGGTTTCAGTCTGGTTTCAGTGTAATGGTTTACTGTAGGTTTCAGTCTGGTTTCAGTGTGATTTCAGTGTAATGGTTTACTCTAGGTTTCAGTCTGGTTTCCATGTTAAGGTTCACTGTAGGTTTCAGTGTAATGGTTTACTGTAGGTTTCAATCTGGTGTCCATAGTTGACATTTGCATGTTGTTCTAAACACGCATAACAAGCATGTTATGATTTAAATGAATACAGTGTTAACACCTACAGCATCAACTGCTATCTTCATCAACAGCAATAATGCTTCTGAGAAAATAATTCTAGTAATGACAAAAATAATTGTACTTTGTTATAAAGTTTATTACATAAAGTGCCAATAGCAAAGTCAATATTGGAATGTTATTTTAACTAATTGCAAAAAAAGAAAAGACATTTTGCCTGTTGTGTACTAGTAATACAAAACAAGTGTGTTGCATTATTTAGTTTATTACGTAAGTGTCAATTGCAGAGCAAATACTTGACTAGGAGAAGACATCTGACAATCAAATCTAGGGAATGTATTCAAATGATATCAAGTACACAATACCATATAGTAATCTTGTTTATGAAGATCCTGGATATACATTTACAAATTGCATTATTTAAAATTACTTCATAAATCATCCAGCAAAATGCCATAACTGGATGACGAGGTAAAATAACAGGGCATTGCTGCTGATTAAGAAAGAGGATCACTGATAATTCTGTGGTTATATTCTCGATTTATACTGTGCTGCCGGCCATTACTTTTCAATATATGTTAGGAACAGGTGGTTTTATTTTCCTCGGGTAAACGGCCCGGGGTTAATTACATCACTAATCCTCCGGTGTGATTTCACTCTTCAACTTTAGCTTAAAAATTGTCTGTGTCCTCAATCGGAATGATATTTCGACCAAATGGTATGCTTATCTTCAAGTCTTTGACCGACCACATGGTTCCTTCGTGATCTTCTAGGCTGTAAAAGTAAAACGAACATAAAAATGATATTAATGACCAACATAAATCGAAATTGGTACAACCTCAGTTTTACTTATTTGGAGTGATTTAGTAAGATACACAGTCATACATTCTGATTTGCCAGATATTATTACTTTGTATACTGCGATTATTACATTAGTTCTTAGGTTAAGTTTTGAAACACATGTACCTGTTATAGGCTAAGGTGAGAGGTCATCTATCGCCTTCTTCAAGTTTCCCATGTGCAGGAATGCTGAAATGTTATAAAAGTATCAACTTAATAAAAGAAACATGAATATAAAAGGGGTATTTTATATTCTAACTAAATATAAAGGTCATATTAAAAAATATACATCAGTACAACAACTCTTACTTGGTAGTTTTTTAGAATGTAATTTTTATGTATTCGTATGTTATAATGAATCAAGAAAGAAGAGACTGTTTGTCTTGATACTATAAACATTGACATGGTTTCATAATAAATTAAAAAAATCCATTATGCTTTCATAACAAACATCACAACAAAATCTGTCTGATATATCATGCGGCATAGTAAATATAAAGAAATGTTCTACACAATGATATTTGTAAAATTTAGTAAAATGGTACATATTCTCATATATAATGTATTTGAAGTCTGTTAATTCTGAACGTCGTATGGTATTTACATTCTAACATAGTCCCTTGTCCCTATATTTGTTATCAATTTGGAAGATACGTGATGTTGTTTTGAATAATAAATTTGTTATAGATGAATAGCGTGAATTTTAGTTTCAAAACTTTAGAAAAAACTTCCATTGTCCAAAATCAATGAGGTTGTCTATATAGAGTTATGACGTATGTGTATTACTTTTGATTTTTATTCTCATGGTTAACGTTTTAAAATAACTTTAGGTCTTGTTCAGTTTTGCAAGTTTTGATTTATTTTATTCTGTAAGAATGAAAACGTTTCATACAGGGTGTGCCCTGACTGCTTTCAGAAACACAATTACTTTATTATCAATGTTACAATATTTCGAAGGTATTTGATCAACTTTATTTAATTAGTTATTCAATCATTAGCATATTGGACACACACAATAAGAAAAACATGAACTGTTAGTATAACATGAAATGCGCACTGTACCTGCATGCAGTTGTAGAAATATCATGTTGTTTTGCCCTCCCTGAATGACAACAGTTGCTGCCACTGAAGTTCACATACAACCAGCAGATGATAAGATTCTGTTTCTTCAATCAGTCACGGGTTATACTGGCAATTTAATCGCGCCAAAATGTGGATGATGAACAAAGCTCTTTGTCTGAGAGAGCACATGGTCTGGCTGTTATATAACACCATATGGTGGACAGCGAGCGTCCGGCAATACGGCCGGCCCATACATTTGACCTACATCTAATTAATAAATTAAGGCTCACTAAATCTTAGGGTTTGTAATTGATATTATTGTTTAGATGTTAAATAGTAAGTCCAACATTACACACGCAATAGAATGAATAATACAATAAAAACATATCATAGTTGAAATAAGTTATGGCATTGTTGAAAAGAAAAGGAATACGGTACATATCATATCATATCAATCAAGGGTTTCAGTTATTTAGTTGTTTATATAAATATAACATTTGCAAGACTTTATTTTTCTCAAAAGTATAGTTAACCATTCTTAGCAAAAAAGCTTCATCTGAAAAATTGATTTGAACATGTTTATCATAATAATTGATATTGAATTACTTTGCTTTGAATACATGTGCAATTTGAAATATTGGATAACTAATTTGGTTTCTATGGGTCTTTTGATTTGAACAAATTGTTAACAAATGGATACACGGGTTATTAATTATTTCATTATCTGTTTCCATTACACTACATTACAATACATAACACTTGATAGTTTCATGTTGGTTTCCAATTAATGGAATCAGTAATTGTAAATTTCAGGTAATGAAACCAACATTAAACTATACTTGATAGTTTCATGTTGGTTTCCATTTTCGGGAAACAATAATTGTAATTTACACTAATGGAAACCAACATGAAACTTCACATTATAGTTCGAAACCAGGTTGCCAAGTTTCAGAGATAGGATAGCAAGTGGATACCCCTATTACCAAGTTAACAGTTGGTTTCCCGATTTCAGGATACTCAGTCATGTTTGCTGTGGTAGTTACATGTTGGTTTCCATTAAATGGAATCTTTCAATGCAGATTTCCAGGAATGGAAACCAACATGAAACTTCACTTGATAGTTTCATGTTGGTTTCCATTTTCTGGAAACAATAATTGCAATTTACAGGAATGGAAACTAACATGAAACTTCAGATTATGGTTTCATGTTGATTTCCATTTCATGGAAACATTGATTGCAATTTCCAGGAATGGAAACCAACATGAAACACATAACCATGGTTTCCAGTTGGTTTCCATCACGGAAATACTTAATGTTATAGAATCCAAAATGGATTCTAGTTGGAAACCAGGTTACCTAGTTTCGGCAGATGGATACCAAGTGGATACTCCTATTACCCAGTTTCCAGTTGGTTTCCAGATTGCAGGATACTCAGTCATTTTTGCTGTGATACATTATGCAAATAAGGGTACGACGCCTACAATATGCACATCTAGACATCAAAGAGACGCCATGTGTCCAGTTTCGTAAATACTAACAATTAGTGTCAGAATAACAACGTTAGGGAAGGAAGGTCGATGACAAAGGCCGAGCAAACTACTGACACCAACGGTTAAACGAGGTTAGATAAAGAGTGTTCATGTCTCATATAAAGTCTAGTCACATTCCTCCTCCTATAGCAATGTATAACAATGCCGTGGGATTGACATTTTAGCATGAACAGTCTGGTCATCCTCTGCAATGTTATATAAACCATGCTAACACTTTGTATCTTGTGAAACAACATTCTTTTCCCACAGAGGTTACTCAATTCAGATGACCGATCCTAAACTCTGTTCTACATGGCCTGAATTCCAAGGCTAATGCAAAATCCCCTAGTGGGGAAAAGTGGAACCTCATACGGTATCCTTGCTTTTAAACCAATGAAAATGTATCTATCAGCAGCCATGTTGACCGAGTGACTTCAAAGATCTAGGCATTTGACTCTTAAGGGTCTTGCTATGTAGCATATGTCCTTCCAATATGTCTGATGAAAATAACACAAATGAACTTTATATTTTTGGTACTTGTCTCTGATTTGGTCTTCTTTATATATCGCATGTTCATGATCATTATTTTCAGTCAAATAGTATATTTTGAAGAAAACACATTAAACGAGAAAGCGTTTATCTTACGTTTATTTTATCATTATGACGTGTCATTGGCAAATATTTACAACGGCATCTCTGGCTGCACAGCTAGATTCAATTGCAACCAATCAGGACACTCCATTTCTGCCCTAGGAGTCCCTCCATGTAGAACAGAGGTTAGGATTGGAAATCTGAAGGGTGTAAACTATGTGGGAAGATATTGGTGAAACATATATATGTCTATATGTGAATGTGAACATTTTGGAAATGACATTGTATATCAGCTGGTAAATGGAAGTTATACGTTGTATGGAAAGAGTTTCATAACGGCTGTGACGGAATCAAAACATAATAATTACATTCAGTAGAACAAACATAACACAGGCGTAGCATTAGTCTAATTGGTGAAGGATACCAATTATAAAATTGTATTTGTGAGGGAATGTTGTCAATACAGGCCCACTGTGCGTCAGGTTAAAATTATACCTCAGTAAGTTCAATACGGGAGGACAGTTTCTAAGTCAACATTCCTAAATGGAATGTTGCCACAGGCTCTGAAACTGCTCCCCAGTACCAGCGTGTCCTCATGTGTCTCCCTCAGTCTCTAGATCCGCTGCAGGGAGTTCATGCAAGATATAATACAACGTCATCACAGAACATCACTGACCTTTTCGGTTGTAGCCGTCAGGAAAATACCTATATTTCCAAACGGTTTGAAAGGTGCAAGTTAAACTGGTATAAATGCCGGAGCTTGTCGACGGCATTTATACTACATTTTAACTTAAACTTTCAAACCGTTTATAAGCCAGTGAACAAACAGATTATTAAATATATTTCTTATAAATTCAAACTTTGCAATTTAAGCGTTTTCTAAAAAGTAAATAAACTTTGGAAATAAAAATATCTCTGCAAAAAATGTACAGTGCATGATAAAACAAATGGTTAGCATTGTCTTAGATTATGTGCTTAGCTCCGCCTACAATAATACCGCATCATGTGGTCAATGTGTCACCACGCGCAAACGTAGTTGACAGGAAATATGATTAAAATATTTAATTTTTGGTTCTAACATGCTGTTTTAATAAAACTTTCAATCAATATACAATTACAATTCACGTTGTAAGGTTTGCAAGAAAGTTTAATCAAGAAAAGAGCATGGGATAGCAATGTCATAATTGCGCAATGATACAGTGATAAAGTAGTACTGCAGATTATTTTATGTAAATTTCAGAGTATGAAGGTTATCCTTTTCAGTTGTCAATCTCGTGTTGAGAATGGATTAAACAAGGTCACGTGACCGGTATACAATCAGCAGAGAGCATATCGCTTAAATTTCAAAGTCTGAATTTATCATCAAATAAATCAATGCTATAAAATACTGAATGTGTTCTCTCTGCTACAAATTTCACAACGATAAACACGTATATATAAAGTAAGTATATATTCTTGAGGAGAAATTATGTTCGTTAACACTAGCAGTGTTGAATAGGTATCCCTTGCGAAATGTGATGTTGACAACTCACCTACATTTATGATCAATGCTGTTCCTAAATACCACAAACTCATTTTCTGCCAATGATTCCACCAACGTGACATCTATGAATACTGTTACTGTTCACACTTGTAGGAGTTTCTCTATGTATACCAATTCTATATACAGACATGTTAAAAGTACAATTGATGATTCCACACACATTATAAACTAAGGTGGATTTGATATCGTAATTCAGCTGGACACATGGACCACATTCTCCTTTTCGTGTAGTGAAATAGAGGATATCTGTATTTTCTTGACTAATACCATGTTTATCTCATCGAGTGAGGTAGAAATGTTATATTTTCACTCGTGAAAATATATATAACTTTTCTACCTCACGAGATGAGATAAACATGATATTTCTCAAGAAATGACTGATATTCTATTTACTTTATGATGTTATCCTTGTAATTAAGTCCGAAAAGGGTCGTGTCCGAGTGGCCGCTAGAAACAGCCCACTGTGACGTCATAAGCCAATTCGCCGCATTAGACCATTGTTTTATGGCGTCAAATAATATCAGTCACTGGTCGCAGTGAAAATATAAGTTATTTTCACTGTAGCTTGATAGAGAGTTTATTTCACTTATAAATCCCAGTATTTCATTGCTCGTCATCTAATAAATAAAAATATCAAACAGTTGTTCCATAAAGCTAGGACTTTGACCAGTAGCACAAACACCTGAAGGTGACCTTAGTCTGTTTTACATTGCTAATAACGGAATAAAGGGTAAGCTTAGTGTTAAGGTTGTTAATGTCACCAATGTAGCCTTTTTGTATTGTTAAATTGTGGAATAAAGGGCAACCCAAGTGTTAAGGTTGTTTTATACAACGTCCCCTGGTGGACATTGGTCAATATAAGATGCCAAACCAAAACATTAGCTAGTGCATATGGTCGAATGTTGTACGATGTTTATTGTATCAGGCGCACATGCCAGACAGGGGTCTTCGAGTAATGAAATTGAGCTAGTGATAACAATTGAAGACATTCTTTGATTCTATATTTGGATGAGGTAATAACATTTGTCGCTACATAACCTGATTTGTATGGATTTTTTTGGATTTGGTATTATGGGAATACTTAAGGCAGAGTTGCAATAGATCAAGCTCATAGAAGTTTAGCAACGTTTATATGAAACCAGAAGACGTCCTTTAGTAACGATTCTCTGTAAACTTTCCGTGTCTTTTTGCAAAATGTGTGACGTAAATCAGGTAAAATCATAATTTTCAAGCTGATACTAGAATATATAATCTTAAATGCAAACGACGACTGTATGATGGTATCTTTCGTAACCAGGTGTGTGACAGCGCAATGGTTAGCACAGTAGACAACAAGTTCGACCATAGATGACGAAGTCCGGGACTCGAATCCTGCCAAGTCGTCGGCAACTTTGTTTGCTGTGGAGAACTGGACCCATATGTTGAAGCTCTCTCAGCGCTAAGATAGTCGCAAGTGCATGTCATACATAAACATTCACTTACTATGACTATCTTAGAAATAAGACAGCTTAGGAATATGCGCCCTTTTCTTCATGCAGTGAGGTTTGGATGCAATTATACTCTGAATTCAGTGCAATAACATCCATGATTTCGCTAGTTTTAGTTGCAGTTCAGGCTTCACCGCAATGCATAGCCACCTTGGTGTTGCAGGCTTTATCCCGTGATGAAAGTGAAAAACCCTTGAAAGTGGCGTTTAACCCAATTCACCTCAACTGACTTTCAAGGAGAGATGGGACGAAGAAATCAAACTCACTTACGTTAACATTTTGCGACAACGATTTATTGTTGTGAATAAGTCTCCAAAAATATGTATTGCATTGAATAAGCTTAGCTTTATCAATAAACTAACGGAAAGCGCTTACATTTACCGCAACACCTTATTAACGGTCATTTTACAACATGCCTGCCGCATGCCGTTATCGTCGCCTATTTTCGCGGTAAATATGTTACTATGTGTGTTATGTCAATTACATACATATCTTACGTAAGTGACGGATATAAATCACATTGAATGATCAACTGATAGTTGTGTTTCCATCAAGTACTCTTAGATTGATAGTGTATACAATAATAATTACATGAAAGGCCGTCGAAGTTGCACTTGAATTGATCAGGTTTACGTTTATGTATGTAATTTAAAAAATGACGTTAAAGTGATGAAAACGTTCGTCTGACCCACTATTATTATTTCTGAATTCGTTTGTTTATTCAACTGCGCTCATCATATTACAATTTTAGCAATATCTAAAATATGTGTGTCAGTTAAAAATTCTGTTGATTATGCGAAAAACGATGAAAAAATTGCCGTTTTTATTTAGAAAGAGCTTAATTTAATTTTGTTTCCCTTAAGAGTGTCATTAATTTTTAATATATTGACTTGTTATGTGTTTGCGTATGTGATTAAATTGTATCTGGAAGGATACAGAGTTTAATCATCGAAAGCGAGCGCTTTATTTAAATAGATGAATTCGGTTAAAAATAGTGCAAATTGGTTACAGGGGTATTACTATTAATGCCAATAACTTTTAAAATCATTCGTTGACCCCAAAATGTTCTTTAATTTTTGGATTAAAGACATCATAAACTTGCTATTTTGAAAAAATAAGCGAATTCTAAAATATGTTATTTCATGTCCCATCTCTCCTTAAGTCACCATATAACCCTTTCAGTTTAATTGTAATTGAATCGTACCAGGAAACTTGATATAATTTGTAAAATTTTGTAGGCACTTGTGCCACTTGAACAGGGCATATCTTCAGAGTATATGTACACACATCACTTGACCATATTTTCTGCCTTGGGTTGTGCTCTACCCATAGCAGTGTTCATATTATACTATATTTGTGGTGTAGGTAGGTTGATAATATATTGACAAATTTGCTTTGACATAAGTATTATCATCAGTGATCATCGTTATCAGTTTTATTGTTGATACTTTTCAGAGATTGGATCTCACATTAAATCTATAATAGATAAAATGAAATAATAATCTGCCCATCGTGTCAGGTATTGTAAATGAGTCTTGCTACTTCAACACTCTTACTTTAAGACGGTGCTCCTTCATAACCGCTTGACATTGACCAGATGTTCAACTCAAAATTGATTTTCTTCAAGACCCATCTTACATGTAGCATGGGCATGATGTGACTCTCTGAGGGTTTGTCGCTATCAAACGTTTACGTTATGGGAATATAGAAGTCTATAGAGAGAATACATACCTCCAACGAATTACACGGTGGCACAGACAACCAGCAAACGTAACTATTAAGGTTGATCATGTGTAATCATTGTCAGACGTATTGTAAATAATTACAGATATCTCAATTTATTTCACCAGTAGCGGTCTATACTGTCAGGTAGTCTTAACAAGTCTCAATCACCTCAAACCCTCAGAAAGTGCATCTCCGTCATGATTAAACGACTTGACATTGCCCAGGTTGGTAATTCATTACAAATTGTTTTAGATCCACGAACCACCATCTGAAAGCTAAAAAATAAAATAAACAGTTGCGAGGAAAATGCTCAGATTTCGTTATAGATAAACAGACCAATTTATTAAGGTGACATGGCATTTTGTTAAGGTCATCACGACACTTGAACTTTTCCCAAATTCATTCAAAACATGACAGCCTGAACTGAAATAAAACAAAAATATAAATATTGCACATTATTGCACAAAACATTTTAAAAATATTTTGTTGTGTTGTTATGGTGTAATTTATAAAAAAAAATCTATGTGTGCAAACGAGCATTACACGTGTATTGAGCGTATACAACCAAAGTGTACGTGAAGTTTATGTCGATATTTATATTGGATGGACACATTAGTCAATGACTGTGCATAGATGAATAGTTGAAATTGGGCATCATTTATAGACTTTCTTGAAGTCTGCCTATAGCCGATATACTAACCTGTACTTCCTTCTAATAATCCACTCATATAAGCTTGTCTGTTATTTCATTTGCTAACGTATCGTAATATTTCTTCCAACAGACGTTATCATCCCTACACAGATCAGTGATAGTCACTGGAACTCGTGAGTGCGTCTGGATTTAATATACACAGCCGTGTTCATGTTAACAGTCTATTTTGAATTAACAATCTAATATTTGTTTCTTTGTGACGGAATCATTTTTGAGGAAGCTTGCATTTAGCAAGAGAAACGTTGAATAAAATGATGTTTTTAGAGTAGAACACATCTACCGGCATGTTACACATGTGACAGATTACAAATGAATGAAATGTGTCTGCAAATGTTCCTTAAACTTCCCTCTCTCCGAGTTGCAATGTTTAACAGTGAAAATAATTCTTTAAGCCATGGTGGTCTACACTCATTATGCATATGCACTATGTTGAAACATTACGCCAATTTCCTGGTTCTATGTACCGTTTCAGCTGACACATTCAATTGGTAATCATCAAATTCAATTTTATTTGTCCCCAGTCTGTGCTGTAAGGAGTTCGTGCAAGATATAATGCAACGTCTTCACCGAACACCAACCCACCTCATTAGATGTGGTCGTCAGGAAGAATATACACATTGGTTCTCATCGGAGACTGGCAGTACGTGTTTAAGATGAAATGTGTACAACATGGCTTTAGGAACGTTTAACTCATCAGGCATGGAATGGCGCCCGCCCGTCCATCCATCCATCCGTCTGACCGTCCGCCTGCCCGTAAACGTTTCGCTTTTTCGACTTCTTCTCCAGAACCAATGACTCCAGAGAGCTGAAATGTTATGTACAGACTCTTCGGCCAATGGGGATTCTAAATTGTAGATTTGGTGACCTTGTGGCTCCAAATATCGATCACAGAGGTCCTGCCTAAAAAGCCGGTTGTAATGAGCTGTGAACATAATAAGATTTTATGTGCACTTCATATGTCAGCTTAAGAGTAATACTATGTTATGGACATGTTTGATGTAATCAATGTGAAATTAGAACTATTGAATAGCCTGTGAACTGAACATTGTGACAGGATGCATAGGAAAAAATTGAAAAAGGGTTCAGAAATGTTTTATTTTACATTAGATATGTGAACTAAATATGACTGGTGATGAAATAAGATAAGACTATTAGAACTAGCTACATGAGTTTGTGATACCACATCTTCTGTGAGTCCAAGGTCTGCATGTTGTGTAATTGCAGGTGTTGACCTGGGGAGTGACCACTCCCAGGAAGAGATGCAATTATTTTTAGAAATAAATCGGGGCTCTTTTTCATTATGTAATAAATGTTGATAATTCCAGAATAAAAATAAGTAGTAAAACAATACAATGCAAAGGTCTACATTATTGATAATAAATGTGGATTGATGTGTAACCAATTTTGATAATAACTTTTAAATTTGATGACTGGGCAATGACTTTTTTTGTGATAGTTTAATATTTTCCTTAGAGATAATTAATAACATGATGCCTGATGAGCTTCAGAGACAATGGCTCTATTTTTACATCTTAGCAGGTTAACTCATATGCAGGATATCTACCTTCATTGCACAGTGTTATGTTATTAAATTGTAATCTATATAATATACAGGTATATGATGATGTATTTATGTTAATGAGGCGTACCCGGTAATATTCTTTATTCTTCATATATTTTAGCACTATATACACTTCAGTCAAGTACACTAATATAGATGATAAATAGGATCAAAATAAATTGCAAATAGACTTATTAAACATATATCTTCAAGCACATTTATTCTTTTACATGTTCTCATCGGCAAAATTAAAAGCCTTGACGTTTGAATACGAATTGATGAATGTGTGGAACAAACAAATTACGTGACTATATTTCTGAATACAAACAATAGAGAATGCAGATTCAAGGTAAAGTTAAGAGGCAGAGGACGTCTAAGTAATTAAATGAAGTTGAAGTATAACAATTGGATTCATTCTATTTTATCTATTTTCGTAAAACCTGGAGATTCGAAGTGAATTTGTCACTTGATAATCTTATTTGCATCCATATATGTCTATCCTTGTTTGAACTAATTCCACCGATTCTATGGGGAAAAGTTATATCTGATTGACAACTATTGAAGAGACGTATAATTTGGTTATGCAGTGCTCTACTTACTTCCTCTCATCCATAAGAATGTATAGCGTGTATTCTGTAGAAATTTGACGGTAGATGGATGATGGAATTGAAAACATTTTTCTGCAAGTTTGGAGGAAAAAAAGTTCCTGCAAAATGCTGATTTTGATAGTACTAATATTGCTGCTTTGCACAATTTCTGATACAAAGACATTCTATTGTTCACCACTCACTATGCCAAGCCGGCTTTCAAGAAATCTGGTGATGGATGTCAGTCAAGTTTCCTGTAGCCGGGACAAGCTCCAATCAAAGAGACAATGGCTTGACCCTGACTTGTTTCATTACATCAGAGAACTGGGGATAAGTAACACAAAGTCTGTGAGGAGAGGAGAGGAAAGCGAAGTGACTGTAGAAAACAAAGGTCGGTCAAGATTCAGAGTGGAGTGTGCAGTAGCAGCCACGTGAAACAATACAAATCTCAGTATAAAGCTGATAACCCGATATATGTCTCATCCATGATAAACTACAGCTAGGTAACAGTGAGGATATCAGTTTTTAGAGGGTACATCGTCTTGGACAAGTGACGTGACTCCCTTTTCAAGGAGCAAGTGTAAGACCTCGCCCAATGATAGCCAGGTTTATATACACTGTGGACAGGGATGCAGTCAAGAGGGCTGGGAGGGAACTAGTGGGGCAGAAGTTCAGTATTTTTTAGCAGTTCCCCGAGGAGGTGAGCAACTATAGGAGAGATTTCTCATGCCTTTGTTAAGAGATGCCAATAGAGCTGACAAGAGAGCTCACATCACCATAGACAAACTGTATGTGGAGAACAGACTCCAGTCTGTACCTGTACCACCACCCTACAGAGTCCTCACTACTATGGGTAGCACTCCTACGCCTCACCCCAGGCAGTAGGGGTGCGCTGGTGGTCTTGAGAACTCATATTCTACTGTTTTACATGCAGAACAAACTTTTGCTGAACCCCCCCTCTGACTATAAGTATGCCTCAGATCAAGAGTGTTGCACTGGTCAAAGTGTGTTGCACTAGTCAAAGTATGTTGCACTAGTCAAAGTGTGTTGCACTAGTCAAAGTGTGTTGCACTAGTCAAAGTGTGTATGATATCAGAGATAGTGTTCCTGATGTCACTTATCAAGTTCCTTGTAAAGAACTATCAAATAATGCTGTAAGCAGCAGTATGCATGACAATAGTAGTATTGATGTTACAGTTACTATTCATGATATAACTAATTGTAAACCTCCATGTAACTATGAACAAACTACATATCAGCATTGTCTTAACATTTCAAGTTGTGACCAGAACCTGCATACACAGGAAGCATTACATGATCTTCAATTAGAACCTGAAACTAAAATTACTCTTGCCTGTAAGTCTGATGATCATGATGTAAATGATGACCCTAATTTTGTTTACAGAAGTATAACTATCCCACAAGATGTTCTTTTAATCACACCATCAGCTGAAGAAGAAAATATAGAAATTATCTCTAATTGTAATCAACCAAATACCACTCCTAACAAACTTAGTTTTATTAATCTGGATGTATGTGGATTAAGAAACAAACTGAATTATCCTGAATTTACCTCCCTATTGCAAAAGGCTGACTTAATATGTTTTCAAGAAACAAAAACAGACTCACTTGATGAACTAGAAATTGATGGGTGTAAATTGCATCTTCAAGATTTATCAGGAAATCTGGTGGTATTGGGTTAGCTGTTGGGAAAACTTACTCTACACTGACTTTATTTCATTAGTAACTGATGAATGTGAATATGCGACATGGTACACTATATCCAAAAAGTTGCTTGATATTGATAATGATTTGTATTTTGGAATTGTATATCTGCCCCCTGAAAACTCCAAATATGCAACAGAGGATATGTAACCTCTCCTTGAACAATCTGTTTTACACATGCAAAGTAAATCTGATTACCTGTTACTTACGGGGGACTTTAATGCAAGGATTAGTACTTTGCAGGATGTTTGTACTGTTGAAGAGCTTGATATTGATATTGATGCAATGAATGATATTTATGAACCTGAGAATATACTTTGCACAGGTTCTTTGCCTGTATGGAGAGCAAACCAGGATATGGGTAAAACAATTTCATCAGGCATTAAACTGATTCAGTTATGCAAAAATACTAATATATTCATTTGTAATGGCAGGTTAGATAAGGATATGTATTCTGGCAAAGTGACCTGTAAAGATCTAAGTCTAGTTGACTATGTCATATCTTCAACATTATGCCTTCCTCTTTTTAGAGAATTTAAGATTACTGAATTTTCAGCCCTTTATTTAGATATTCACTCTCCAATTATGTTCTCCTTGAACTTAACTCCCAATGATATAAGCCGAGAATCAGACCCCCTGACTCAACATATTAATACAAACCTACAGCCAAATGATAGTACCCAGAAAACCAAAGCGTTATGATATACATTCATCCAAATGTTTTGTTGATAATATTGACCCCAACAGTGTTTTCAGATTGACACATATTTTGCAATCGACAACAGGTCACGATGGCACAGCACGTGCAATCAACGAATTGGCGACTGAAGTGGCGAATGTACTCTCTGAAGCTGCACGTGCTGTGTTCGGTGTGAAACGAACGTTTTAAAATGCGAGTATAAAAAGTGCATGAATAAACATATCAAGCAGTATAAAAATGAGTTTTCTAGATTGATTAGAGAAAACCAAAAACATCAACCTAAAAAGTTTTGGAAAATTCTCACAAAAAAATAAAAACAATAATTCTAACGAGGCACTGGATATTGGTATACTTTTTGAACATTTTAAAGATATTAATGGGAAAAAGATTACAGATGATCTTGTTATAGATGCCGAATTGAAACACTATGATGATTTTGTACTTAATAAAGATATCTCTCTTGAAGAAGTAGATTTTGCATCTAAACGCAATAAAGCTTCTGGGATTGATCAAATTGAAAATGATTATTTAATAGACTCATTTGATCTTCTAGTACCTATATATGTTAAATATTTTAACTTGATCCTATCTACAGGAATATTACCAGAAACCTGGCTGACGGGCTCGATCAGACCAATTTACAAAGGAAAAGGAAATAAATTGGACCCAAACGCATATCGACCAATCACGATACTAAGCTGTTTCGGCAAGCTATTTACAAGTATACTTAATAACAGGCTTAACCTCTTTCTTGAAACAAATAACATATTGACCCCGGCCCAGGCTGGTTTTAGGAAAGATCACTCAACAAATGATAACATTTTCGTAATGAATATGCTCAACCAATTGTTAAAAGTTAGTGAGCGAAAATTGTTCTGTGCTTTCATAGATTTTTCTATTTTAAAGCATTTGAAAGTGTTTGGAGAGTTGGGTTGTGGCACAAGCTTCTCAGCAATGGAATTGGCGGTAGATTTTTAAAACTTGTTGAAAATATGTATGCTAATATCAAATCATGTGTACTATCCCATAATATAAGATACCCACGGCAATAAAACACAGGTGGTCAATGGGACCGACAGCGTGCTTTATGAGACAATAAAACATGCTCGTGATTTTACACGTCAGTTAGAGCGTCGCATAGCGAATGACGCCATATTTTACGTCACGTTGATTGTTCAATGCTTGTGAATGTGTTCTATGATGGGAGGCATTACTATTTAAAAAATTAATTAATAAAAACAACTTAATATATCCACGGTTTATATATAAAAGCGAATATCTGTTTTAAGGCGCCCTTCATGTTTTATGCTCCCTGCTATGTTTTATTCAACGATAAAGCACTCCAACTCGTCTTCTATTTCTTAAATAATATGTCGGATTACTTCCCCTGCTATTCAGGGGTACGCCAAGGTGAAAACCTTTCCCCTCTTCTGTTTTGTTTATTTAAAAATGACCTGCATGAATTCCTTTCTAATGAGGGTTGCAAACTTGTGAATCTTACCTTACATACCTGATATTGACATGAACTTATGTGTTTCATTTATGATACTATTTTATGCAGATGATACAGTCCTATTTGCGAATTCAGCTCTTGAACTCCAGCGTACTCTTAATTCGTTTTATACATATTGTCACATGTGGCACTTAGAGGTAAACCTTGATAAAACAAAAGTACTTATATTCGGGAGCGACCCAGCAAAAAGCTCTAAGCTCAAGTTCTACTATGGTAATACATTGATTGAAATTGTGGATGATTACACATATCTTGGTGTAACTTTTTCGAGAAACAGAAAATTCAATAAAGCAATTAAAAAACTATCCGAAAGTGCATCTAAAGCTATGTTTTGCCTTTTGAAAACATCGAAAAAAAATTCATATACCTATAGAGTGTTTACTAAAAGCATTTGATGTTATGATTTCCCAAATTTTGCTTTATGGTTGTGAAACTTGGGCTTATGAAAATATACAAATTATTGAGAAGATCCATCTGAAATTTCTAAAATTAGCTTCTGGTTTACGCAACTCTACCCCTAACTTCATTGTCTATGGTGAACTAGGGAGAGTCCCCCTTTATATACTAGCTGCTAAACAAATAATCTGCTTCTGGTACAAATTACATCTGCCTGGAACTACACCCAAATTGTCAAAAATGATTTACAACTACGCACGTATAAAATGTAAGATAGAGAATGAATATGATATTTGGACCAAATATGTGAAAGGTATACTTGACAAATGTGGGCTAACATGTGTATTCTACAACCCTGTTACTGTCTCATGCCAATGGTTAACTTCTCGAATAGAAACAACGCTTAAAGACCAATTGTACCAAAACTGGAAAACTAAAATAGAAGAAAGCCCCAAAGATTTCTATTATAAATATATTAAACGCATTCCGATGTTAGAAAATTATCTATTCCTGCCAGTTCACGTGTATTTACCAATTTCAAAATATAGAACCTGCAACCATAATCTACCAATTGAAGTTGACCGTTGGCATGGCATTGACCGTAAAAATAGAACATGTTATATTTGTAAATCCCCCGCAATTGCAGATGAGTTCCATTATTTATTCAAATGCCAACCTTTTTTTGAACAAAGACAGAAATATATTCCTAAGATATATTTATCATTCCCAAACTTAATGACTTATAAAAACATTTTTGTAGACCAAAGCTTTGTTCAATCCAAAAATTTAGCACTGTATCTTAATATTATTGATAAAATTGATTTTGTGTCAACTGTATCAGCTGTATTCTGAAATGACATCCTATATATTGTATGTGAACAATTATACCCTGCCATCTTGCTTTATGTTTTATGTATCATTATTATAAACTGTATCTCTTGTACCACCGAGTGTGGTTTCCGAGAATAAAGAGTTTGAGTTGATTTGAGTTGAGTCCACCACTAAAACTGAAAATGTTAACGTGTGCTTATGGAATGCCCAATCATCAAAAAACAAGACAGTTGAAATTTGTGATCACATCCTTGAGTTTAGTATTGATAATCTGTTCCTCACGGAGACATGGTTTTCAATGAATGGCGATGAAGTTATATGTTCTGAAATGACACCACCAGGATACAAGATGCACCATGTAGCAAGGAGAAACAGGAGAGGCAGAGGAGTTGCGTGTATATATAGTGTTCTACTTACCTCCTTAGCAATGAAAGTGCGTGAGCGAATTCTTGAAATACTTGCATATTGGATTTTAAAAAAAAGAAAGACTGATAAAAATGGCACTTTAAATCAGCCGTCCTTCTGCCCGTAACCTTTTCTCTTTTTCGACAAGAACCAGTGACTCTAATGTGAGGGGTTGAGTTATTGCTTAACGCCATTAGCGGCGAGAAATTTAAGTTAATTGATTAATTTAAAAGTAATTGCAAAAGAAAAACGTAATTACACAAAGGCCACACAAAACATCACCAGTGACTCTAGAGTCCTGAAAGGTAATGTACATGTACTCCTTCAGATTTAGTGATCTTGTGACCTCATATATGGATCACAGGGGTCATGATCTAACAGCTGTTGTCATCTTCTCCATATCATTAAGTGCTTGCAATTTGTTATACCTTTTATGAATACTTGTGAAAAATGTTCATTTTGAAATTTATTTCGCTTATTGATTAAAGCTAAAGCAGAAAATGTTGCCTCGCCCCTCACACATACAAGACTCAAGTACTGTACTCAAAGTCATACACAACCACAATATCTACATCTATTCAATTGCTCTAATGCTTTAATCAAAGTGGTAGTGTGCTGGATTGGTTATGTTACAATATATTTAGGTTTGAACTTGCAGGGTACTGAGTGCTATAGTTGAAAATGGTCTATTTGACAGTTGGCATAAATTAAACCGTTGTGCACCAAAGTTGCCTTTTACTGCAGTGTAATAAACTACAAGGGTGTAATGAGTAGTTAAGGATACTATTCTGCAGAGATACCATGAATTGGTCTAATTCCTCTACCAACAATCCCTAGTTAACCACTTGCAATGTCTCTTGCACAATGATTCCATGTATTGATCATATTGTTGGTTCGCTTCTGTTTAAAGATTGTTGATAGTGAATGTTGTTTTTAGTGCATCTTCAATGCCAAACTCACTATATGATCTTAGATGTACTAAACAAGAACAACCCTTGATGATTGTACCATATGACATCGTTGAACTGACACCAAGAACAGAAATGGATTGTTTGTAATGATATTTCTCCTACCCTCCTTAAAGACATTCGTGGTAGATATGCAACTGATATTATATTCGAACAATGAATTTATGATTCAAACCTTGGGCTTCTTGAACTAATACAACAATATTAATCTTAAACATACATTTTGATACGTTAGGATCCCTGGAAAATTTTGTTTGTATGTAAATTGACCTCAATATGTGTTGTATACTAAAGACAAGAAAAGATAGACAGGGATTAAGACTATGCCATGGTCTTTAAGAGCTTAAGGTATCTGTGTCACAATAAAATGTTTGGTTGAAACTATGCATAGCAGAAATAATAACACAACGTTGAATTAGATGCGTCAGATATCCTGCACTTTGTGCCTGTACATGCTGCCACTTGTATTCTGCAGGAACACACATAGACTGGTTTTGTGTTATCCTGGAGTCCACATTTTTAACTGTTCATCGTTTAACAAGTGTCAAAATGATAAATAAGATATGTATTAAGTAATCAGATTCACATATCCAGCACTGATTGTGCAATGCCCCTTAAATAACCTATAACTGTTTCTGACTGAGCCTACCCCTGCTTCAGCATCAATATCAACTCCATTATCAGTGATTTAGTTACTGGCATTGATCAATATCAGACAGAGCGATGGTCCCCTGTTTTCGTGCAGAACGCTTTAGGTGATTCAGGTCGTCACAAACTCTGTTTATATTGTCCTGAAGAGGACAAGTGTCCTCGTTTTGTTGTCATTAGAACCCTTGAAAACCAATAAAACTGTATTGGTTTATTTTAAAAAGAAGTTAGTTAACAATGTTTTCCAAGGTATTAAAGCAGAGACTATTCAAATACTGCAACAGTGAACTCTTTACTTCTTTCAATAAATAACGATTTAACTGATTAAAATGTGATCCATTGCCATTTTCGGAAATCACTGTTTTAGCCAACACATCTTAATAAAGGTTTTCAATATCCATGGTTGGTTGTTTATACATTCACGGTGGTAATTTGTTTTTTTCGCCTCCAAAGCAAAATGTGATAATATTTAATAAGTATCATTAAACAAGAAATTGTTTAATTGGTGATTTACATATATTATTATTTTATCAATGAATAACCTTGTGATTATGCTAACGCTCATACAAAACAGTACCTAAGGAAATTCAAAAACGTAATACTGCTCTTCGGGTACCTTCGGTACTTCTCGATAATATATCACCATTAATAATGTTTTAAATTAAAAGTGTGATTAAAACTATACACTTGATGAGATTAAAATGTTTTGAATTGTAATTATCAATGGATACCACTTCAGAATTTAAAATGGAAGAAGTCCTGGACCCGGTCTTTTTGTAACCTCGGCCAATTTTAGAATGTTTTATTGAAATTGTTCAGCTTAAAAGCATTAGCCATTTAAACATTTTGCGCAGACAATTCAATCAGTTTCATATGCTGTAATCCAGAAACATTTTTACTAATGGTGAAATTGTTTGGAATATTTTCGCCCCTAAACTACATTTCAAAACATTTTGGGTTTTAGTCTGTGATTCCCTTGACACACGCGTACGAATTTGGATGATGAATTTAGTCTCCCATGGAAATGCACATACAAGCTGGTTCAGGGAAACTAAGTTTTATGATATAGTATAGTTACTCTACTTCTCACCAATGAATGTGAAAGTTGGATTTGTGCTTTTCACGTTGAAAACATCTTCATCCCAAAGTTTATTGCAATCTATAAGGTTAAGTGATTAGGCTTGATTTGATTCATATAATAAATGACAGCATATCATAAACATGTACACGGCTTTCAACAGCACGATGACTGTGTATTATCATGTCCATTATGTGTATCACTTGTGGACTTGTAAGATTCAGATAACGGCCATATTGAAGATTTTTAACCAATTTGTCGCAGTAAACACTTATGGCTGTGGTTAATGATTTATAAATGACATTTTCATTACATTGCATAACCATTTGGTGTTTTAAAACTCTTATTTAAATTACACACATTTATGGCAATAAATGCAATTAATCAGATTTCCCTTTTCCTCTTCATCCACACTTGACAATTGCAAAATTTACTTTTACAATTTTTTTGTCATTGATCAAGTGTATTCCAAAGGGTTTTATTCACTTACATGCAGATGGAATGTATTTATCAACGTCACGATGACTGTCTTAATTACGCTGCTGAAGCATGTCTGAAACTAGCATTATTTACAACTGTACATATTTACTGCCAATGCAATGGCACCATTAACAATAATCGCTGACAGATGCAGAGAAAGAGGGTATAACAAGAGAATTAGTGAGCACAGCTCACTCATGATACCCCCGATTTTAACATTGGTCAAAGAGAAATGTTTGAAAATAGCAAAAGGGCATCAATGTTTAAACTTTTGTATGAACAGACCATTATATATAAGTATTATTAAAGCAGAGTAAGTATTACACTTGTAAGCATGTTTTAGAAGTAAAAGTCGAAAAATTTGAAAAATGCCATTAAATATGCAAATGAGGTTATGAAACATACAAATATGCAAACGAGGGTATGAAATATAAAAATGATAGATGTACACATCAGTGGTTTCGTAACATTTGAACAATTACTGTCTGAGTTGAGTGGAACTAAAAGAGTGAATGGCGAAGATGAAAAACGGAGAATATTTGAAAAAATTATGCAAATGAGGGTATGAAACATACAAAAGGCAGATGTACACACTATCATGGTGATTGTACACATCACGTTTCGTAACATTTGAACAACTGGTTTCAGAGTTATGAGTGGAACAAAAAGTGTGAATGGTTAAGTCGAAAACGGAGAAAATTTGCATAAATTATGCAAATGAGGGTATGAAACATACAAAAGGCAGATGCACACATTGTGATGATTGTATGTATCAAGTAACAAGACATTTGAACAATTAGTATTTGAGTTATGAGTGGAACAAAAACTGTGAATGGCAAAGTCGAAAAACGGAAAAAATGTGCATAAATTATGCAAATGAGGATTTGAAACATACAAAAGACAGATGTTCACATGACGGTGATTGTACATTACAAGTTTCGTAAAATTTGAGCAACTGGTTTCAGAATTATGAGCGGAACAAAAACCGGAGGGACGCACGGAGGGACGCACGGAGGGACGCACGGACGTGCTGACCGCTATATACCCCCGACTACTTCGTAGCGGGGGTATAATTATGGAAATAAGATAGTGTTCATGACACATGCAAAGGGATGGAAGGATAACGCCCTGTGATCTGACTGTTTTATATTTCTTGCACAAATACAGAGACAAGTGTGACATTGAAGATAAAGTCGTAAAGGTTACTTTGGAGTGTCCATATTGCCTAGAACTGATCTTTAAAATATATCAACTTGTCAGTTCAAAATTAAAGGAAAAAAGTGCAGATCAGACTCTAATACCTTGAAATTGTTGGAAGGTCAATAAAATGGAGTGTTGGAAATATGAAGAAAATCTAGTGTACCGTCCTTGAGCTATCTCGCTGACAAGCTTCAAATGCAACTTCCCTAACTGATAAGTTCAAACCTTGTTCGACCCTGAAATAATGACTTGAACTAGTTCTTGAGATATTCCAATATCGTATGTCGGCTAAGGAATAATGTATCCCCCACGTCATGCTAAACGTTTGGTGGGGATAATGGGGAGATTTATTTGATCTAATATTGGACACTGAAGTCGAAAGTCAATTTGAAACAACACAGTTGAAAGATATCGATTATGATGGTAACACCTACGGCCAATGACCTAAGGTAATTCAATCGTCGATTGTGTGACTCAGTTGTCCCAAATATGGGCTACAACCGATAATTTATTACGGAGAAAATTGTTTAAATTTCCAGCCAATGCTCGCAATGCATAGCCACATGTTACTAGCAGCCGCGATATAAGTGAAATACTCTTAAAAGTGGTGTTAAACAGCAACTCAGCTCAACTCACCTTGTTTTAAGTGCATCTATAAATGTAGTTTTTGGCAGAAAGCAAAATATGAACTAAAAGTGGGTGATTATCTTGTCCGAAACCAGAACAATATATGTGGACACGTATTCATAACATTTTTAGTCGAATCAAATTAAATCTATTTAATGGACATGCTTAGAAATAGAGTCATTTGTTCTACAGTTCAGTAGGCGTAGATTAGGTTGTAAGTTATTTTTATTAAAAATAACAAACATATTGTTCTGGTTTCGGACAAGATAATCACCCACTTTTAGTTCATATTTTGCTTTCTGCCAAAAACTACATTTAAGAATAAAATTGCCTAAAGACAATGATTATTGAACATCATTATTTTTCTGTATTCAACAAACGGTACGATAAATTCAGTTTGGTAAATATCTCCAACTGTTTCACAAGTTTCTTTAAAAAGTGTCTGTTCGAATAATGGTTGAAGCTGTCGAGACAATAGAGCCTCATCCAACGATGTGTTTGGTGTACAGGATTTCTAGATAAGGTGATAGGAATAAACAATAAAACTTTGAGTTACTATATGCCATGTAGGATCAGCTCCCTGTGTAATTTCTGTATTTTGTTGAACAATGAATAACATATCACCATCAAATCCTGCTAATATGCCTTTGATTATTAACTATAAAAAACGCTAAAAGCTGCCTTATCACTGACTTTTCGTATTGTGACTACTGTAGTCTTAGATTTTGGAATAATTACATTTAATAACAATTGGGAACGTTTGACAATATTAAACCAACCTATCCACCATGTATTTCCTGCAAACATCATGTTATCATGTATTCAATTAGTAATATATGATGCACAAGGGGTCATATTTTGTTTTTATGAAGACAGGTATATGAATATCAAATGTCAACTTTAAAAGTATTTAAATCTCGGGTTATGATGTTCAGAATGAAACAATAGTTCGGCAGAATTTATTTTATAGTATATTTATAACATGATAAGTTTGGCAGTCACATGGACTTACACTGTTTTTTTCTTTTAAGATGGCTTAGTCATTTGTGACGGAATCCGAGGCAACCAAGGATGCTTATATGGAGTAATCAATAGAAGATGCGTCACGAGCAATTGGTAAAAAAACGTGTAACAACCAATTTGGATAAGACACGAAGACAGATAGATAGATAGATTATCTTTATTTCCTCCAAAATATGAAGATTGTTACATATCAAAGGAACAACAGAATTTAAATTAACAGTGAATCAATGAACAATTAATTTTGAAAAATAATCGAGACAGTCATAAAATCTGACACTAATATGACCCCCTTCTCCCATTCAGTCATATTTAATTTCACCAATGATGTACAGGAACCAACAAGCAAATCAACAATAATTTCATCATCGTCATTTTCCCAAAATTCAACAAAATCAGATATTGGTATGATATTGCAAATCCTTTCATACATATCCATTTCTAAAATCATTAAAAACTGTACATGATAGCATAACATGTTTAACAATATCACAAGCTACCATTCAACATATACACTCTCTAGATTTGGATTCAATCATTTTACAGCCACCATGAATAATATGAGAGATATTGAAAAATATATGCTTAATGATTAAAGCAAGCTCCCAGAGTTTTCTCGGTTTTAAAAGGCTCTCGGGTTAGGTGATATCTAGATAGATATTTTCTCACTACTATCTGATGATACAATAACCTCTCATACGATTGAACAATATCACTCCATTTTGGATATACCTGTTTGATATACATGTATGTGTCAAGAACACCAACCAAATTGTATTTGTCTAGAAGTGAAACCATGTACAAAATAGGTGGCCCTTTGTGTTGTGGAGTTCAGCGCGATATAAGTATCCTCATTATTATTATTATTATTATTTACCGAAGATGGACAAACACCTGCATTCAAAGGGACGATGAAGGAATACTTGCTTAACAACAGATCTATTGTCTAGACGACATAATCTACCAAACATAAGCAAACATGTTTTTTCTATATACCCTTGAAACGGCAGTAGACCCGGTCTATCTAAAACCACAGGAGAACCCGTGCGTTTGGGCAGACCTTGTATCTTTTTTGCAGAAATACTTCCAATATCTCCAGTTCGCTTCATGTTAATGTGCACCATACCATACAACCATATAATACACATGGCAAGATGACATTATTTCATATATACTTTTTGATTTATTTATATAAAAAGACGGATTTTCCATTAAATGACATGATATAGTTCCAGTTATGGCATACTTTCAAATATTAACAGGATTAAAAAGTTAACATTCAGCCTTTCATATACAATAACAAAAGAAACAGTAAAAAACTGTATATAATTTATTATAATGTTTAAAAAGTACTCCAACCCGAACATATCTAACACACTGAATATCAAAACAAGTTAAGTAATTCAATAGTACGACTTGGAATCTATCTGACAAACAGAAGGATCAATGAAGAGAGACTCAAGTTGGTGGACAACAACAATGTGTTTTTAATTATTTTGAATAATTACATAAACAGGTATATCCCATATGTATAAGACCTTCTGCTAACAACAGTAGCATTCTTAAATGTATACAATATATTACCTTTGCCATGTATGAAGGATATGTTAAAATCCACTTTAAATTCAATAAACAATGAATTAACTCTTAGATTATTAAGTGACTAAATAGTATATAAACCTTAGGCCTCAAATGGAATAACACATTGAGATTTGGACAGTAGATACATCTGTGGTGTTGATGACAAACAAGTAGAGGGTTATTACATTGATATCAACCAAAGGGATGAAAGTTGTGAACAAAATATTTGACATTAATCAAAATATGAAGAGTTATTTAACGGGAATTGATATATGTGTCTTATTCGTGATGGCGATAACAGTGAAGGTCAATGATGTCCTAGGTATATCACAATTTATCTTTCACAAACAGTAAAGGTCAATGATGTCCTAGGTATATTATAATTTATCTTTCACAAACAGTAAAGGTCAATGAAGTCCTAGGTATATCACAATTTATCTTTCACAAACAGTAAAGGTCAATGATGTCCTAGGTATATTATAATTTATGTTTCACAAACCCTGCAGCAGACACTGAGGAGGACACATGAGAACACAGCAGCTTTTCAACACAGGCTATACCACTGTATCTCGTGTTTGATTCTATGTTATCTGTCATCTGTAAGCTAGCACGAACATGTTGAGAGGGACATTTATTGAATTGTTGTGAGTCCCATATGTTAAACGTTATAAGGCTCAAAAATGAATTTTTTTTTGTCTTAACAGGCTGACATAAATATGCGATGACGCGATTTCTTTATTTTATTTATTACTTTTTTTCGAATGAAGAGATAAATTCCAAATTATACTAATTTCTCACTGGTTAAAAAACAAAATTAACACAATAATTTATATTAATAAAGCACAAACCATCTTAAATATGTGTTAATATTCCAAATGGTCAATAATCTCACCCCAGCACTCCATCGCAAAAGAAACGAGTGACATTTTCAATGTCCAATGTTTTATTAGTTATTTTTGTTCAAATCTAGAAAAAAAGTTTGAAATGTACGCGGGCGGAAACCAGAAACAAATTCGTTTGGGGCCTAAATGATGTTATCGTATTGATAAGATGCCATGGGTTTCACTTTTGAAATAACATATTTTAATAATACCAGTATGCTCAAAGTGATTACAGACACGTTGTCTAGATGACAACCTTCACAAATTGACAGATAGTTTACGTGACATAAATTAAATGGTTGCATGGAATAAATAACAATAATAATAATAATAATAATAATAATAATAATAAAAATAATATTAATATTCTAAATTGTAATTTTCTAAATATTTTGTTTTGTTTTTATGGTTTAATTTACAAGCAAATTAAAAAATTTTGGTGAATTTTGATATTGGATGGACCCTTTAATCAGTGACTGTGTACTACTGAATAGTTGAAACTGGACATCATTCATGGACGTTCCTGATCATGATATCTACCTGATGTATACTTTTCTCTACTTCCTTGTGACAATCCACTTTTCTCTATGACTTTTGTTTTCCTCGTGACACTAATACGCTCCCGTAATAGATGAATAGTTGAAATTGGGCATCATGTATATTTCTGTCAACAGGAGTTATCATCCCTGCACAGATCAGTGATAGTCACTAATTTCCAAACAGTCGTGCTCATGTTAACAGTCTATTTTGAATTAACAATCTAATATTTGTATCTTGACAGATTCATTTTTGAGGAAGCTTGCATTTAGCATATAGCAATTGACACGTTAAATCAAATGATGTTTTTTAGAGTAGGATTAATCTTTGTTATACGTTACAAATGAATGAAATGTGTATGCATTTGTCTTTAAAGTTCTCTCTCTCTCTTTCACAGTTGCAATGTTACACAGAGAAAATAATTCATTAAGCCATGGTGGTCGACACTCATTATGCATATGCACTATGTTGAAACATTAAACCAATTTCCTTGTTCTATGTACCGTTTCAGCTGACACATTCAATTGGTAATCATCGAATCCAATTTGATTCGTCCCCGGTCTGGGTTGTAGGGAGTTCGTGCAAGATATTATGTAACGTCTTCACCGAACACCAACCCACCTCATCAGATGTGGCCGTCAGGACGAATACACACACGTGTTTAAGATGAAGTCTGTACCACTTGGGTCTAGGGACTTTTTTTTTATTATCTTAACAGGTTTGCTCATCTGAAGGATATTGCTTGTCTACCTTCATTGCACAGTGCTGTGTTACTAAATTGTAATCTACATTAATACACAGGCATATGATGATGTTTTCATGTTAATGTTAATGAGGCATATCGTTGATTCTTCATTTGTAATATATATTTTGGAGCTATATTCACTCTTGTCAACTACATTAATACTAATGATATAAAGTATCAGAGTCAATTGAAAATGCACTTTTAAATATATATCTTCAAGCAAATTATTTTCTTTACATGTTCGCATCGGCAAAATTAAAAGCCTTGACGTTTGGATAACCTGATTTACAATATAATGAATGTGTGGAGCAAACAATTCATGTGAATAATTTCCTGAATACACAAAATACAGAGTACAGATTCAAGGTAAAGATTCTGGGGCCTTACAATAACTGGACTCCACACAAGTCTTCCTATTACTTTAGGAGGCAGGGACGTCGAAGTAATGAAAAGAAGTTCAGATATAAAAACATGGATACATTCTGTTCGATCTATTTCCAGAAAACATGAATATCGGAAGTGAATGTGTCACTAGATAATCTTATTTGCTCCTATATATGTCTATCCTTGTCTGAAGTAATGTTGCTGTTTCTTTGGGAAAAAGTTATATCTCATTTGCTAGTATTGAAGAGACACATAAATGAGTTAGGCAGTGCTATCTACTTCGTCTCATTCATAAGAATACACCTGATGCCTAGCAATGAAAGTGCATGCGAGAATTCTGGAAATACTTGAATATTTGATTTTTTTTTATTTAACAAAGAGACTTATTAAAATGGCACTATAAATCAGCTGTCCTTCCGTCCGTAACCGTTTCATTTTTTCCAACCAGTGACTTAAGAGTGCTGATAGAGATTCTTAATTGTATATTTATTGACTCTGTGACCCAAAATATGGATCACAGGGGTCATGACCTAACAGGTGTTGTCACCTTCTCTGTTATGTAAAGTGCTTGAAATTTGTTATACCTCTGATCAATATTTGTGAATTATTTTCATTTTGAAATTTATTTCGCTAATTGTATAAAGCTAAAGCAGAACATTAGCCTCGCATCTCCCGGGATCCAAATCCGAATGCGCAAACAACTGTGTTATCCTCCTCATGTACTTTTGAAGTATTGATTAATATGTCAATACTGATATATCACTTCAGTAGATAGATTGCTGTTTTGTTTAAAGTCATGCTGATGTCTCTGTTCTACCAGAAAAATACTGGATTCAAAATGAGTGTACTTTACAAGTTTTGATTTTATGCAAACAAAGAGGTTACAAACATTCTCAACATCAATTGGGAGCGCCGTTCACACTTGAATTTCTCAACATCAAAATGGAGATCAAAAGTAAAATGATAGGCTTTGATTATGCAGCAAAAAAAGGAGCCATAAGGCGAACATCAATCCAATGAATGTATGTCAATAAATTATACTGTACTCAAAGTCATACACAACAATACTATCTACATCTATTCAATTGCTATAGTGCTTTAAACAAAGTGGTAGTGTGCTGGATTGGTCATGTTACAATATATTTAGGTTTATAAACACTTGAACTTGCACGGTACTGAGTCCTACAGTTGATTATGGTGTATTTGACAGGTGACATAAATTAAACCGTTTTGCACCAAAGTTGCCTTTTACTACAGTACAATAACCTACAAGGTTGTAATGAGTAGTTAAAGATAATATTCTGCAGAGATACCATGAATGGTCTTATTCCTCTACCAACAATACCTAGTTAACCAATTGCAATTTCTCTTGCACAATAATTCCATGTATTGATTATATCGTCGGTTCGCTTCTGTTAAAAGATTGTTGATAGTGAATGTTGTTTTAGTGCAACTTCCGTGCCAAACTGAGTTTAGGATTTTAGATACAAGAACAACCCTTGGTGGTTGTACCATACATTGTATGACATCAGTGAACTGGTTGATTTTAGATACAAGAACAACCCTTGATGGTTGTACCATACATTGTATGACATCAGTGAACTGGTTGATTTTCAACATGACATGTCAAAAACAGACATGGATTGTTCGTTTTAACCTCATTCATCATGTTGTAACTTTTTGCAGGCGTTGACATTTCTCCTACTCGTCTTAACGAAATTCGTTGTAGAGATGCAACTAATATTATATTTACACAATGAATTTATTATTTAAACCGTGGGCTCCTTGAACTAATACAACAATATTAATTTAAACATACATTTTGATACGTTAGGATCCCTGCAAACGTGTTTCTATGTTATTTGACCTCAATATCTGTTGTAAACTAAAGACAAGAAATATAGACAGGTATTAAGACTATGTCATGGCCTTTAAGAGCTTAAGGTATCTGTGTCACAAGAAAATGTTCGTTTTAAAATATGAATAGCAGAAATAATAACACAACGTTGAATTAGATGCGTCAGATATCCTGCACTTTATGCCTGCTCCTGCTGCTACTTGTATTCTGCAGGAACACACCGAGACTGGTTTTTGTGTTATCCTATAGTCCACTTTTTTAACTGTTCATCGTTTAACAAGTGTCATAGTGATAAATAAGATACGTATTAAGTAATCAGATTCAAATGTCGAGCACTGTTTGTGCAATGCCCCTTAAATAACCTATAACTGTTTCTGACTGAGCCTACCCCTGCTTCAGCATCAATATCAACTCCATTATCAGTGATTTAGTTACTGGCATTGATCGATATCAGACAGAGCGATGGTCCCCTGTTTTCGTGCAGAACTCTTTAGGTGATTCAGGTCGCCGCAAACTCTGTATATATTGTCCTGAAGAGGGCAAGTGTCCTCGTTTTGTTGGCATGAGTACCGCTTAAAACCAATAAAACTGGATTAATTTTTTTTTAAAGTTCAGAGTTAACAATGTTTTTCAAAGTATTAAAGCAGAGACTGTTCAAATACTGCAACAGTGAATAGTTTATGAGCAGATTTGCTACATCATGTGTATCCCCACTGATATGTAATCAATAATCCTTATCTTAATAATCCTAATGCAATAATCCTGTATATCTATAATAACTGGAAAGCCAAAAATGAAAACAAAGTGACAACCTAGCATACATTCTGGAGGGATGTTAGACAGACATGCATCATCAGAAGATGCCATATCCCACTGGTCCGACATTTGTGAAACACATCTTGAATATTATATTATTATAATATTAATTATATATCACTACAGTAGCATACAGTAGATTTCAGAGATATGATAAACAAACAAAACTGATAGTGACAATTTAAGTAGAAGTTATTTATTTTCATAAATGTACATTTGACTTTGCCAAAATGCCAACATGCCAAAACTCATTTAAGTTGAAATCATCTCACTTTCACATATTCATCTCCAACGCCTTAATATTTTCCCTCTACAAAACTGATTAGCACTTATGTTTGGCAACGGTCGGTTGTTCTCGACAACATGTCACCATTAATAGTGTTTGACATATTTGAATCCAAAAATATACGCTTCATCACTTTAAAATGTTTTGATTTATAATAATCACTGGATTCCACTTTAGAATTTAAAAATGGAAGAAGTCATGGACCTTCTCTTTCTGTAAGATCGGCCAATTTAAGAATTGTGTGTGTGTTTATTGAAGTTTTTGTCATTCAAAATAATAAAATGTTTTCACAATAAAATGGCCGCCATGCAATTTTCGCTTTTTATGCAACACTGTTATTACCACAACGGATAATTGGTTTGTGTAATAAGATGTTTTACCTTTCTAAAGTAAATATAAATGACAAAAACTATTATTATTAAAGGGAAATTAAAAATAAAATTTGCAAATCACGTGCTACTGCCCCTTTAAAAGCATTGGTCAGTCAAAGCAATAGTTCTTGTGAAACAATTCAATTCGTTGTTGTCAGGAAACAGTTAAAATTTGCTTGAACTTGTAGACTATTATATGGAATATTTTTGGCCCCTAAATTACATTTCGAAACATAACATTTTGGGTATGAGCCTTTGATTTCCTCGACACAGGCATTTGAATGATGAATTTAGGCTCCCCATGGATACGTACACACTAGCCGGTTCATGGTAACTAAGTTTTATGATGTAGTATCATTACTCTACTTCTTAATTCCATTGAATGTGAAAGTTGGATTTGTACTTGCGTTGAAAGCATCTGCATCCCCTCGTTTATTGCAATATTAAAGATGAGGTGATTAGGGTTTAAGGCTGCTTTCAGGAGTGTTTCACTGATATCACGGCTGCTATATTTATGGAAGGGAAAAAGAAAATGTACTACACCAAATAATATGTATTTAATTGCATATCACTTAATAATTGACAGCCCATCGTATAACAGGTACGCGATATTCAACAGCATAATGGCTGTGTATTCTCATGTCCATTATATGTATGACATTTGGAATTGTGAGATTAAGATAACGGCTATATGGAAGATTTTCAACTGCAAACAAATCGTCGCAGAAAACGTTTATGACTGTCTTTAATGATATATAATATTGCATTTCATTTCATAAAAATGTTATCGTTTAAAATCGAATTTAAATTATACATATTAATAGCATACATGTATCCAATTAATCAGATATCCCTTTCCTCTTCATCTACACTTGACAATTGCAAACATCATGGTGACTGACTTCACTGACATGCTGATGTAATTTATTTATTAAACATCATGGTGACTGCCTTCACTAACATGTTGATGTAATTTATCTATAAAACATGGCGGTGACTGCTTTCACTAACATGTAGATGTCATTTATTTATTAAACATGATGACTTCTTAATCACGCTGCTAGTATTATCTGCAACTGCCTGTGCATTGTCACCATCAACAATAATCGCTGGCAGATGCAGAAAAACGGGATATATTGTTATGGTAATAAGACACTGTTCATGACACATGCAACTGGATGTAATGGTTACGCCCTGTGATGTAGATTTAGAATTGTGTCTTACTGCTTTACATTTCTTAATACAGGACTCGGTGTAAGTCAAGGTTCATTTATTGTCCTCCCGTGAACGTTTCCAAACCCTTTCTTGAACTCTCAAGAAGAGAATGAAACTGGTGGTTACTCAGGAGACAATACACAGTGAGCGTAAATAACATTGATGCTCAGTGTGGATCAGCGTGTGTTAATGTCCCTTTAATTATCTAGGACAAACCTTTCAACCTGTACCAAAATTACTAAGGAACAATTGGTGATAAGTAAGAGCCTGAACAATGCCAGTGAAGGGACTTATTTTGGTGCGTTTTGATGTCCATACTATTGTCTGGAAGGAACTGTTTATAGTTTCAAAAGAAATTAGACATCAAAAGAAACATGATCTTGTTTATTTCTCTTGGTGTGTATTAAAGTGGATGTTGAAAGTCAAGTGTGACATTGAAGATAACGGCGTGTAGTTTACTTTGGAGTGTCCATAACATTGTCTAGAAGGAACTGATCTTTAAAATATATCAAATTGTCACATATCAAAATTAAAGGAAAAATGTGCAGATATAGAGATTCCATAACGAGTGAGTGTTGAATATCGAAACAAATTTAAATGTTGTGATCTATTCATGAGCGATATTTCGATATTCAACACTCATTCGTTATGTAATCTATTTATTACATACCTAACTTGATATTCATTTGAGCATCAGACTATGCATGCGCGACATTACCGCGTAATAATAATAATACTGGGTAATTAATCTAGGTGGAGTCAAGCCGTAAAACAGTAAAAAAATGTAGTCCCTATTTCCGTTACGCTCTCGCTCGCATCTACATAAAATATCATATTAACTCAATCATTACCACAATGTTTGTCGTCATCAATATCCTGAATCAAGATATCAAGAAGCACTTTAATAGCAAACACTGACGCTGTTGACCTTGACGGAGGTCGCCATTCCTTGACCGTCCTCCTTGCTGAACGTTTCTACATGCAAGTTTCTTATTGTGAACTTCATATGTGTATATCTAGACGTTGATCACGTCAAAACTGATTATGCATGCCGATTCTAAACGCAATCATTTATAAACTTTATTATTTTACTCCTAAAACACGGAATTCGTGTTGACAAAAACATGGCCGTTGTAAAAAAAGGGAGATAACACTGGACCAAATTGAAGCAAACTATTATTGTGATCTAATTATAAAATATTCGAGATCAGAACCCGAATTCTCTATTTCTAATTTTGCACATCTATTTTTGCAATGATGCAAGTTTATAAATAGTCAAAAAATCGTTCAGGAAAAAGATATGATGAACTGAAAAAACTGAAGTGGCGAGTGGGTGCGGCTGTACTCGTTCAGCTGATGGCGAAAGTAGTACGGCATTATGACGTCACTATCGTTGAATAACTTGTTTTGGTCACACAGCACTCGTTAAATAACGTTCAACTGGTTACACAACACTTGTTTCATATAACCAAACTTATCTCATAATGATATTCAGAACACGTATGTAATAAAAGACTCTAATACATTGAAATTGTTGGAAGGTCAACAACATGGAGTGGGCCTTTGTGTGAAATATGAATAATATCTAGTGTAACGTCCTTGAGCTATCTCTCCGACCGGCTGCACATGCAGCTTTTCTTACTGAGAAGTTCAAACCTTGTCTGCGACCCTGAAATAATGACTTGAACTAGTTCTATAGATATTCCAATTCGTAAGTAGGCTGCAGAATAATTTATCCCCCACGTCATGCTAAACGCTTGGTGGGGATAATGGGGAGATTTATTTCATCTAATATTGGACACTTTACTTTGAAGTCGAAAGTCAATTTGAAACAACTCAGTTGAAAGATATCGATTATGATGGTAACACCTACGGCCAATGACCTAAGGTCATTCAATCGTCGATTGTGTGATTCTGTTTTCCCAAATGAGGGCTACAACCTAAAACATATCCTTCTTCTCATGCATGAAATAAGTTAAGAACTAGTTATGGAAAGTTGAAATCAGATGTACAGACGTCTTGTCACGAGGGGATTATAAGACCATGAATAGTAAATTGTGTGACAATGTGGCTTCCAATAAGATAACAAGGGACACGTACTACAGGGGTTCTGAAAGCCAGAAAATACTAGATTGTATGTGCAAACTCCCTCACCAATAGGGATAACAACTTGTAGAGTGTTTAACCCCTCAAACTCCTTCTAGACAAAATAAGTTTAACCTGAGCTACTATTTAACTCATGCTCAATTGTAGAACAAACGATTCTATTTCTAAAATTTCATTAAATTTAATTTAACTTTGACGAACATTATGCCGAATATGTGTACACATGTGTAAAACTTACTCAACAGGAAAACAATGATTTTCCTGATTCTTTGTCTTTAGGCTTCCATTATTCTTAAATGTATCAATACTATACGATAAATATGGTTTGGTGAATATCTCCAAATGTTTCACAAGTTTCTATAAAAATAATGGTTAAAGCTGTCGAGACAGAAGAGCCTCCTCCGACAATGTGTTTGGTTCACAAGGTTCTCGGATAAGGTAACAGGAATAAACAATATAAAACTTTGAGTTAATACATGCCTTATAGGATCAGCTCCCTGTGTAAATTCTTACTTATGTTTAAAAATTAATAATAAAAATCACCACCACATCTTGAGAGTGTGCCTTAAATAATTAACTATAAAGGATTTTAAACTCTGCCTTATCACTTAGATTTCTTATTGCAACTATTGCAGTCTTAGATATTAGAATAGTTACAGTTAATAACAATTTGGAAAACTTGAACATATTTTACCAACCAGTCCACAATATATTTCCTACAAACATCATGTGATAATGTATTCAGTAAGTAAAATATGATGCATATAGGGGACACAGTTTGTTTTACATAGATAGGTTTGTCTCTTTCAAATGTCAAATTTACTAGTATTCCAATCTCAGGTTCTGATGTTCAGAATGAAACTATAGCTCAGCAAAATAGTCATGACTACGAGAAGTTAAGCAGTGACATAGCAATGGCGTGATTTTTCTTTTGAGATGGTTAGTTTATGTGTGTAGTTGAGGAGAGGAATCCGCGGCAACCAATGGAGGTATCAATGGAAGATATGTCACGAGACATTGGTACAAAGAATTATAAAAAGTTATTGGTAGAATACTTATAACGAGCTATTGGTATAAGACCTGTAAGGAGCTATTGGTAAAATACTTATAACGAGCTTTTGGTAGAAGACCTGTAAGGAGCTATTGGTAGAAGACATATATACGGAGCTATTGGTTACACAAGCAGCTTGTCGCAGTGCCAATTTCTTGATAGCTTTAAAGTACAAACCAGTCATTTCAAATCATTTTATCATATTGACACTCAATAATACACAACAAAATACAGACACCGGACCGTCACAATCCTCAAATATATATATAATGCTGTTGACTAGAATGAACAATGTAATTGGATACGCCTATGGCCTTGTCCTCTTCGAATGGGTTGATTCAATAACTTCCCCTATCTAGGGGCATAGGCCTAATTAAATAATGACCATTTTATGATGAAGTCGCAAACCAAGATAACTACTTCAAGGAAGGGAACATCTATTTAAATCATTGAGCATAACATCACCATGTAAGCCTCGGGGAGGTATTATCAGAAATACATCGTGTTGCATTTATGTTACTTTACAAGATATGTACAACTTATAGCTACGTAACTTATAGCTACTGTACAACTTATAGCTACGAAAATGTACAACTTATAGCTACGTAACTACGTTATCGTTCAAAGCTTAAGTGTCACTGACGACGGAACTCCTCAATTATACTGACATGGAAAGTGGAGTAAACAGTGACAGTGAGTACAAATTAGTTAATCAACTCCCGCTGAGAAACAGTGATGATGTGTCTTGATAGGTTGAGACAGTAATCAATGTCCTGTGATCATCATCAACGAACTAATAGACTCCTGATCCTACTCAGCTGATGGTGATCAGCGACTCTGTACAGAACAGTGGATTATTAGTTATCACTGAATTGATGCGACCGGCTGTTCAACATTGAACAGATCGTTAACGGTTATTTCTGAACAAAATATGTATTTGTCTGATATGGAAGCATATTATGGTCACATGAAAATAGATAAAATTATCATCTCTTAATTTAGACCCAGTATCTACTAATTAGTTACTTATTATATCATATTAGAACGGTGTACCATAGTATAGTAGGGTTCTTGTATAGCGCTAGTTCCACAACACATGGCCATGCTCAAAGCACTTCCTGAGCATAAATAAAACTATATACAGAGCTGGTAATGTCTGGTAGAGACTTATTTGTATCTGAGAAAGAGGTGGGTCTTGAGTCGAGCTTTGAAGGACGTGATAGATGGAGATAATCTCAAGTCCACAGGAAGAGAGTTCCAAAGAGATGCAGCGGCGAAAGTGAATGACTTTGCTCCAAAGGAGTTCAAGTTGTAGCTGGGAACACTTAGTAGGAGTTGTTGGGAAGAACATATATATATTAGATACTTTGAAAATCGAATACTTTGATCTAATGTGAACATGATAATGAGGGCGATTGTATCAAAGTTTCTGTCAGAGTGTTTATCATACTATTGATAACGTTTTTGATCATCGTGCAATGATAACACCAATTCACAAATATGTAGTGGTTTATAGTGAGAGGAATGTTCTTAAGAATAGAACATTAGTTAAATCTGTTTGATTTATTTATATAAACTTGGATTTTCCATTACGTGACATCATCTAGTTCCGAATGACTAGTTCAGGCGTACTTTCAAATAAATTTATGAACAAGTTTAAAAAGTTAAAGTTCGCCTTTCACATACTAACTTACTATACTACTATTACTTAGTAATGTCCAATTTACAGATACTATTTTTGTGAAGCACCAGGTAATACAACTAGAAGGAAAGGAAAGTTTTCATCTCTAAACTCATTAATATTCTTGCTTCAGATCTGGTCTGCAAGTAATGACTGACAATGAGATAACATTAACATAACGGTCATAGCGATAGGAACTCGCCACAGCCTCATGAATACATTGTACTTAAAAGTCGTGTAACATCTTCCGCTACAGAAGATCCATTGAACGTCCAATAACAATGTATGTATCATGCCGTTTAAACATTAAACTGAATTTATAGCCTCATCATGTACATGGAATTGTAAAATGTTTAATATTTTCATTGCACTTAAACTTTAGTTACAACGTTTTCCCTTACATTACAATATTGATATTCAGAATCATTTTAAATAAAAAAAACACTTTGTTAACTTTGTTTAGCTATATATAAAACACTGATAAAATATCAAATTCTTTCAAATTACAGGCCCAAAATAATCCTGTGTTGAACACAAACGTGAATTATTGTTTGCAAACCTGCTTTAATGGTTGTGTAGTTCAATCCTTGAGAAAGAATTGTGGAAATTGTACGATAAACTACTACTAAATCTGCGGCAATAAAGTTATGTGGTGCTTAATTCAATTCCCTTCTCCCGGTTTTCCATAAATAGAATAAGTGTTTATCTAATTGAATCAGTCGTATACTTTCAAAGTTTTGACAGTTTCGGTAGTTATAGTTTGAAGGCCTCATATCTGACATACTTACATACATAAACTATATTACATGCTTTTTCATTATTATTGTAGAATGGCTTATTGTGGCTTTTTCCATTAATGATTATTATTATTTATTTGTGATATGTTTTCTGTATATTCGTTGATTGTATTTGTAGTTTTCCCAAATAAGTGCATGACCTGTGTATTTTGATGACACGATTTATATTTTACATCTTCTGGATAATACAATACTAAGGATACTAATTGGGACAATTATCATCTCACTCAATATTTATATCAAGTATTACCCCCTGGGCTATCGCTCGACAATGTAAGTCTCTATCTATCTTGGAAAAGAGCCGTTCTGATGGACATCAAGATTCGGTCTGTGTCAATTCCGTGAGAATATACGACAGATACAATTGGATAAGCGCTTCTTTTCTTTAATTATGTGTTTATTCATATCAAGTAGTGCCCCTGTACCTCTGCCATGCTCGTGTAAACGTTGTGCGAATTGTCTTTGGACAGGTACGTCTATAGGCCACATGGCTTATTTACCAATCCCATTCATTTAAATACAATACTTTCAAACACTCAACATGTGTCAATGGATAAGCTAACTCGTGTTCGTATGCAAACTAAACGCGCTAAAAGCCAACCACATACCTGTATCTGCTCCATACACAGCAATCAGAGGGTAATGTGTTTTCTTCATCTGTTTTATATTTATCATTTACATATATGCGCAGTGTGATTCTTGCTCAACAAAGAAACTGACATGTTGATTAATTTCGTTCAGTAAGGACTTAACGACTTAAGTAATATCGAGTCAATACTCATTATATCAATTTTATCTTAAAATCTATCTACAAAACACGACCAATTACTGTCATGCATTTTCGTTGTAAAGTAAAGAGAATGTGTAGAGGAAACTATTTGTATGCTTGTTGGGTTCTGCCTATGGCATGTGTAATTAAACTTGAATATTGAATATTAATGATTGAATTAGTTTATTTGTCTTACTTTTAAGTTTGGCAAGGTTATGTGCTTGATTTTATACATGATGAATTGAATTTCCTTTATTTTATGAAAACGCACTTATAAAACCTTGACATTTTAATCTGAATGTATATTGTGATTATGTATATGTGAATGTATATTTGATCGATGTCTCTGGGTCGTATTTATTTACGACACGAAAACAACAGATGACAAGTGCAAGGAGGTGTGTTTCGTCTCATCCTTAATTAGATAGCTTCTTACGTTGGATTACGTTTTTTCCATTACACAAAATTATTATCTTTTTCCATACTGAATTCTCTTGGGGGAGGGGGAATACCTAAACATGCTTTAATATACCGGGAACATGGCTAAACGAAGTAAATGAATCCGTTGAAGAAAAACCTGGGAGAATAGTGATAACATAACGTTTAAATCCTATACTATCTGCCAACTATTCTTGGCCCCAATACAGCATACTAGATATATTTCTGCAAACAGTGGTTAGCATGTTCGGCTTTTGATCAAGGGGTCTGGGGTTCGAATCCCGCCAGTTGGCGCGGGAACTTTGTCTGAAGTAGAGAACTCGAACTGTTCTACATGCAGTAAGGTTTTGGTGCAATGCTACACTCAATTTCAGTGTAGTACCATCCATTTTTCGTTAGTTCCAGCCGATGCTCGCAGGTTTCACCGCAATGCATAGCCACATGGTGTTGCGGGATTTCTCCCTGCCATACTAGCAGCCGTGATATAAGTGAAATACTCTTGAAAGCGGTATTCAACCCCAAATCATCTTATGTCACCTCCATGATGCTCTGATCCATATTTTATAATCGTTTATGATATAAACCGCAATGTATTTGCAAACTGTTATTTTCAAGTAGTTAACAATGGTAATCTGAGAATATAAATGCCTGATATCCAGACTTTTTTGGTATATATCCGGGAATAAGTATATGTATGTATCCTTAATTGAATTATTTAAATGAATTGTAACGATGGAGATTAAAAAGCTTAAAGAAAGGGAAAGATGAAAAACCCTTCACTCTCGGCCCATGCATAAATAAACTGTTTGTTACTCTGGGCTGTCTCATCAAATATGTAAATCCCATTTAAACCCTTTTCCAAGATTGGATTTAAAATTTTCAAATCTCCATTAGTTGTCCAATTTGTAATATCAATAAATTTTACTCATCCCAACGCTCCGACTCCATTATCTACATAAGAGCATTTATGCAATATAGCATTTGATTAATCTATAGAAATTGATGTTCCATTATTTCGAAGACTAACCTTCACCAGATTAATGGAAGGAACATATACGAAATTTGTCGAAATTTGTACCATATCATACTATTTGACTGCATCTTATACTCGATAAAATAAATGATATACAAAACCTGCAACAGCATCATAAATTGTGTAATTATGTGCACTGTCTGGTGTATGATGTGTGTACTTGTGTGTGCAGATAACCGCTATATGAATGATTTTCAACTGCAACCAAACCGTCACCAATGATAAAATGATAATATTTTTTTTACAGTTATATTTTCAAAACTAGTTAAAGTATGCAATTAATCAAATGTCATGTTTTCTCTTCATCCTCACTTTATAATTGAAAAACTTGTTGCTTTCAATCTTGCTCCGTTCACTATTCACTAACATACATATGGGTCATTTTAATTAACGTCAAAATGACTGTCTTACACGTCTTAAGCAACGCAAATGCATAAAGTTCATTAGCAATTTAAATCTTCGACAGATGCAGAGAAAGGGGATATTGTTATTGAAATGAGATAGTGTTCATGGCACATGCAAACTGGATGGAAGAAACGTCCGGTGATGTAGATTCAGAATAAGGTCATATTTCTCTCTCGGATACAAACTCTTCCTTGAACTCTCTACAAGAGAAAGAGGTGATTACTCAGACGGCAAGACACAAAGAGTTTAAATGAGATCAATTCTCCCTCTGGATTAGCGTGGGTTTATCATGTTTATGTCACTAATTATCCCGGACAAACATATGTCAGTTTTACCTATCAACCTGGAGAGGAAATGGCGAATAATCAATGACAAATAAGAATTTGGGCAGTGTCTTATTTTGAAGTGTATTGATGTTTATATCATTGTCTGGAAGGATTTGGTTTTTATAATATATCAATGTATCACTTCTATATTAAAGATAAATAAAGTTGGGGCCATTATGTAATATGATTATATATATAAAATAAGAATCCAATCTCAATATGTATGATATGTGTACATGTTTCATAGTGGTTGTTGAAACTCCAGTAATATCAAATCAAACTGATTCCTGTTTCGTCCCTCGAAGAAACTTAGTGTGAAATACATGCACAGGACAAAAAAGTGGTGGAATCCGCTTGCCGGATCCCTCCGGATTCCTCGGGATCCGGCAATGTTTGGGAGAATCCGGAAGGGTCCGGAAATCGGATTCCACCACTTTTTGTCCTGTGATGACGAGAATCTCCTGAACGATACTTGAGATATCCTGCTGAATGAGTCTTGACAAGCTTCAAATGCAGCTACCATTTCTGAAAGGTTCAAAGGTTGTCTGTACCTAGGAAGTAACTATACGCGAAATTGACAGAGAGGACGATTGTACCCAAGTGTCTGTCCTATTATCTTTAAAGTCATTTACCGATAACTACATCTCATTCGTAAGTTTCATATCTTGAAGACCACATTTAATCAGAAACCGTTCTAGTCATGTGATAAGTGCAGAGTTGAACCTCTCTGTTTCATCCAATCAGTAATGAGATAGAAGGTTTGCTTTCAAGTCAAATTAATTTTCTTTAAGCTGGGTTCATATGTCATTAGAATAGAACTATGTGTCATTAAATAGGTTCAATCGTCTGTTTAAAAATGAAATGAAATGAAATAAATCATGATATTGCACAGTAGTACCCAGGAGACCTAGACATGTTTTATATCTCTTGGACTCTTAATTATCCACATTACTATACATTGTAATTGTACATATAATGCATAATTGATACATAATCTCCCCATTATTAGTTATTACTGAATTGATGAGCAACAGCAATGTCTGAAGCTCGCCCACGCATCTGCCAAGAATCAGTGTCTAACATGGAAACTTCTATTGCTTTATCACCGGGGATGCAGTTGGTAGAGCGTCCGCTCATCAGCCGGGAGGTCGGGATTCGATTCCTTGCCGTGTCATACTAAAAGACGTTAAAATATTGGAGTCGTTGCTTCCTTGCTTGGATAGAACAAGGCTTAAAATGCCGCTTCACAGTGGCTGTCGGATGTCTTTGACACAAAGCGAATTTACAAGACTATGTAATGAGGGCAATTAGTGTAATTAATATTATTATTAAAACAGTTTAGACCTGTGTTGTTGTGTTAAGTGACAGTCCTGTTCTTTTGAATATAACTTAACTTAAAATACTTCTAGTTTCATTTATTTATAAAAACGTAGGATCGGAGTTTCAGCTACATAAGATTTTGGGAGCATAGTGGTGTAGTAGTTAGCTATTCTGCCTCTCACGCCAATGGCCCGGGTTCGAATCCCGTTTGAGACACCAAACATTTGTGACCTGGGTCTTAAACTGTGTTGTGTTCATGGGCAAGGCAGTTCATCCACATTGCACTAAGTTCACCCAGTTGTAATAACGAGTACCTGAACAAGGGAATGTATGCACCCTTAATAGGCGGAACCGAAAGCACGATTCCTTCAGGGTAATAATTGTGTAGCGCATTGAGCACGATTGGGCATGCATATGTGCGCATTATTATTATTATTATAATTATTATTATTATAGGACGATGCATTTCCAGTTGACTAGTTGAGGCATACTGTCAATTTAAACAGGATTGAAGCATTTTATCGTTCATATTCACAAACCCAAGAAACACTTACAAATTGACAATGCCTTCTTTGGTCAACACTTGCCCAATTAAATGAGCCATACATACACAAGACTCAAACCATTGGCCACTTGATAAAGTAGTCGAAAGTAACCAGTTCTTTTTCAATGATTCAATAATATGTTCTGACGTTTTAGTAATGTCCATTTAACATATAATATCGAGCTGAAGCATCAGGGAAATACCACAACAAAGAAAGATTCTATGTTTCAACTCGTTAATATTCTTACCTCAGATCTTGTCTGTGAGTAATGACTGACAATTAGATCACGTTTACATAAAGGTCACAGTGGAGGAAACCCTCCACAGTCTCATCATAACCTTGTACTTAATATTCATCTTCATCTGCATAGTATCCATTGAATGACCAATCACTATGTACGTATCCTCTTAGTTCGATCCCATTATAGTTCTTGATCTATGGAGCCTCAGGAAGGAACATGGATGATATTGAGATCATGAACGGTTTACAAAATATCCTGATGCTGGGGAACAGAAAAAAAACTTATAATATTTATTATTTATATTTTCATTAGAAATTTTAAATAAGTTATCCATGTTAGTTAACCTTCTAAACACAAACATTTATTATATTAAATATAGAAATGGCAAAATGATATTTGCTGGAAAGACCTATGTATCGACCACATGAGATGCTTATGTATTATACATTACTCTGTTGCTTTAACAATTCCTCATACTACACATTCTTGTTGCCGCTTAAATCTCAATGTATAGCTTCATCATGTATATACACTTGTAAAACGTTTTACAGTTTCCTTCTCTATTCATCATTGAAATAACGCTTAAATATGAAGTGAAACACGTTTTATCATTCGAAACTGCGTTCCACAGGAGTTACCGAGATTTGGCAGTAGATTTGACACAATGCGCTGTCACAGTCGACATGTACATGAAATTGTAAACGTTTTACATTTCCTTCCCTACTCATTATTGAACAACGCTTAAACATAAAGAGAAATACGTTCCCCCATAACTAACTATATTATCATTCTGAATCATGACTTAATGTAAACTTTAAACAATTCAGCTCGATAATTTGATGTTTGTTTTGTGCAAGAAGTGAGTGAAAATTATTTCATACCAATGCCATTGGCGATGCTTATAAAAAGCATTGTATTACACGATACTGATATATGTTATGTCCATTTTCATATGTTATGTCAAACGGGGCCATTCAAAAGTTAAATATGGACAAGTTATTGTATTATTTGTATTAGTGGTTTCGAAAAATATCATGTTGAATTTCTGATTTATCGTATGTTTGGAGGATAATAACATTTATTTATCTTTTAGCTTTTGCTGACAAAATATTAAATACCTAATGATACGAAAAAAATGAATTTGGTATTTCAAGAGTGAAAGTTATGTCATACCAATATAAATGACATTGACGATAGTTAAAAAAAATATCATAATACATAATAGTGTGTTTGATATAATATGTGTTGCACCATCAAAAATGAAGCTGAATTGAAATCTGCCAAAACGGACTTTAAAATGTGCTATGCGCCTATATCTGTCTGAAACATTCAGTCATTTGGGGGTTTGAACAGTTTGAAAATTGTTTGTTGTGTTCTAAATATCACCATAAATCATTATAAAACGTTCGTTGAAGATTTGTTTTGGTTTGATTAAAAGTGTTTTTTCTCTCCAGAACACTTATACTCTCAAAACTTGGAAGAAGGTTCCATGTATATATCTGATCAACATTCTCTGGGTGATATTGTGTTTGCAACCCTGCTTCAATGATTCAGTAGTTCTATCCTTACGAAAGTATTTGGAAATATTACGAAGAACTGCTACTAAATCTGCGGTAATCACGTTATGCAGTGACAAATGCAATTCCCTTCTCCCGGTTTTCAAGAAATAAAATCAGAAGCGTTTATCTATTTGTATCACACGCCTCTTTTCAAACATTTGACACACACCGAATCCCGTCATTTCGTTAGAAAGGCCTTTTTCCAACATAGATGGCATTTTCTTACGATCTGCAGTCGACATTAAAAAATATCACAATGTAATTTATGTAAAATGTTTTAAACTAACTCCAACCTGAAAACACATTTAACATCTGAGAAGTTAGTGTTTGCAATACTAAGATTTTGATTAGACTTGAAAAATATACTTGAGACAAGCCCATTGACAAAACATAAAAACACTGCCCATTATATAAAGATGCTAATGAGAACACAGTCTATTATTATTATTATGGTCGGGAATCTTAGGAAAATTTACATAAACGGTTCATTAACCATAGTAGTAGCTTAAAACGTTCAATATGTATATTACCTGCCTCTTTGATTACAGTTTTAGTTTTAAAGTATAATGCATGCAACTTAAATATAGTATGGAACTAATCTGCAAGAATAAACTAACTTTGAATGTAGATCAATGTACATGTTTGTAGAAGATTATCACATATATATCAACCCCACTGTGCGATAGATTTGAACATAATCATAGACTTGAACAAAAATAAGATTAAGATGTTTAGCAGTTTTTCAAATGACATTCATTCCACAAAAGAAAGCATTTATAACTCTCGAAATCAGAATGGCACACAGTGATGACACGTGGAACTCATCTTAAGCACTTGTAACCAGGTCCCGACGGAGACTGATATTCGTATTCTTCCTTACAGCACTATCTGTAAAGGTCAAGGATGTCCGACGAAAGTTATATCCTACACGAAGCCCTGCAGAAGTGACAGGGGAGTGTTTGTATCACAAAGTTGATTCTGTATCGTCCATCCTGAGATTAATCAGACTTATAGCAGCTTTCAGCGACGTAAATTCATCTTATATTTCCATAGAGCGTTTGTAACATATACTCGATATGTTCATGTATACATGTTTATGTCGTGCGCGTGTACAAGTTGTGTATTGTTTTGTTTTTTTTTTGGGGGGGGGGGGGGGGGGGGGGGGGAGGTATTCATGTAAGTCATATGGTATCTACATATATTTTACATTAATCATTTGCATACATATATAAGATACCCACGACAATAAAATTTGACCGACAGCGTGCTTTAGAGCGTTACTTAGCAAATGACGTAATATTTTACGTCACTTTGATTGTTCAGTTGCTGGTGAATGTGTTCTACGACGGGAGGCATTTATTATATATTTTTAAAATAGTTAAGAAACAAGCAACACAATCTCTACACGGATTTTATTTAAAAGCCAGTAATTGTTCAGGGGCATCTCATATAAGAAATAGAAGACTCGTTGTTGTGCTTTATTGCAGAATAAAACATAGCAAAGAGCATTCTTTGTTTTATTCAACGATAAAGCACGTCTTCTATTTCTTAAATAAAACATGAGCATTCATCTTCAGAGACCTTGATATGTCAATCCATTTTGTTTCTGTAAACACTCCTTCATCATGTCCTATGTCGTCGTTTCAATCAGTTCAATCATCAGCAATGAGACACGATTTCTTATTGATACCATATACATTAACCTCATATTCAGAGTAAGACATTAGTGGAAATCATCATCAACGTAAACAACTTTACTTTGCTTAATATTTAAGAAGTACATTTAAAAGTAAAAGTAGCTCATTTCATGGCAATATCATGTTGTCTAATTATTTGAAAGTAGCGTTCTTCCAGACAGTCTGTCATCTGATATTATTACTCAGACAAATGATATCCAGTCATTACACAGTACAGCAATTATGCTTTATGATGACCAATTACTGTTATATATCTTATTTTTAAATAAAAATTATGTGATTGTTGTGTCGGCCTGTCGTATATGTCATTATACTTATGATTAAGTTGGAATGGTCATTTTCAACTGAGGAGGGTTACATGGTTAACCAAGGAATAAAATGAACAGAACTGTTTAATCATAACTTTGTCAACAATTGAGCATGGTAAACAAACAAATTCCTTTTTTTTCCATCTTACATTGTAAAATATTTAATGAGTGATGATATTTTTCTAGCCCGAGACAAAGTGCAAAATTCTGAAGTATTTACAGTGGTCTGACTTTTCACTCCTTGAACCTGGATTTAATTAGCTTCTGGATTTTCTCCCTGGATAGCTCCGTGTTTTGTCCAGGATCTAAAGACACGTTAACATCGCTGAGCAACAAAAAATAGAAAATTGTATTGCAAAAGCCAAACGGATTAAGCTTTCTATTCTGAAAGGCCTCATTTTCAATGTGCATTTCAATACAGAAGAGAAACGGTCACCAAAATGGTATGGGAAAGAAAAAAAACCATTGTGATTATTTGGATAAACATGATGCTCGCTCTGTCTCTTCTTAATCACTAAGATTTCTCTTCATAGGTTCTAACTATTACTTAAAATGTAGACATCTGAACGATTCCTCTGGACAATATTGGTTTAATACACGCATATACGACATGTGAGAAGTTCAGATATGAAGCTCTCTGTTTCGTCTCTTCTCTAACTAGATAGCAGACTCTCGAGTAGAATTAGTTAAGTAATACTAGTTTCATGTGATATTTGATTACAACTATGTGTTTTTAAGTAGTCTCATTCGGTTCAGTGATAGATTAAAATGAATTTCAATACGTCATGATATTGCGAAGTAATAATCTTCACGGGACTGATAGAACCCTCCCACATAATCTACATGTTCTACATTACTATAAACACAACGATAACTGTATATGATAAAGTTCAGATACAACTACACGGTCATGTTCATAAGAGTATACACATGGTAAAGAGATGTATCAATGAAATATGGAGAATTACTTAAAGATAATTATCTGTAATATTGTGCGATATGAACAGATATGTCAGAAATTCATGAATCAATGTGAAATAAAAGGTAAATGTCAATGTCTCCAATCCAAAAAGTTCTAGTGATGAACACAACCAGACCTTGGAAATCAAATTATATAAATGAAAATGTAACTCAATTCATGGAAAAACAATATTGCCTAATTATTTGAAAGAAGTGTTCTACTAGTCCGTTATCAGATATTATTACTCGGACAGGGTATATCGAGTCAAACTCATTATAGCTTTTATGTTTAATGATCTAGTTTTAAAACTCGTCAAGTTACTGTTACATTCCATAAGTGAATCTTTAAAGGAAACTATATGACTAGTTGTTGTGTCATAAAACATATGATTTAGTTAAAAATTTTACTTTTAAAGTTGAACAATATTACATGCAAACCAGAGGAATGCAAAATTGTTTCAAGATTTTTAGCCATTAGCTTGAAAAAAAGTCGTCAGCTTAAAGTTTCATGTATCGTCCTAATAGGAAGTTGATTACATTGTATAATATTACAAATTACAAGTAATACGCTCCTATACTAGTCCAATATTGTGGTGCATTGTCATCTGATTTCCGACTGCTTGCAGTCAGACGCTGATCCACCATGTTCCTGTTTCTCCCTGTGAAGTTTAGTATTTTTGTCCAGCATCTAAAGCCATAATAACATTGTTTGGGTAAACAGAAATAGATTTTAAATTGGGAAAGTAAACTTGATTAAGCTTTCTTTTCTTGAAATGTTCAGTTTCAATGTGTGTTTCAATACAAGAAAAAAGGTCACCAACATAAACAAATGAAATAAATTGTAGGACGGGTGAAGTTCTATATGTCATTAAGTGTCAGGTTAAACATACAATCAATCTGACAACAGATATTGACATTAAAAAACAACGGTTCGGGAAATATAGCAGTGACCACATTTTGGAAATGAATAGCAATTTTACATGTTTTATTATTTTATTTCTATTAACAACATTGATGCATTCACAAATTCACATTTTATTCATTCCACTCTCATTCAAAACCATGGTATCAATCAGAGATTAAAAAGTTAATGTTTTGACACAAATCAGTATATCTGTTTTACAATCTGATTTTATACATACAAACTAAAGCTATCTTAAAGGTACATCCATTGTGTTGTTGGGGGTCAAATATTGCGAGCGTTATAAATGGTGTTACTTTATCAAGAAGTCCCCACTGTTACCGAAAACTACCATTTTGATTATAGAAGACTTAGCATATTGGCGATATTAAGGTAAAAGTAGGGATTTCTGATCGAAAACAGGACAATGCCCAGCGTGTGGCTCGCGTCAATGAGTCAAACGTAATTTTGGAATCTTATTTAATTTGAGTTGATTATGTTTAATAGGTCAAATAACTACCGTGCATGTTAATGGGACGTGCAGTTTCAGTTTCTGCACATGAATAATAATGTTACTCAATTTTAATTTGAAACTAGTATGTATGATATATTTGGCGATTTGGGATAAATATGCAAGCTGAGTGAATGTATTTGTAGTATAGACAGCACATGTGGTGAGTTTGAACGTATCAAAGCCAAATACAATTTTATGAAACACAATGGATGCACCTTTAAACTTCTCAACCACCTTCCTATGGTTAATGAAAACGCACCTTTAACAATTTGACACGCCACATTATCAGAAATTTATATAAAGTCATCTGATCGATGCATCTGAGCAATATTTACCTGCTGTGAACCTTCAATGTTAGATTTAGATAGCCGAAGTTGTAAATTTGCTCCATAAATAACGGTTGGTTGGTTTTCATAATTTCCTGATTGGTTTTCTATAAAACATGACCATGCATTCATGTGAGTATGACAATCATTTGAAATATACTGCTTTCGTTTCCCCGGTCAAGGACTGACATTCTGACTATAAATGTAATCTTCATGAGACTGATGTCCCTGTTACATATCTCTTTGACTCTAACTTGTCTGCATTACTATAAATACAATGATATATGTCTATGATCAATTAGAAATAAAACGACACAGTCATGGTCATACGTGTATACTCATAGTAAAGAGATATATAAAGAAACTACTGATAATAAATTGTAGCGATTTATCAAGTTTGTAATATTAACGTCAACAATTAACGAATCTATGTGAAATTAATGTGAGATTAACTCAGGAATGCACACTACCGAACTGGCCACTCTTCAATCTAATCTTCAGTGTTGGAAGTTCCAGCGAGGAACACAAGCACACCTGACTGCCTTGGAAATCGAATTATTCTGACTTAAGTTTTTGCAAATGGAGCCAGTGCGTCATGAGAAAGTGTTTGATATTGGATCAAGAAGTCGTTGAAGTAGAGTACATCGCAGACAGATAGATGGAACAGTTGGTATCTGAAGGAACAGTTTGCTTGTGATGCTTTTGTAACATTTGTTACAATAGATGATTTCCTAAAGAAGCTAAAATACATGTCGTTCCATGAAAACATTGTTCGACACCATGAGCACTGGAGTGAGCAGTGTGAATAAAACGTCAGCATATCCTTGCCGCCCTTTACAATATCATCAAAGCTCAAACAAACGCTATGCTTTGAAGTAGTTATGGCAATGAGAGGATATGTTTGCAGCTTTGCTGTATATTATTTTCATATTTCGATAGAGTCCTTAGCTAACATTTATTTTCTCGATACTGTAGTCATTTAAGTAGTGGTCCTTAAGGGCAGGATTTCGATGTTCAATAATTTAACATGTTTATATTTAACTCTTTGTTAAAGATACATTCATCAAAACCATTTATATTAAAAGTTATTAGTAAAATTTCTCAAACACTATGGCGCATCATGTCTTTTAACATCCCTTCACCTCTCTGTTTACTGGGTTGTCCCGGTGTTTGATCAAGTGTTTACTCTGCTCGGAGCTGTTTACTGTGATGCCATTTCTGGACTCCTGTGATATCAATTTCCTCCAGATAAGTATGTTTTCATCGATCTGAAGTGACGGGAGTCTCACGTAGCAGTCGCCGGTATCAGATTTGCCTCTGTGTCACAGGTTCGTTACAAGATTGTTTGTGATTGTAACCAGAGTCAAAACATCATAAAGTTAGTTTTTTCAAACATTGGGAGTCGAGGAGGAGAGAGAGAGGGAGGGAGATCATATTCTGTGGAATCTAAGGTTGCAGCTGTTAACACAATGGAGATTAGAAAACCTCCATCAGTTTTTATTACTCATTAATATATCCAAGAAACACACAAGTATAACGCTGCATCTTGGAAATATATAAAGAAGTTTAGATTGGAAACGTTTGCTTCGAATTCTTTGATATCTTTGATATTGATATCTGATACGTGTATAATATGTGTGACATGGTGAGATGAAAGTGTTCCTCAGGCTTCGGCTGGTAGATCCAAGGACTCGAACCCGGAGATCCCGGATTCGATGCCCACTGGAGGTGATCGTACAATCACTTCTGTTACATATGCTAAATCTCTAAGTATGTTTTCATCGATCTAAAGTGACGGGAGTCTCAAGTAGCAGTCGCCAATATCAGATTTGCCTGATTTACAGATTCGTTTCATGATCATATGGCTTGTGATTGTAAGTCATCCTCAAAACATCTTAAGTTTCGTTAAATATATGTATGGGCTATAGCTCTTGGATGGGAAAATGTATCTTACAGATAGTCATCTTTGACAAGTTTTCAAAAGGTAAACACAAATGATGTTATGTGCCAAATTCTTTGTTACGAAACAGTCACATGAATGCCTCCAAACTGCCAATGGTGTCCCCGTTTCATATCTCCAAACACGTACATATTCACAACACGTTGCCATTAGAGCTTTGAGAGGGATCTTGTAGAAGAAGCAGTGGTAATGAAGTACAAAACTGGGCAATGTAAAGTCGCTCAATCACTGAGGAGAAGCACGAAGGGGGCGGAGGTGACCAAGACGTATTACGATTACCTGACAAGGGGCCAGCTAATGGTGATTTAATTTGAGACCCAATCTCTGAAAAGAATTCAAATACGATTGACAATGATTATAAATGAGCTCTGAATATTGATTTGGTCTACATGACTGTGCTAAAGGGTCTTTCATTGGATTGGTCTACATGACTGTGCTAAAGGGTCTTTCATTGGATTGCCATCCTGTATTGCTGAATGCATACATTGAAGAGGGATTTCATCCTGTATTACTTGAGAAATTAAAGGGCGAGGGATTTCATCCTGTATTGCTGTAGTATCCATTTGAATAGTAATACAAAATTCATGCAAATATATATTAATTGCACGAGCTAACTTTAGTGAATTAGTGAGCAGGAGCAAACACAAGTGAGCAGGAGCAATCATTAGTGAGCAGGGGGAAACATAAGTGAGCAGGAGAAAACATTAGTGAGTAGGAACAAACATTAGTGAGCAGGAGCAAACATTAGTGGACAGGAGCAAACATTAGTGAGCAGGAGCAAACATTAGTGAGTAGGAGCAAACATTAGTGAGCAGGAGCAAATATTAGTGGACAGGAGCAAACATTAGTGGACAGGAGCAAACATTAGTGAGCAGGAGCAAACATTAGTGAGCAGGAGCAAACATTAGTGAGTAGGAGCAAACATTAGTGAGCAGGAGCAAATATTAGTGGACAGGAGCAAACATTAGTGCGCAGGAGCAAACATTAGTGAGCAGGAGCAAACATTAGTGAGAAGGAGAAAACATTAGTGAGTAGGAGCAAACATTAGTGAGCAGGAGCAAACATTAGTGGACAGGAGCAAATATTAGTGGACAGGAGCAAACATTAGTGGACAGGAGCAAATATTAGTGGACAGGAGCAAACATTAGTGAGCAGGAGCAAACATTAGTGAGCAGGAGCAAACATTAGTGGGCAGGAGCAATCATTAGTGAGTAGGAGCAAACAATAGTGGGCAGGAGCAATCATTAGTGAGCAGGAGCAAATATTAGTGGACAGGAGCAAACATTAGTGAGTAGGAACAAACATTAGTGGGCAGGAGCAAACATTAGTGGACAGGAGCAAACATTAGTGGGTAGGAGAAAACATTAGTGAGCAGGAGCAAACATTAGTGAGTAGGAGCAAACATTAGTGGGCAGGAGCAATCATTAGTGAGCAGGAGCAAATATTAGTGGACAGGAGCAAACATTAGTGAGTAGGAACAAACATTAGTGGGCAGGAGCAAATATTAGTGGACAGGAGCAAATGTAGTGAGCAGGAGCAAACATTAGTGGACAGGAGCAAACATTAGTGGGTAGGAGCAAACATTAGTGAGCAGGAGCATACATTAGTGAGCAGGAGCAAATATTAGTGGACAGGAGCAAACATTAGTGAGTAGGAACAAACATTAGTGGGCAGGAGCAAATATTAGTGGACAGGAGCAAATGTAGTGAGCAGGAGCAAACATTAGTGAGCAGGGGCAAACATTAGTGGACAGGAGCAAACATTAGTGAGTAGGAACAAACATTAGTGGGCAGGAGCAAATATTAGTGGACAGGAGCAAACATTAGTGGACAGGAGCAAACATTAGTGGACAGGAGCAAATGTAGTGAGCAGGAGCAAACATTAGTGAGCAGGAGCAAACATTAGTGAGAAGGAGAAAACATTAGTGAGTAGGAGCAAACATGAGTGAGCAGGAGCAAACATTAGTGGACAGGAGCAAATATTAGTGGACAGGAGCAAACATTAGTGAGCAGGAGCAAACATTAGTGAGCAGGAGCAAACATTAGTGAGCAGGAGCAAACATTAGTGAGCAGTAGCAAACATTAGTGAGTAGGAGCAAACATTAGTGGGCAGGAGCAATCATTAGTGAGCAGGAGCAAACATTAGTGGGTAGGAGCAAACATTAGTGAGCAGGAGCATACATTAGTGAGCAGGAGCAAATATTAGTGGACAGGAGCAAACATTAGTGAGTAGGAACAAACATTAGTGGGCAGGATCAAATATTAGTGGACAGGAGCAAATGTAGTGAGCAGGAGCAAACATTAGTGAGCAGGGGCAAACATTAGTGGACAGGAGCAAACATTAGTGAGTAGGAACAAACATTAGTGGGCAGGAGCAAATATTAGTGGACAGGAGCAAATGTAGTGAGCAGGAGCAAACATTAGTGGGCAGGAGCAAACATCAGTGAGCAGGAGCAAACATTAGTGGACAGGAGCAAATATTAGTGGACAGGAGCAAACATTAGTGGACAGGAGCAAACATTAGTGGACAGGAGCAAATGTAGTGAGCAGGAGCAAACATTAGTGGACAGGAGCAAACATCAGTGAGCAGGAGCAAACATTAGTGGACAGGAGCAAACATTAGTGGACAGGAGCAAACATTAGTGGACAGCAGCAAACATTAGTGAGTAGGAACAAACATTAGTGGGCAGGAGCAAATATTAGTGGACAGGAGCAAACACAAGTGAGCAGGAGCAAACACAAGTGAGCAGGAGCAATCATTAGTGAGCAGGGGGAAACATAAGTGAGCAGGAGAAAACATTAGTGAGTAGGAACAAACATTAGTGAGCAGGAGCAAACATTAGTGGACAGGAGCAAACATTAGTGAGCAGGAGCAAACATTAGTGAGTAGGAGCAAACATTAGTGAGCAGGAGCAAATATTAGTGGACAGGAGCAAACATTAGTGAGCAGGAGCAAACATTAGTGGACAGGAGCAAACATTAGTGAGCAGGAGCAAACATTAGTGAGCAGGAGCAAACATTAGTGGGCAGGAGCAAACATTAGTGAACAGGAGCAAACATTAGTGGACAGGAGCAAACATTAGTGAGTAGGAACAAACATTAGTGGGCAGGAGCAAATATTAGTGGACAGGAGCAAACATTAGTGGACAGGAGCAAACATTAGTGGACAGGAGCAAATGTAGTGAGCAGGAGCAAACATTAGTGGACAGGAGCAAACATCAGTGAGCAGGAGCAAACATTAGTGGACAGGAGCAAACATTAGTGGACAGGAGCAAACATTAGTGGACAGGAGCAAACATTAGTGAGTAGGAACAAACATTAGTGGGCAGGAGCAAATATTAGGGGACAGGAGCAAATGTAGTGAGCAGGAGCAAACATTAGTGGACAGGAGCAAACATTAGTGAGTAGTAGCAAACAATAGTGAGCAGGAGCAAACATTAGTGGGCAGGAGCAAACATTAGTGGGCAGGAGCAAACATTAGTGGACAGGAGCAAACATTAGTGAGCAGGAGCAAACATTAGTGAGCAGGAGCAAACATTAGTGGACAGGAGCAAACATTAGTGGGCAGGAGCAAACATTAGTGGACAGGAGCAAACATTAGTGAGCAGGAGCAAACATTAGTGGACAGGAGCAAACATTAGTGGACAGGAGCAAACATTAGTGAGCAGGAGCAAACATTAGTGAGCAGGAGCAAATATTAGTGGGCAGGAGCAAACATTAGTGGACAGGAGCAAACATTAGTGGACAGGAGCAAACATTAGTGAGTAGGAGCAAACATTAGTGAGTAGGAACAAACATTAGTGGACAGGAGCAAACATTAGTGGACAGGAGCAAACATTAGTGGACAGGAGCAAACATTAGTGGACAGGAGCAAACATTAGTGAGTAGGAGCAAACATTTGTGGGCAGGAGCAAACATTAGTGAGCAGGAGCAAACATTAGTGAGCAGGAGCAAACATTTGTGGGCAGGAGCAAACATTAGTGAGCAGGAGCAAACATTAGTGGGCAGGAGCAAATATTAGTGGACAGGAGCAAACATTAGTGGACAGGAGCAAACATTAGTGAGTAGGAACAAACATTAGTGGACAGGAGCAAACATTAGTGAGCAGGAGCAAACATTAGTGGACAGGAGCAAACATTAGTGAGTAGGAACAAATATTAGTGAGCAGGAGCAAACATTAGTGAGTAGGAACAAATATTAGTGGACAGGAGCAAACATTAGTGAGCAGGAGCAAACATTAGTGAGCAGGAACAAATATTAGTGGGCAGGAGCAAACATTAGTGAGCAGGAGCAAACATTAGTGAGCAGGAGCAAACATTAGTGAGCAGGAGCAAACATTAGTGGACAGGAGCAAACATTAGTGAGCAGGAGCAAACATTAGTGAGCAGGAGCAAATATTAGTGGGCAGGAGCAAACATTAGTGGACAGGAGCAAACATTAGTGGACAGGAGCAAACATTAGTGAGTAGGAGCAAACATTAGTGAGTAGGAACAAACATTAGTGGACAGGAGCAAACATTAGTGGACAGGAGCAAACATTAGTGGACAGGAGCAAACATTAGTGGACAGGAGCAAATGGAGTGAGCAGGAGCAAACATTAGTGGACAGGAGCAAACATTAGTGAGTAGGAGCAAATGTAGTGAGCAGGAGCAAACATTAGTGGGCAGGAGCAAACATTAGTGGGCAGGAGCAGACATTTGTAGACAGGAGCAAATATTAGTGGGTAGGAGCAAACATTAGTGAGCAGGAGCAAACATTAGTGGACAGGAGCAAACATTAGTGAGCAGGAGCAAATATTAGTGAGCAGGAGCAAACATTAGTGAGCAGGAGCAAACATTAGTGGACAGGAGCAAACATTAGTGAGCAGGAGCAAACATTAGTGAGCAGGAGCAAACATTAGTGAGCAGGAGCAAATATTAGTGGGTAGGAGCAAACATTAGTGAGCAGGAGCAAACATTAGTGGACAGGAGCAAACATTAGTGAGCAGGAGCAAATATTAGTGGGTAGGAGCAAACATTAGTGAGCAGTAACAAACATTAGTGAGCAGGAGCAAACATTAGTGGACAGGAGCAAATATTAGTGAGCAGGAGCAAACATTAGTGAGCAGGAGCAAACATTAGTGGACAGGAGCAAACATTAGTGAGCAGGAGCAAACATTAGTGAGCAGGAGCAAACATTAGTGGACAGGAGCAAACATTAGTGGGCAGGAGCAAACATTAGTGGACAGGAGCAAACATTAGTGAGCAGGAGCAAACATTAGTGGACAGGAGCAAACATTAGTGGACAGGAGCAAACATTAGTGAGCAGGAGCAAACATTAGTGAGCAGGAGCAAATATTAGTGGGCAGGAGCAAACATTAGTGGACAGGAGCAAACATTAGTGGACAGGAGCAAACATTAGTGAGTAGGAGCAAACATTAGTGAGTAGGAACAAACATTAGTGGACAGGAGCAAACATTAGTGGACAGGAGCAAACATTAGTGGACAGGAGCAAACATTAGTGGACAGGAGCAAACATTAGTGAGTAGGAGCAAACATTTGTGGGCAGGAGCAAACATTAGTGAGCAGGAGCAAACATTAGTGAGCAGGAGCAAACATTAATGAGTAGGAGCAAACATTAGTGGACAGGAGCAAACATTAGTGGGCAGGAGCAAATATTAGTGGACAGGAGCAAACATTAGTGGACAGGAGCAAACATTAGTGAGTAGGAACAAACATTAGTGGACAGGAGCAAACATTAGTGAGCAGGAGCAAACATTAGTGGACAGGAGCAAACATTAGTGAGTAGGAACAAATATTAGTGAGCAGGAGCAAACATTAGTGAGTAGGAACAAATATTAGTGGACAGGAGCAAACATTAGTGAGCAGGAGCAAACATTAGTGAGCAGGAGCAAACATTAGTGGACAGGAGCAAACATTAGTGGACAGGAGCAAACATTAGTGGACAGGAGCAAACATTAGTGGGCAGGAGCAAACATTAGTGAGCAGGAGCAAACATTAGTGAGCAGGAGCAAACATTAGTGAGCAGGAGCAAACATTAGTGGACAGGAGCAAACATTAGTGAGCAGGAGCAAACATTAGTGAGCAGGAGCAAATATTAGTGGGCAGGAGCAAACATTAGTGGACAGGAGCAAACATTAGTGGACAGGAGCAAACATTAGTGAGTAGGAGCAAACATTAGTGAGTAGGAACAAACATTAGTGGACAGGAGCAAACATTAGTGGACAGGAGCAAACATTAGTGGACAGGAGCAAACATTAGTGGACAGGAGCAAACATTAGTGAGTAGGAGCAAACATTTGTGGGCAGGAGCAAACATTAGTGAGCAGGAGCAAACATTAGTGAGCAGGAGCAAACATTAGTGAGTAGGAGCAAACATTAGTGGACAGGAGCAAACATTAGTGGGCAGGAGCAAATATTAGTGGACAGGAGCAAACATTAGTGGACAGGAGCAAACATTAGTGAGTAGGAACAAACATTAGTGGACAGGAGCAAACATTAGTGAGCAGGAGCAAACATTAGTGGACAGGAGCAAACATTAGTGAGTAGGAACAAATATTATTGAGCAGGAGCAAACATTAGTGAGTAGGAACAAATATTAGTGGACAGGAGCAAACATTAGTGAGCAGGAGCAAACATTAGTGAGCAGGAGCAAACATTAGTGGACAGGAGCAAACATTAGTGGACAGGAGCAAACATTAGTGGACAGGAGCAAACATTAGTGGGCAGGAGCAAACATTAGTGAGCAGGAGCAAACATTAGTGAGCAGGAGGAAACATTAGTGAGCAGGAGAAAACATAAGTGAGCAGGAGCAAACATTAGTGAGCAGGAGCAAACATTAGTGAGCAGGAGCAAACATTAGTGAGCAGGAGCAAACATTAGTGGGCAGGAGCAAACATTAGTGGACAGGAGCAAACATTAGTGGACAGGAGCAAACATTAGTGAGCAGGAGCAAACATTAGTGAGCAGGAGCAAACATTAGTGAGCAGGAGCAAACATTAGTGGGCAGGAGCAGACATTAGTGGACAGGAGCAAACATTAGTGAGCAGGAGCAAACATTAGTGGACAGGAGCATACATTAGTGAGCAGTAGCAAACATTAGTGGACAGGAGCAGACATTAGTGGACAGGAGCAAACATTAGTGGACAGGAGCAAACATTAGTGAGCAGTAGCAAACATTAGTGGACAGGAGCATACATTAGTGAGCAGTAGCAAACATTAGTGGACAGGAGCAGACATTAGTGGACAGGAGCATACATTAGTGGACAGGAGCAAACATTAGTGAGCAGGAGCAAGCATTAGTGAGCAGGAGCAAACATTAGTGGACAGGAGCAAACATTAGTGGGCAGGAGCAAACATTAGTGAGCAGGAGCAGACATTAGTGGACAGGAGCATACATTAGTGAGCAGTAGCAAACATTAGTGGACAGGAGCAAACATTAGTGGACAGGAGCAAACATTAGTGAGCAGGAGCAAACATTAGTGAGCAGGAGCAAACATTAGTGAGCAGGAGCAAACATTAGTGAGCAGGAGCAAACATTAGTGGACAGGAGCAAACATTAGTGAGCAGGAGCAAACATTAGTGAGCAGGAGCAAACATTAGTGGACAGGAGCAAACATTAGTGAGCAGGGGCAAACATTAGTGAGCAGGAGCAAACATTAGTGAGCAGGAGCAGACAATAGTGGACAGGAGCATACATTAGTGAGCAGTAGCAAACATTAGTGGACAGGAGCAAACATTAGTGGACAGGAGCAAACATTAGTGGACAGGAGCAAACATTAGTGAGCAGTAGCAAACATTAGTGGACAGGAGCAAACATTAGTGAGCAGGAGCAAACATTAGTGGACAGGAGCAAACATTAGTGGGCAGGAGCAGACATTAGTGGACAGGAGCAAACATTAGTGAGCAGGAGCAAACATTAGTGGACAGGAGCATACATTAGTGAGCAGTAGCAAACATTAGTGGACAGGAGCAAACATTAGTGAGCAGTAACAAACATTAGTGGACAGGAGCATATATTAGTGGACAGGAGGAAACATTAGTGTACAGGAGCATACATTAGTGGACAGGAGCAAACATTAGTGAGCAGGAGCAAACATTAGTGAGCAGGAGCAAACATTAGTGAGCAGGAGCAAACATTAGTGAGCAGGAGCAAACATTAGTGAGCAGGAGCAAACATTAGTGGGCAGGAGCAAACATTAGTGAGCAGGAGCAAACATTAGTGGGCAGGAGCAAACATTAGTGGACAGGAGCAAACATTAGTGAGCAGGAGCAAACATTAGTGAGCAGGAGCAAACATTAGTGGACAGGAGCAAACATTAGTGAGCAGGAGCAAACATTAGTGGACACGAGTAAACATTAGTGGACAGGAGCAAACATTAGTGGACAGGAGTAAACATTAGTGGACAGGAGCAAACATTAGTGGACAGGAGCAAACATTAGTGGACAGGAGCAAACATTAGTGAGTAGGAGCAAACAATAGTGAGCAGGAGCAAACATTAGTGGGCAGGAGCAAACATAAGTGGGCAGGAGCAAACATTAGTGGACAGGAGCAAACATTAGTGAGCAGGAGCAAACATTAGTGAGCAGGAGCAAACATTAGTGGACAGGAGCAAACATTAGTGCGCAGGAGCAAACATATGTGGACAGGAGCAAACATTAGTGAGCAGGAGCAAACATTAGTGGACAGGAGCAAACATTAGTGGACAGGAGCAAACATTAGTGAGCAGGAGCAAACATTAGTGAGCAGGAGCAAATATTAGTGGGCAGGAGCAAACATTAGTGGACAGGAGCAAACATTAGTGGACAGGAGCAAACATTAGTGAGTAGGAGCAAACATTAGTGAGTAGGAACAAACATTAGTGGACAGGAGCAAACATTAGTGGACAGGTGCAACCATTAGTGGACAGGAGCAAACATTAGTGGACAGGAGCAAACATTAGTGAGTAGGAGCAAACATTAGTGAGTAGGAGCAAACATTAGTGGGCAGGAGCAAACATTAGTGGACAGGAGCAAACATTAGTGGACAGGAGCAAACATTAGTGAGCAGGAGCAAACATTAGTGAGCAGGAGCAAACATTAGTGGACAGGAGCAAACATTAGTGAGCAGGAGCAAACATTAGTGGACACGAGTAAACATTAGTGGACAGGAGCAAACATTAGTGGACAGGAGTAAACATTAGTGGACAGGAGCAAACATTAGTGGACAGGAGCAAACATTAGTGGACAGGAGCAAACATTAGTGAGTAGGAGCAAACAATAGTGAGCAGGAGCAAACATTAGTGGGCAGGAGTAAACATTAGTGGGCAGGAGCAAACATTAGTGGACAGGAGCAAACATTAGTGAGCAGGAGCAAACATTAGTGAGCAGGAGCAAACATTAGTGGACAGGAGCAAACATTAGTGGGCAGGAGCAAACATTAGTGGACAGGAGCAAACATTAGTGAGCAGGAGCAAACATTAGTGGACAGGAGCAAACATTAGTGGACAGGAGCAAACATTAGTGAGCAGGAGCAAACATTAGTGAGCAGGAGCAAATATTAGTGGGCAGGAGCAAACATTAGTGGACAGGAGCAAACATTAGTGGACAGGAGCAAACATTAGTGAGTAGGAGCAAACATTAGTGAGTAGGAACAAACATTAGTGGACAGGAGCAAACATTAGTGGACAGGAGCAACCATTAGTGGACAGGAGCAAACATTAGTGGACAGGAGCAAACATTAGTGAGTATGAGCAAACATTTGTGGGCAGGAGCAAACATTAGTGAGCAGGAGCAAACATTAGTGAGCAGGAGCAAACATTAGTGAGTAGGAGCAAACATTAGTGGACAGGAGCAAACATTAGTGGGCAGGAGCAAATATTAGCGGACAGGAGCAAACATTAGTGGACAGGAGCAAACATTAGTGAGTAGGAACAAACATTAGTGGACAGGAGCAAACATTAGTGAGCAGGAGCAAACATTAGTGGACAGGAGCAAACATTAGTGAGTAGGAACAAATATTAGTGAGCAGGAGCAAACATTAGTGAGTAGGAACAAATATTAGTGGACAGGAGCAAACATTAGTGAGCAGGAGCAAACATTAGTGAGCAGGAGCAAACATTAGTGGACAGGAGCAAACATTAGTGGACAGGAGCAAACATTAGTGGACAGGAGCAAACATTAGTGAGCAGGAGCAAACATTAGTGAGCAGGAGCAAACATTAGTGAGCAGGAGCAAACATTAGTGAGCAGGAGAAAACATTAGTGAGCAGGAGCAAACATTAGTGAGCAGGAGCAAACATTAGTGAGCAGGAGCAAACATTAGTGAGCAGGAGCAAACATTAGTGGGCAGGAGCAAACATTAGTGGACAGGAGCAAACATTAGTGGACAGGAGCAAACATTAGTGGACAGGAGCAAACATTAGTGGACAGGAGCAAACATTAGTGAGCAGGAGCAAACATTAGTGAGCAGGAGCAAACATTAGTGAGCAGGAGCAAACATTAGTGGGCAGGAGCAGACATTAGTGGACAGGAGCAAACATTAGTGAGCAGGAGCAAACATTAGTGGACAGGAGCATACATTAGTGAGCAGTAGCAAACATTAGTGGACAGGAGCAGACATTAGTGGACAGGAGCAAACATTAGTGGACAGGAGCAAACATTAGTGAGCAGTAGCAAACATTAGTGGACAGGAGCAGACATTAGTGAACAGTAGCAAACATTAGTGGACAGGAGCAGACATTAGTGGACAGGAGCATACATTAGTGGACAGGAGCAAACATTAGTGAGCAGGAGCAAACATTAGTGAGCAGGAGCAAACATTAGTGAGCAGGAGCAAACATTAGTGGACAGGAGCAAACATTAGTGGGCAGGAGCAAACATTAGTGAGCAGGAGCAGACATTAGTGGACAGGAGCAAACATTAGTGAGCAGGAGCAAACATTAGTGGACAGGAGCAAACATTAGTGAGCAGTAGCAAACATTAGTGGACAGGAGCAAACATTAGTGAGCAGTAACAAACATTAGTGGACAGGAGCATACATTAGTGGACAGGAGCAAACATTAGTGTACAGGAGCATACATTAGTGGACAGGAGCAAACATTAGTGAGCAGGAGCAAACATTAGTGAGCAGGAGCAAACATTAGTGAGCAGGAGCAAACATTAGTGAGCAGGAGCAAACATTAGTGAGCAGGAGCAAACATTAGTGGGCAGGAGCAAACATTAGTGAGCAGGAGCAAACATTAGTGGGCAGGAGCAAACATTAGTGGACAGGAGCAAACATTAGTGGACAGGAGCAAACATTAGTGAGCAGGAGCAAACATTAGTGAGCAGGAGCAAACATTAGTGGACAGGAGCAAACATTAGTGAGCAGGAGCAAACATTAGTGGACACGAGCAAACATTAGTGGACAGGAGCAAACATTAGTGGACAGGAGCAAACATTAGTGGACAGGAGCAAACATTAGTGGACAGGAGCAAACATTAGTGGACAGGAGCAAACATTAGTGAGCAGGAGCAAACATTAGTGAGCAGGAGCAAACATTAGTGAGCAGGAGCAAACAATAGTGAGCAGGAGCAAACATTAGTGGACAGGAGCAAACATTAGTGGACAGGAGCAAACATTAGTTGACAGGAGCAAACATTAGTGAGCAGGAGCAAACATAAGTGAGCAGGAGCAAACATTAGTGAGCAGGAGAAAACATTAGTGAGTAGGAGCAAACATTAGTGAGCAGGAGCAAACATTAGTGAGCAGGAGCAAACATTAGTGAGCAGGAGCAAACATTAGTGAGCAGGAGCAAACATTAGTGGACAGGAGCAAACATTAGTGGGCAGGAGCAAACATTAGTGAGCAGGAGCAAACATTAGTGTGCAGGAGCAACCATTAGTGAGCAGGAGCAAACATTAGTGAGCAGGAGCAAACATTAGTGAGCAGGAGCAAACATTAGTGAGCAGGAGCAAACATTAGTGAGCAGGAGCAAACATTAGTGAGCAGGAGCAAACATTAGTGAGCAGGAGCAAACATTAGTGAGCAGGAGCAAACATTAGTGAGCAGGAGCAAACATTAGTGGACAGGAGCAAACATTAGTGAGCAGGAGCAAACATTATTGGGCAGGAGCAAACATTAGTGAGCAGGAGCAAACATTAGTGAGCAGGAGCAAACATTAGTGAGCAGGAGCAAACATTAGTGGGCAGGATCAAACATTAGTGAGCAGGAGCAAACATTAGTGAGCAGGAGCAAACATTAGTGAGTAGGAGCAAACATTAGTGAGCAGGAGCAAACATTAGTGGGCAGGATCAAACATTAGTGAGCAGGAGCAAACATTAGTGAGCAGGAGCAAACATTAGTGAGCAGGAGCAAACATTAGTGAGAAGGAGCAAATATTAGTGAGAAGGAGTAAATATTAGTGGACAGGAGCAAACATTAGTGGGCAGGAGCAAACATTAGTGAGCAGGAGCAAACATTAGTGGACAGGAGCAAACATTAGTGGACAGGAGCAAACATTAGTGGACAGGAGCAAACATTAGTGAGCAGGAGCAAATATTAGTGGACAGGAGCAAACATTAGTGGGCAGGAGCAAACATTAGTGGACAGGAGCAAACATTAGTGTACAGGAGCAAACATTAGTGGGCAGGAGCAAACATTAGTGAGCAGGAGCAAATATTAGTGGACAGGAGCAAACATTAGTGGACAGGAGCAAACATTAGTGGACAGGAGCAAACATTAGTGGGCAGGAGCAAACATTAGTGAGCAGGAGCAAACATTAGTGGACAGGAGCAAACATTAGTGAGCAGGAGCAAACATTAGTGAGCAGGAGCAAACATTAGTGAGCAGGAGCAAACATTAGTGAGCAGGAGCAAACATTAGTGGACAGGAGCAAACATTAGTGAGCAGGAGCAAACATTAGTGGACAGGAGCAAACATTAGTGGGCAGGAGCAAACATTAGTGAGCAGGAGCAAACATTAGTGGACAGGAGCAAACATTAGTGGACAGGTGCAAACATTAGTGGGCAGGAGCAAACATTAGTGGACAGGAGCAAACATTAGTGGACAGGAGCAAACATTAGTGTTCAGGAGCAAACATTAGTGAGCAGGAGCAAATATTTGTGGACAGGAGCAAACATTAGTGGACAGGAGCAAACATTAGTGAGCAGGAGCAAACATTAGTGAGCAGGAGCAAACATTAGTGAGCAGGAGCAAACATTAGTGAGAAGGAACAAACATCAGTGAGAAGGAGCAAACATTAGTGCGCAGGAGCAAACATTAGTGGACAGGAGCAAACATTAGTGGACAGGAGCAAACATTAGTGGACAGGAGCAAACATTAGTGGACAGGAGCAAACATTAGTGAGCAGGAGCAAACATTAGTGAGCAGGAGCAAACATTAGTGGACAGGAGCAAACATTAGTGGACAGGAGCAAACATTAGTGGACAGGAGCAAACATTAGTGGACAGGAGCAAACATTAGTGAGCAGGAGCAAACATTAGTGAGCAGGAGCAAACATTAGTGAGCAGGAGCAAACATTAGTGAGAAGGAACAAACATTAGTGGACAGGAGCAAATATTAGTGGACAGGAGCAAACATTAGTGGACAGGAGCAAACATTAGTGAGCAGGAGCAAACATTAGTGAGCAGGAGCAAACATTAGTGAGCAGGAGCAAACATTAGTGAGAAGGAACAAACATTAGTGAGAAGGAGCAAACATTAGTGCGCAGGAGCAAACATTAGTGGACAGGAGCAAACATTAGTGGACAGGAGCAAACATTAGTGGACAGGAGCAAACATTAGTGGACAGGAGCAAACATTAGTGCGCAGGAGCAAACATTAGTGGACAGGAGCAAACATTAGTGGACAGGAGCAAACATTAGTGGACAGGAGCAAACATTAGTGAGCAGGAGCAAATATTAGTGGACAGGAGCAAACATTAGTGGGCAGGAGCAAACATTAGTGGACAGGAGCAAACATTAGTGTACAGGAGCAAACATTAGTGGGCAGGAGCAAACATTAGTGAGCAGGAGCAAACATTAGTGGACAGGAGCAAACATAAGTGGGCAGGAGCAAACATTAGTGAGCAGGAGCAAACATTAGTGGACAGGAGCAAACATTAGTGAGCAGGAGCAAACATTAGTGAGCAGGAGCAAACATTAGTGAGCAGGAGCAAACATTAGTGAGCAGGAGCAAACATTAGTGGACAGGAGCAAACATTAGTGAGCAGGAGCAAACATTAGTGGACAGGAGCAAACATTAGTGGGCAGGAGCAAACATTAGTGAGCAGGAGCAAACATTAGTGGACAGGAGCAAACATTAGTGGACAGGAGCAAACATTAGTGGGCAGGAGCAAACATTAGTGGACAGGAGCAAACATTAGTGGACAGGAGCAAACATTAGTGGGCAGGAGCAAACATTAGTGAGCAGGAGCAAATATTAGTGGACAGGAGCAAACATTAGTGGACAGGAGCAAACATTAGTGGGCAGGAGCAAACATTAGTGAGCAGGAGCAAACATTAGTGGACAGGAGCAAACATTAGTGAGCAGGAGCAAACATTAGTGGACAGGAGCAAACATTAGTGGACAGGAGCAAACATTAGTGGGCAGGAGCAAACATTAGTGAGCAGGAGCAAACATTAGTGAGCAGGAGCAAACATTAGTGAGCAGGAGCAAACATTAGTGGACAGGAGCAAACATTAGTGGACAGGAGCAAACATTAGTGGGCAGGAGCAAACATTAGTGAGCAGGAGCAAACATTAGTGGACAGGAGCAAACATTAGTGGGCAGGAGCAAACATTAATGCACAGGAGCAAACATTAGTGGACAGGAGCAAACATTAGTGGACAGGAGCAAACATTAGTGGGCAGGAGCAAACATTAGTGAGCAGGAGCAAACATTAGTGGACAGGAGCAAACATTAGTGGACAGGAGCAAACATTAGTGGGCAGGAGCAAACATTAGTGAGCAGGAGCAAACATTAGTGGACAGGAGCAAACATTAGTGGGCAGGAGCAAACATTAGTGGACAGGAGCAAACATTAGTGAGCAGGAGCAAACATTAGTGAGCAGGAGCAAACATTAGTGGACAGGAGCAAACATTAGTGGACAGGAGCAAACATTAGTGGGCAGGAGCAAACATTAGTGAGCAGGAGCAAACATTAGTGGACAGGAGCAAACATTAGTGGGCAGGAGCAAACATTAGTGGACAGGAGCAAACATTAGTGAGCAGGAGCAAACATTAGTGAGCAGGAGCAAACATTAGTGGACAGGAGCAAACATTAGTGGACAGGAGCAAACAATAGTGAGCAGGAGCAAACATTAGTGAGCAGGAGCAAACATTAGTGAGCAGGAGCAAACATTAGTGAGCAGGAGCAAACATTAGTGAGCAGGAGCAAACATTAGTGAGCAGGAGCAAACATTAGTGGACAGGAGCAAACATTAGTGGACAGGAGCAAACATTAGTGGACAGGAGCAAACATTAGTGGACAGGAGCAAACATTAGTGAGCAGGAGCAAACATTAGTGGACAGGAGCAAACATTAGTGAGCAGTAGCAAACATTAGTGGACAGGAGCAAACATTAGTGAGCAGGAGCAAACATTAGCGGACAGGAGCAAATATTAGTGGGCAGTAGCAAACATTAGTGGACAGGAGCAAACATTAGTGGGCAGGAGCAAACATTAGTGGACATGAGCAAACATTAGTGAGCAGGAGCAAACATTAGTGGACAGGAGCAAACATTAGTGAGTAGGAACAAACATTAGCGGACAGGAGCAAATATTAGTGGGCAGTAGCAAATATTAGTGGGCAGTAGCAAACATGGACACACATTTGCAGACAGATACCATAACATGGGTGAATAGGGTTTCCTCAAGAAATTATTGGGTAGGAGCAACCAGTATTGGGCAATGAGCAAACATTAGTGGGCAAACTTTGCCAAGGTGTTGATTTGGAATTTTTTATGAACATTAAAATAGTTTTTTTTGTGAAATATAACATAAGGGGCCTTCTTAAAAAAATAGTGTGTCAGTTAATTAGTGAGCAAGAGAAAACATTGTCATAGTGCTGGTTAGGACATTTGCGTTTTGATTTGAGTTAAGATCCACTTATTGAAGAAGGCACTGAATTTAGAGTCAGTGGTATACCCTTTTTTCTGTTTGGTTAGTGATGAAAGTGAACTCTGGTGCAGTCTTACAGTAGTTGTTAGGTGTACATTGTATATTAGGTTTTTACCATTTAATTGTTGTGCTTGGTAGAGTGCTCGTGGTGCTGTACCTTATGGACCGGATACGGAACGTGAGCAAATGTTGGCGGCTGAGCTGCTGTTCCTGAAATCTCTATTCCTTGTAGTTCGTTGGTGTGTCATTAATCAATATATTTTGGTGAAACCTGATAGATGAGGGAACAATTGGTATAACTTACTACAAATAGTAAATCATTCAATTGGAATTATTTGCCAGTTAATTGGTATTCCTAGTGGCATTTGTTTTAGGATATCCATACACATCGCACTTGCATCGGTGCTAAACTCTGATGAAACGACGTTACATGATACAGGCGAGCAATTTCCAAGATTCAGGGAAGGAATAAACAGGTGAAGTTGTTGCGAGTTAAATGCAAATAAGTGTTGATTCTGATAGAGAGACATTTAATATCTTAAACGAATTTGTCCTTCCGAATCATTAATACCAGCAACCAAATTCTGCTTTTGAAATCAATCAATGATGCTGTAGAGCTTTGGCCTAAGGTGTATGTACTCATGGCAGTGCTTGAGGTATATAATGTTTCCGGTATTCCTGTATGATACGAGGTACCATGGGTTTACAGTTACAATTGTGAGTATTCTAAAGTGGGTATCCTTAGCCATGTGTTATTATTTCAACAGCCACTTTATGGTTTATGGTTCACCGTACCAAGCTGTACAATTGTGTACCTATTAAGGAAGTGAAGAAATTGTGACAAATAATTCTGACGTGTCTATTTGGCATTTTGGTTGAAAAATGAAATGTGAACGATTACACCTTGGTAATAATTTGTTTGCGATTTAAGCATGTCCCTACCTGATGTAAGTTATAAGTAGTAAGTATCCGCACTATAATTATCATTATTTTGTTGGTTTGTTTAGGTTTCCATGATGCCTAACCTGGATTACGAGGAGGCATATTATATATTATATGTATCAAGTACAATTGAACCAGATATCTCCTAAAAGAGTTTGCATGTAGGGACTAGTATTAAATCTCTCTTTCCCATGCACAAACACACAGAAACCATGACATCTTAGAATTTGATGGATCTGATTCTTTTGTTATATTGAAACTGAATTGCCAACCGAGTGCACTTATTACAATTACTCTTTGTTGGTCGTCACTGGTTCTAACTAACAGCTTCCGTGTATCATTCTATAATGCGGGCCTCGATGGGGAACGATGCCATACCTTCTACACTATTAAACTATTGAATCAGTAACTACACTAATTTTGCATAGCAGTGTTCCAAAAGTCCTATCCAAATATGCATGGATGGGGAACGAGGCTATACGTTCTACCTTATACCGTTTTCGGGCTCTCCAAATATTGTGTTTTTATTATGGCTCTACTGAGATTTGATCATCAATATTGCGTGGATACCTGTGCGACAGAAAACTAACATACGCAGTGTATTGAGTAGAATCAAAACTATCATAGGATCTGTGAAAAAGCCTCAGGACATTGAATGTACCGATAACATCACCTTCTCATTTGAACTTTTTACTCAAGATTTGATTCTGTTGACTTCTCAGATAATAGGACATTGGTTCTAGACTCTCTTCCTCCAGGTGATGATATAATTATTTCGATTGATGATGTCGTCAATTCTTTTTCCCGAATCAACATACGTAAAGCATGTGGTCCAGATAATTTTTGTGGAATTGTACTGAAAGAATGCACAGAACAATTGTCTAAAATATTCCATAAAATAGTTCAATGTTCCTTAAATACACACACAGTTCCCTTCCTTTGGAAAACCTCTACGATTGTCCCCGTTCCCAAGAAAACAAAACCATTCGCCAATAATGATTATAGACCTGTTGCATTGACTTCAATTGCCATGAAATGTTTTGAAAGTCTGATAAATGTTATATTATTGAATCAAATAAATCCACCCTTAGAAATTTAACAATTTGCATATAGGCCTAGTAGAGGAGTTGAGGATGCTACTTTTACCCTTTTAAACAAAATATATCAACATTTAGAGAATTGTGGTTCATTTGTAAGGATATTATTTGTAGACTTCAGCTTAGCATTTAATACCGTTCAACCTCATGTATTAATGAAGAAATTCTTAGACATGGATGTCAACTCAAATGTTATTGGATGAATAAATTTCTTTCTGGTCAACAGACCACAGTTTGTTTGTGTAAATGGTACTGATTCATCATGTGTTTGTACAGCCACAGGTGCGCGACAAGGCTGCGTTAGTTCCCCCGTACTGTTCATACTCTATACAAAAAACTGTAGATGTAACACTGACACAATATTTACTGTTATATTCGCAGATGTTGCAGCATTGTTTGGACTTATTAGAGAATCTGAAATGTGTTACAGGAATGAAATTAATAATTTCGTAGAATGGTGTAGCTCAAATTTTCTATTTTTGAATTTTAATAAAAACAAAAGAAATGATAATCGATTTCAGAAGAGGTAAGTCATCTCACTCAAAAGTAAGCATAAAAGACAAGGTTATCGAGGTTGTTGAAGAATACAAATATCTTGGCACTATTTTAGACTCAAAGTTATCATGGAATTCTAACACTGATCATATATACAAAAAATGCAAAAAATCATGATGCTCTTTTATACAAGTTTTATCCGAAGTTTTCTGCTTTGGGGGTGAATTTGTGACTTGATTTAACGTGATAGCAATCTAATTGTGAGTGATATAACTTGGTTTATGTATGTGTGTATTCTATATATTTTTATCTCTATGTGATGTATACATTTTAGGTATTTTTGTTTTGCTTGAAAACAGTGTACAACAAATTTCCAATGGACATTAAAGAATTATCTTATCTTATCTTACGCTACTAAACTTTTGGATCAGGAACTACACTAATATTGCATAAGCGGTGCTCCAAAAGTCCTATCCAAATGTGAAACATGATTAAAGAGCAACATGGATTGGCATGAAGTTAACCCCTGGATCTTAGCTTGCATAAAAGATAAACGAGACCAGAGGACGCCCGAGGAAATTAAAAGTTGCTTATTTAACGGCACATTTAAATTACGCAGCATCAGTCACACTTGACGATTAAAAATGGATTCTGTAATCAAAGAAGATGGAAGGACTACGCGTCTTTTAGCAAATGAATCTCACGCAACTTAGTCTCTTGTAGTCGATACCACACGCGACCTAGTGTCTTTAGTGGGGATCGCATGCAACGCAGTGTCTTGTAGGGATGGATTCAAAAGGTTTAACGCAATCTATGCGTTTGACAAAAAGAGATCAAAGTTTCAAACCTGTCCCTACAGATCGCATCTCAGTAGAAAACTATTATCATCCTTTCGTATGTGGTGTTGATAATTGACGTTTTGCTGTGTCTGTGACCCTCAATTCAGCTGCCTGAAAAGTGAGCCAAACCCGCTTTGCATACTAATTTCAAATCTATTAACTGTTTTTATTACTACGACCGTTTTAATATTCATGACTCACGTTTGTTTTGAAATGTAGGAACGATGGGATGCTATTTCCTAAATTTACAAAAGACAAATTTCTGAGGCATATCGTTATTAAATTCACCAGGAAAGGTTGTCACATGCATAATAGAACAGACGTCGAGTTTAGCATGAGGAGTGCTTGGAATAAAAGCACTACATTATGCATGTTATATGTTGAAACTGTCCAAAAGCCACTGTGCATTAATATCATAGTAAAATCAATTGTATTTTGGGCAAAATTGTCAATTGAAAATCAAACAAGATTCCATTATCTGTATATGATATTTTGTACATATGATTTTTAAATCCAACGCTAACTGTTATTTTAAATGGATGTATTTCATGAAGCTATTTTAACAGACACCGGTAACAATCATGCATGTATAAATTAATGTGTTCTTTATGTTTATTGGCTCAAAGTATACAGCAATGATTGCTTTCCTGTGTAAATAACTCATCAACATGTAATTGTAAAGGATAATCAAAATGAATGTTAATTTTGAATGTTACCTATAAAACTCAAAAGAAATGTATATCATAATTTACTCCTTTTTTAGAAAAGTAAAATAAGTAAAATGAGTGAGTGAGTGAGTATGCTAGTATTATGGCAGGGAGAAAGCCCGCAACGCCATGTGGCTATGCACTGCGGTGAAACCTGCGAGCATCGGCTGGAACCAGCGAACCATGGGTGGTATTACGCTGAAATTCAGTGTAGCATTGCACCCAAACCTTACTGCGTGTAGTTTTCTACTGCAGACAAAGTTGACGTGCCCCTGGCGGGATTCGAACCCAGGACCTCTTGATCCGAAGCCGAACGTGCTAACCACTGCGCCATCCCGCCCCCTAAGTAAAATGAAACGTTTACGATATATGCTTACTAGTAAAGTTATCCGGACTATGTGGCTTCTCACTTTATTAACATGGCTTACGATTGATGAAAAGTGCTAAATATATACATTCATGTCATACACAGACTAGACTAACAAATCATATTTTCTAATAAATCTGGCTGATATAATTATTTCGGAGCTTGGTGTATGTCTGCTGAACCCAAACCAGCACCAGCCACAGAGCTGGTTAATTTGGTAAATTTGATCACCGGTTTTCTGTAAATGTCAACAACAAAGGCCCTTGAAATTAAGTTGTATCAAATAAAAAAGAGATTTATCAGAAATAAGAGTACATAACAACACTGTCACCAGAACTGCCATAATTTTATTCAGAAAAAAATATAATATTAATGAATTAAGTCCGAATTTGCTCAAGCGATGAAGTAAGTATCACTGTAGAAATCTGTATACATCGAACTCCAGGATGAACTACAAACTAAACGCTGCTAGCAGAGGCCCTTGGGTCAATGCAGTTCACATGCTTGTGTAATATTTTATCCTTCCTCGGAACCAAAAATGACTATTCAGGGTCAATTTTAGGATTGATTCCTACAGACTGTACTGTTGTCTATCATACCTGATGTTATGTCTCTACAGATTGTACTGTTGTCTATCATTCCTGATAGCATGTCTCCTTGAAGTAAGTAATATGAAAAGTGTTAAGAGTTCGCTAATGACATACAATACCATGTATTCAACGAAGCTTCGGCTACATAAATGTGCATCACCAGAGGAAATGTTCCTCAAAGGTGCAGTGGATCGGACAATGTTAAAGGGCAAAGCAAGTAAAACAAATAATGACAAATAGGTCAACACTTGTTTCACAACAACATCAGCAGTTGGGTCTAAACGTCGTCTATACAGAAAACAAGAAGTGGTGGAAATGTGTCTTCATTCCTGATACAAACGTCATCAATTGACAAATTAACAGAAAGACGTTTTTTCCTGAAATAAACCATCTCACTGTCTTCTTACATGGTGTTTTCAGTATTCCGAGTTCATAATTTGTACAGAAACAGCCCCGACTGTAATGGAAATCGAATTATCGTAACTTAGTTATTGATTCATAATAAAGTGTTTGATATTGGATCAAGATGTCGGAGACGCAGGGCTAATCCCAGACAAGATGAAAGAACATTTGATGTCTGGAAGGAACTTATTGATCCAGATAAACCTAAAATAGGGAAGAGTTTTTATGCTTAAATGTTAAGTGTTACATCTATTGCTTTGAGCGTTTCCCATAAGAAGCTTAATACTTGGAGATGAACATGTGTATAGTCTTCATATACGCTCTAACCCTCTTGAGTCTTACACGGCACTTATGCCTCTATTGTCTTGACATGTACTTTGTTAAGAGTTCATAGCTGGGCAACTGAATATATAGACTCTTGTTCACATACCTCCTTGTTCATATCCATATATAAATGAATTGTACATTATACGTAGGATAGGTTGTTGCCAATCCTTTTCCATTAAAACAGACCATTCAACACATTAGAATTGTGATTAAACTTGCTATGATGGGACATTTTGGCAATTGCAATTGAATGATGAACGATTGAAATTTTGATCGTGGTTTTGAGACATTATTACTTTATGGACTTTAGTGTCTTGAGAGATCGAACTCGCAGTAGCACGTTTTTCCCTCAAATAAGTTGATGAAATGGGTTTCAAAAATAATGTTACCGACAGTAAAACACCCTTCTCTCTTAGGAAAATGAAGTTGATCAGAAGATGACATATCCCACGTAATTTGTACCACTTCAGTTAGTGGGTAATACACATGCAAACTTTCAGGAAGATGTGATGAGGAGTTTTTAGAAACCTCAAAATATCAAAAGGCACCACTTCAGTAGGAGGGTAATGCACATGGGAAGTTTCAGAAAGATATCTTGAACAATTTACGAGTTCTGCTCCGGAAACGAAATGATTACGGACGGACGAACAGACAGACGGACAGGGTGACGACTATATCCCACGGTATTACATACCGGTGGGATAAAAATGAGAATACAACAAATGTGTTCACAATAAAATGGGCCTCCATGCAATTTCTGCTTTATACGCAACATCGTTATTACCACTACGGATAAATGGTTTGTGAAACAAGATATTTGCAATTTGAGAGTGAAATGATCTGGAATCAACATTGTTGTCAGCAATCCGTTAATAGACGTGAGGAAGACAACAAAGATATTGCGTGGAGGACAAAAACCTACCAATTGTTTCATGTTTGAAGTAGTTTCCACAAATAACATGTCAATGAACAAAAGTGTTCAAAATGATACACAATGGAGACACAACACTGACAATGTATTATCAAAGCCCAGACCGGATAGTTGTTAAATAACTAACATTTCAAATTCCAAATGTTTATCTTTCACGCTGAGATTATCGTACATGGATCTGAAACATGTGGATGTAAACATATAAGAGCTATTTTAGCTTTACAATCTTGCCCTGAATAAAAAGCAACTTTGAAGTTAAAGACTATAATTAATTTCCCTAACGATCCATTGTATTTACTGAAAACAGGTTTTAAACTTTGTTATGCATTTAAATATACTTTTATCATGATTTAGACATTCTTCAGGTACTTATTATTTTGACATGTGTCCACAATCTTTCAAAATTGAAAAACACATATCTTTCTGTAAATATATCTCTTGTTTTGATTAATTAATATAGGTCAACAACCGAAAGATTCATTGCAATACAAATCGACACAAATGTAATTAAATGAACTTTAACAATGAATAACAACTGATATATAAAATGCCAATCACAAATAAAAGACCAACTTTAATGTTCTGAAAAGAAAAAAAACATGTAAGTCAAATGATCGTACTGTACACTTAAACTTGAACTACATGTATTCATCTTACTATCTGTTTGGCATATATTCTTATTTAAAGCAATTACAGAAAAAGAAAAAATGGTGGAATCCGCTTGCCGGATCCTTCTGGTTTGATCCAGCAAAATTTGGGAGAATCCGGGAGGATCCGGTAAATGGATTCCAACACATTTTGTCCTGTGAATAGCAGTGTTTAATTGTACAGCCGATGTGTATATATTTGTTCATTCATATAATTGCAAACTTTTTATCAGGCGTGACTATACATAGTCCAAACGAATAGAAACTATCCATGATGTATAATCATATACAATGTTATGTATGTGTCTGGGGAGAAAATTATTGGAGACTATTAAAAATGGTTTTATAAGAGTGGTATATGGTTTTTGGTGTGACGACTTAACATGTAAGATTTTAAAACAACACAAGTTAAACAGGGAGATAAACTTACTGTGTTTATGTTATCTCCTGGTACGATATACATGTATTGAAATAATTTCAACTTTACACAGAGCAAAATAACCTATTATGTACGAGTTGTTTGTTTTTGTAAGAAGAAAACGTAGTTTTGCAAAATTATGAATACTTTTTACGAAGACCCCATTTCATGATTGCATAGTTATAGGATATCTAACGAGCTTCCACTTTCATATCAAGTTTATGTCCCTCGTGAAATAATTTTGCTTTGTCTCGAGCCTTGGCGAGAGACAAACCAAAATTATTTCACGAGGGACATAAACTTGATATGAAAGGGGAACGAGTTATGTATCCTATTTATTACCAACATGTATTTAATACGATTTATTGTGTTTTACAATATATTTATGTTGTCCCTATAAAGGAACGGAACAGCGGAGTAATATCAACACTGTCACAGCATCTATTAGTTCATAATATTGCGACGTTAAATATTCACGCTTTAAAATCAAACCGTTCTATAATCCGTGGTGTTCGGTATGGCAAAACCAGTTGCACTAGTCATGCTGAAGGAAGCGTACATAATATAACATCTCCCTGCTCGAAGACATAAGATGAGAGTTATCCGACCTTTGAATGACGTCATGTCATGGCGGCCGCCATTCGCATTTTTCTCGTCGTCGGAATGTGTAAACAAGCTAAAACAACCTCATTAAATGTAAATTATAGATGGATATCGCCGTTGAAATGGCTTTCCTTTCGGTTATTTGTGCCTTGTGAGTAGAAATTCACTGTGCACTGTTACGAACACGTTATTTTCACCGAGATATTGAGCGTTTGGTGCAACGCATTCCCAACGGTAAGATTGAGAGCAAAAACTCTTGCTGCATTCTAAACTCTGTGCTTATTATTTCTGCTCTAGTCATGGTGTGTTTGCTAATTAATCATTAAAATCAATCATTGCAGTGACTACGAGTTCGTGAATTAATTGAACAATGGGATAAGTATTAATTATAAGTATTGTCGTAAAACGTAAAAAACTTGCAATTTCATGAATGAATTAACGTTCGTTTTATGAATGAATAAAGTAGTCCAGGCAGTGTCAAAGTTCATCGTTAGCCAATCAAATTACTTGAAGGTGTTATGACATATGTGTCATAACAGTTTGTTATGAAACCCCTTTACGAAGTACCACGTGGGTAATAAATGTTGTGATTATATTATACAAATTTATGGGAGAAGGTTGCTCAATTTGGTTAACTTCTTCCTAATCCATTTCTTCAATGAATAATATATGATTGAATCAAAATAGCTGTTTAAGATGTTAACACACTGACCAACAGTGAATATTAAGCTATTTTCCCCTGATTACTGCATCGATGCCAGTGTATCCGACAGCGGTGATGAGTGTTAGGTTTCCAATTTAAATTCTGAATATAAACTCACCTGTTGCAGTACACATTATAAGTCCCCTCTTCTCTCAAAAGAACATAAAATATTTATTATGTACAACAAAACACTTCACATGGGTAATGGCTACCGCAGGACACAAGCGAGCAGGTTTATTGACAATAACATGAGTACATGTAGACGACCGATCTGTACCGAACTGCGCCAGACTGAACAACGACTCATCCAAACAGGGCCGACAGCTTCGCCTCCCTGCAATATAAATTCCGTCAGCAGAAACTATTCTACTTGAAAGATGATATAATGTGAAATAAATGTACAAACTCAAGTTGATTGTTAAAATTTATTCCCATAGGACAATTGAAAGCCAAATTGGAAAAAAATCATCAATCTCCAATCCCTTTCTTCATCTAGCAAAGGTCATCTAAGGTCATCCAAGATCATCCCAGGTCAGGTCAGTTGGCCCCAGAACAAGTACTAAAGGTGAATACAGGTCATACTCGATGTCACCACATCGGTCACTAACTGCCACCTCTACAGAAAAACTGCATTCATGAACCATACGGTTAAACATGCCATACGAGTATCTCAATAAAACTTCTCACAGCCACACGGCTTGGAACATCAGTACTGATGTATTTACATTCATATCCATGTCGATTAGATTGAGACAACTACTCAATTGATGCGAAGACCTCAAATGACTCGCCTCGCATTCCTATTCTACACGTCACCTTCCTCACGTGACTACTGCACAACTCTCACGTGCATACACGCTCACTGCAGTAGGCAAGCTACCGTATTTTACCCAACATAAATTCATTTATGTTCTAATTCTCTTTGCTTAAACGAACATAAAATATTTATTATGTACAACAAAACACTTCACATGGGTAATGCCTACCGGAGCTCGATAAAATTAAAAGACAGGGCAGAGAACAATTGCAACTTTATTACAATACAGAACTAATTTTTCAATCATTACAATCCCAACATAGAAGTGACTCTCAGCAGTTCCCTAATATCATCCTTCACATAGCCGTCTTTTGCTGTGTCAGACACCCAACTGCCATGCCTTTTAATCATTCTGTCAGGTCCACCTGCACTCGCAGCGGCTGATGCTCTCTCCACGTGGAACTAGCGATTCTCTCTTCAGAATTCCAAACATATTGAATAACGTGGTCAGAATCTGCTACATAACCTGCACGACCGATGTCACTGGCGTCTGTGAAAACTGAACACAGTTGGGAGTATTTGACTTCAGATATTTATCCCATGAAAAGGAAACCTGAATCTATGAATACTTGTGCCTGGTAAACAGCCTGCAAACATCCCCATACACCGGGGTAAGAGCTATTACCTTGCCTGCTAAAGCTGCTAAACATCTAGCTGTAAAACTCGGTAAATGAGACGTAAATGTGGCAAAACTGGAAACTGTGTCTTCTGCTTTCTTGAAAGGGACAGAATGAATGTTCGAGTTCAAATCCCAAGTAAATCCAAGCCACTCGAGCTTCATAAACAGTGCCATACTCTCATTGACAACAAAGCCTGCTTGATCTAAAGTTCCCTTAACAATGTCAGAATGAAGTGAACACATGTCCCTGGATTTAGCAAAGCTGAAACCATCGTCAAGATACACAACAATATCAAGCGATTTCTTCCTCCAATAAGCAACTAGAGGCCGAATACACTTTGTGAAGATATATGGCGCGGATGTTAAACCAAATGGCAAAACAGTAAAACAGAAAAACCTGTCAATACCGTTAATGTTCCAACCAAAACCAGATACTGATGTTGACTAGGATGTATGTCAATGTGATGGTAACCAGACTTCAAATCAAATTTGAACATGAAACCGTTATCATTTACGAATTTACGTCTTGTAACCCTAAAAGACAATTTTCTTTTTGTATACAAATTGGTTGATAAATCTCAAGTCTAAAATCAACCTTTTCTTCCCCGAAGGCTGTGTTGCTACTGACAAAGGGATGAGAACTAGCGGGGCGTGGTCTAGCTCGATGATGCAAGACTTATTTAACAATTCACCAATGAACTATGATACAAAAGATGCATTCTTCACAGCTGAGAAGTTATTTTTAGAACACAAAGGAGGGGGGTTGTCAACGAAAGGAATCATATAACCTTCTGTAATCGTGTATATTATGAACTGTGGAGCCCCCATGTTAACCCAAAAGGAGACCTGTGTTTTCAAACTATCTTTCACAATACAAGAAGAAATAGATTCAAACTCGTATTTGCACGAAATCTGATTCTGGATAAGCACATGTACCTCCGTAGCCTGACTTATCATCGTCAACGTCACAAGTAGAACAAGTATACTCTCTCTGTTGAATTTTTGGTTCACGGGCTGACAATACCCCAGTGGACTCCCGGACAGTGGAACTGCAACTTCTGTCGGAGTCTTTGTCTGAAACAATATAAGAAAACTCTCAGGAACGATAATGACTGCTCAATATTGTGAACAAATCACCTGAAGCAGGTGCTCTCCTTCTTGACAGCCGGGTCGGACCTGACTGGGTCGGAGCTAGCGGACTGTGCTGCACGTTGAGACGGTGCCAGGGGACAGGAGACTCTCTAGTGGGCGAACCCACCACAAAAGTAACATTTCTGACTGGGAGTGGGACCTCGCCTGAAGGTTGGACGAAAGACCTCGTTCTGGCCAGAAGTCGGGTCACGGGGAGCTTCAGACATACCAGCTGAAGACACAGTAGCACTCACAGAAGCATTGTTGAATCTATCTCCTCTAGGTCGGAACGAGGACGCACGTTGTTTACGTAGGGCTTTATTATCTTCTTTCTCGAACTTACGTTCTTCATCAGAGCCTTATGCGATGTCGTCTCCCTCGAGCTGGAACATGGAAACTTCTATTGCTTTATCACCGGGGATGCAGTTGGTAGAGCGTCCGCTCATCAAAAGTCAAATTAATTTTCTTTAAGCTGGGTTCATATGTCATTAGAATAGAACTATGTGTCATTAAATAGGTTCAATCGTCTGTTTAAAAATGAAATGAAATGAAATGAAATGAAATAAATCATGATATTGCACAGTAGTACCCAGGAGACCTAGACATGTTTTATATCTCTTGGACTCTTAATTATCCACATTACTATACATTGTAATTATACATATAATGCATACTGGATACATAATCTCCCCATTATTAGTTATTACTGAATTGATGAGCAACAACAAAGTCTGAAGCTCGCCCACGCATCTGCAAAGAATCAGTGTCTAACATGGAAACTTCTATTGCTTTATCACCTTGGATGCAGTTGGTAGAGCGTCCGCTCATCACCCGGGAGGTTGGGATTCGATTCCTTGCCGTGTCATACTAAAATACGTTAAAAGATTAGAGTTGTTGCTTCCTTGCTGGGATAGAACAAGGCTTAAAATGCCGCTGCACAGTGGCTGTCGGATGTCTTTGACACAAACCGAATTTACAAGACTTTGTAATGAGGGCAATTAGTGTTGTTAATATTATTATTAAAACAGTTTAGACCTGTGTTGTTGTGTTAAGTGACAGTCCTGTTCGTTTGAATATAACTTAACTTAAAATACTTCTAGTTTCATTTATTTATAAAAACGTAGGAGTTTCCGCTACATACGATCGTGGGAGCATAGTGGTGTAGTAGTTAGCTATTCTGCCTCTCACGCCAATGGCCCGGGTTGGAATGAGACACCAAACATGTGTGACCTGGGTCTTAAACTGTGTTGTGTTCATGGGCAAGGCAGTTCATTCACATTGCACTCAGTTCACCCAGTTGTAATAACGAGTACTTGAACAAGGGAATGTATGGACCCTTGATAGGCAGAACCGAAAGCACGATTCCTTCAGGGTAATAATTGTGTAGCGCATTGAGCACGATTGAGCATGCATATGTGCGCATTATTATTATTATTATTATTATTATAGGACGATGCATTTCCAGTTGACTAGTTTAGGCATACTGTCAATTTGAACAGGATTGAAGCATTTTATCGTTCATATTCACAAACCCAAGAAACACTTACAAATTGACAGTGCCTTCTTTGGTCAACACTTGCCCAATTAAATGAGTCATACATACACAAGACTCAAACCATTGGCCACTTGATGAAGGGACAATAAAGTAGTCGAAAGTAGCCAGTTATTTTTCTACACTGAAAAATGATTCAAAGAATATGTTCTGACGTTTTAGTAATGTCCATTTAACAGATAATATCGAGCTGAAGCATCAGGGAAATACCACAACAAAGAAAGATTCTATGTCTCAACTCGTTACTATTCTTGCCTCAGATCTTGTCAGTGAGTAATGACTGACAAATAGATCACGTTTACATAAAGGTCACAGTGGAGGAAACCCTCCACAGTCTCATCATAACCTTGTACTTAATATTCGTGTAACATCTTCATCTGCATAGTATCCATTGAACGCCCAATAACTATGTACGTATCCTCTTAGTTCGATCCCATTATAGTTCTTGGTCTATGGAGCCTCAGGAAGGAACATGGACGATATTGAGATCATGAACAGTTAATCACCTGCTGGCAGTGAGTTTACACAATATCCTGATGCTGGGGAACAGAAAAAACTTATAATATTTATCATTTATATTTTCATTAGAAATTTTAAATAAGTTATCCATTTTAGACACGAACATTTATTATATTAAATATAGAAATCGCAAAATGATATTTCCCGGAAAGACCTATGCATCGACCACATGAGATGCTTATGTATTATACATTACTCTGTTGCTTTAACAATTCCTCATACTACACATTATCGTTGCCGCTTAAATCTCAATTTATAGCTTCATCATGTATATACACTTGTAAAACGTTTATCATTTTCCTTCTCTATTCATCATTGAAATAACGCTTAAATATGAAGTGAAACATGTTTAATCATTCGGAACTGCGTTCCACATGAGTTACCGAGATTTGGCAGTAGATTTGACAAAATGCGCTGTCACAGTCAACATGTAGATGAAATTGTAAACGTTTTACATTTCCTTCCCTACTCATCATTGAACAACGCTTAAACATAAAGAGAAATACGTTCTCTCATAACTAACTATATTATCATTCTGAATCATGACTTAATGTAAACATTAAACAATTCAGCTCGATAATTTGATGTTTGTTTCGTCCAAGAAGTGAGTGAAAATTATTTCATACCAATGCCATTGGCGATGCTTATACAAAGCATTGTATTACACGATACTGATATATGTTATGTCCAGTGTCATATGTTATGTCAAACGGGGCCATTCAAAAGTTAAATATGGACAAGTTATTGTATTATTTGTATTAGTGGTTTCGAAAAATATCATGTTGAATTTCTGATTTATCGTATTAGGATAATAACATTTATTTATCTTTTAGCTTTTTCTGACAAAATATTAGAGAATACTTAATGATACGAACAAAATGAATTTGGTATTTCAAGAGTGAAAGTTATGTCATACCAATATAAATGACATTGACGTTAGTTACAAAAATATCATTATACATTATAGTGTGTTTGATATAATATGTGTTGCACCATCAAAAATGAAGCTGAATTGAAATCTGTCAAAACGGACTTTAAAATGTGCTATGCGCCTATATCTGTCTGAAACATTCAGTCATTTGGGGGTTTGAACAGTTTGAAAATTGATTGTTGTGTTTTATATATCAGCATAAATCATTATAAAACATTCTTTGAAGATTTCTTTTGGTTTGATTAAAAGTTGTTTTCTCTCCAGAAAACAGACAATCTTATACTCTCAAAACTTGGAAGAAGGTTCCATGTATATATCTGATCAACACTCTCTGGGTTATATCATGTTTGCAACCCTGCTTCAATGATTCAGTAGTTCTATCCTTACACAAGTATTTGGAAATATTACGAAGAACTGCTACTAAATCTGCGGTAATCACGTTATACAGTGGCAAATGCAATTCCCTTCTCCCGGTTTTCAAGAAATAAAATCAGAAGCGTTTATCTAATTGTATCACACGCCTCTTTTCAAACATTTGACACACACTGAATCCCGTAATTTCGTTAGAAAGGCCTTTTTCCAACATAGATGGCATTTTCTTACGATCTGCAGTCGACATTAACAAATATCACAATGTAATTTATGCAAAATGTTTTAAACTAACTGCAACCTGAAAACACATTTAACATCTTAGAAGTTAGTGTTTGCAATACTAAGATTTTGATTAGACTTGAAAAATATACTTGAGACAAGCCCATTGACAAAACATAAAAACACTGTCCATTATATAAAGATGCTAATGAGAACACAATCTATTATTATTATTATGCTCGGGAATCTTAGGAAAATTGACATAAACGGTTCATTTCCTTCTAAAAACCATAGTAGTAGCTTAAAACGTTCAATATTTATATTACCTGCCTCTTTGATTACAGTTTTAGTTTTAAATTATAATGCATGTAACTTAAATATAGTATGGATATATATAGTAATTTGCAAGAATAAACTAACTTTGAGTGTAGATACAATGTACATGTTTGTAGAAGATTATCACATATATATCAACCCCACTGTGCGATAGATTTGAACATAATCACAGACTTGAACAAAAATAAGATTAAGATGTTTAGCAGTTTTTCAAATGACATTCATTCCACAAAAGAAAGCATTTATAACTCGCGAAATCAGAATGACACACAGTGATGACACGTGGAACTCATCTAAAGCACTTGTAACCAGGTCCCGATGGAGACTGATATTCGTATTCTTCCTTACAGCACTATCTGTAAAGGTCAAGGATGTCCGACGAATGTTATATCCTACACGAAGCCCTGCAGAAGTGACTGGGGAGTGTTTGTATCACAAAGTTGATTCTGTATCGTCCATCCTGAGATTAATCAGACTTATAGCAGCTTTCAGGGACGTAAATTCATCTTATATTTCCTTAGAGTTTTTGTAACATATACTCGATATATACATGTTTATGTCATGCACGTGTTCAAATTGTGTATTGTTTTGGTGTGGGGGGTGGAGGTATTCCTGTAAGTCATATGGTATCTACATCTATTTTACATGAATCATTTGCATACATATATAAGATACTCACGACAATAAAACACAGGCGCTCAATTTGACCGACAGCGTGCTTTAGAGCGTTACTTAGCAAATTACGTAATATTTTACGTCACTTTAATTGTTCAGTTGCTGGTGAATGTGTTCTACGACGGGAGGCATTAATTATATATATTTTAAATAGTTTATACAAGCAAAACAATCTCTCCACGGTTTTTATTTAAAAGTCAGTAATTGTTCAGGGGCATCTCATATAAGAAATCGAAGACTCGTTGTTGTGCTTTATTGCATAGCATAAAACATAGCAAAGGGCATAAAACACTCAGGTCTGCGCCCTTCGTTTTTTATGCTCCCTGCTTTGTTTTATTCAACGATAAAGCACGCCAACTCGTCTTCTATTTCTTAAATAAAACATGAGCATTCATCTTCAGAGACCTTGATATGTCAATCCATTTTGTTTCGGTAAACACTCCTTTATCCTTTATCTTATGTCGTCGTTTCAATCAGTTCAATCATCAGCAATGAGACACGATTTCTTATTGATACCATATACATTAACCTCACATTCAGAGTAAAACATTATTGAAAATCATCATCAACGTAAACAACTTTACTTTGCTTAATATTTAAGAAGTACATTTAAAAGTAAAAGTAGCTCATTTCATGGCAATATCATGTTGTCTAATTATTTGAAAGAAGCGTTCTTCTAGACAGTCTGTCATCTGATATTATTACTCAGACAAATGATATCCAGTCATTACACAGTACAGCAATTATGTTTTATGATGACCAATTACTGTTATATATCTTATTTTTAAATCAAAATTCTGTGATTGTTGTGTCGGCCTGTCGTATATGTCATTATACTTATGATTAAGTTGGAATGGTTATTTTCAACTGAGGAGGGTTACATGGTTAACCAATGAATAAAATGAACAGAACTGTTTAATCTTAATTTTGTCAACAATTGAGCATGGTAAACAAACACATTCCTTTTTTTCCATCTTACATTGTAAAATATTTAATGAGTGATGATATTTTTCTAGCCCGAGACAAAGTGCAAAATTCTGATGTATTTACAGTGGTCTGACTTTTCACTCCTTGAACCTGGATTTAATTAGCTTCTGGATTTTCTCCCTGGAGAGCTCCGTGTTTTTGTCCAGGATCTAAAGACACGTTAACATCGCTGAGCAACAAAAAAATAGAAAATTGTATGGCAAAAGCCAAATGGATTAAGCTTTCTATTCTGAAAGGCTTCATTTTCAATGTGCATTTCAATACAGAAGAGAAACGGTCACCAAAATGGTATGGGAAAGAAAAAACACCCATTGTGATTATTTGGATAAACATGATGCTCGCTCCGTCTCTTCTTAATCACTATCATAGGTTCTAACTATCCCTTAACATGTAGACATCTGAAGGATTCTCTGGACAATATTGGTTTAATACACGCACATGCGACATGTGAGAAGTTCAGATATGAAGCTTCCTGTTTCGTCTCTTCTCCAACTAGTAAGCAGACTCTCGAGTAGAATTAGTTAAGAAATACTAGTTTCATGTGATATTTAATTACAACAATGTGTTTTTAAGTTGTCTCATTCGGTTCAGTGTTAGATTAAATGACTTTCAATACTTAATGATATTGCGAAGTAATAATCTTCACGGGACTGATAGAACCCTCCTACATATGTCCAGGGCCTAGATTTTCGAAGCTCTCTTAGCGCTAAGATAGTCGTAAGTTAATGTTAATGTATGGTACTTATTACTGTCTTAGCGCTAAGAGAGCTTCGAAAATCTAGGCCCTGGACTCTATATGTTCTACATTACTATAAACACAACAATAACTGTGTATGATAAAGTTCAGATACAACTACACGGTCATGTTCATAAGAGTATACACATGGTAAAGAGATGTATCAATGAAATACGGAGAATGAATTAAAGATAATTATCTGTAATATTGTGCGATATGAACGTAAACAAATCATGAATCATTGTGAAATAAAATGTAAATGTCAATATCTCCAATCCAAAATGTTCTAGTGATGAACACAACCACACCTTGAAATCAAATTATATAAATGAAAATGTAACTAAATTCATGGAAAAACAATATTGCCTAAATATTGTTCTGCTTGTCCGTTATCAGATATTATTACTCGGACAGGGTATATCGAGTCAAACTCATTATAGCTTTTATGTTTATTGATCTAGTTTTAGATAAAATCAAGTCAAGTTACTGTTACATTCCATAAGCGATTCTTTAAAGGAAATGACTAGTTGTTGTGTCTGCCTGCAGTATGTGTCATTAAACATATGATTTAGTTAAAATTGTTACTTTTAAAGTTGAACAATATTACATGCAAACCAGAGGAATGCAAAATTGTTTCAAGATTGTTAGCCATTAGCTTGAAAAAAGGTCGTCAGCTTAAAGTTTCATTTATCGTCCTAATAGGAAGTTGATTACATTGTAAAATATTACAAATTACAAGTAATACGCTCTTATACTACTGCAATATTGTGGTACATTGTCATCTGATTTCCGACTGCTTGCTGTCAGACGCTGATCAACCATGTTCCTGATTCTCCCTTTGGAAGTTTAGTATTTGTGTCCAGCATCTAAAGCCATAATAACATTGTTTGGGTAAACAGAAATAGATTTTAAATTGGGAAAGTAAACTTGATTTAGCTTTCTTTTCTTGAAATGATCAGTTTCAATGTGTGGTTCAATACAGGAAAAAAGGTCACCAACATAAACACATGAAAGGAATTGTAGGACGGGTGAAGTTCTATATGTCATTAAGTGTCAGGTTAAACATACTATCATTCTGACACCAGATATTGACATTAAAACACAACAGTTCGGGAAATATAGCGGTGACCACCTTTTGGAAATGAATAGCAATTTTACATGTTTTATTATTTAATTTTTATAAACAACATTGATGCATTCATAAATTCACATTTTATACATTCCACCCTCATTCAAAACCATGGTATCAATCAGAGATTAAAAGTTAATGTTTTGACGCCAAATCAGTATATCTGTTTTACAATCTGATTTTATACATGGTAAATTAAAACTATCTTAAAGGTGCATCCATTGTGTTGTTGGGGGGTCATATATTGCAAGCGTTATAAATGTTGTTACTTTATCGAGAAGTACCGACTGTTACCGAAAACTATCAAATTGATGATCGAAAACGTAGCATTTTGACGATATGAAGGTAAAAGTAGGGATTTCTGATCGAAAACTGGACAATGCACAGCGTGTGGCGCGCGTCAATGAGTCAAACGTAATTTTGGAATCTTATTTATAACAGACAAAAAGACAAATTTGAGTTGATAATGTTTAATAGGTCAAATAACTACTGTGCATGTAAATGGGGCGTGCTTTTTCAGTTTCTGCACATACTTAATAATGTTACTCAATTTTAATTTGAAACTTGTATTATGATATATTTGGCGATCGGGGATATATATGCATGCTGAGTGAATTTATTTTTATTATAGACAGCACATGTGATGAGTTGGAACGTATCAAAGCCAAATACAAGTTTATGAATGCACCTTTAAATTTCTCAACCACCTCCCTTTGGTTAATTATAATGAAAACGCACGTTTAACAACTTGACACGTCACATAATCAGAATTTTATATATATAAAGTCATCTGATCGATGCCTCTGAGCAATATTTACCTGCTGTAAACCTTCAATGTTAGATTTAGATAACCGAAGTTGTAAATTTGCTACATAAACAACGGTTCATTGGTTTTCATAATTTCCTGATTAGTTTTCTATAAAACATGACCATGCATACATGTGAGTATGACAATCATTTGAAATATACTGCTTTCGTTTCCCCGATCAAGGACTGACATTCTGACTATAAATGTAATCTTCATGAAACTGATGTCCCTGTTACATCTTGTCAGCATTACTATAAACACAATGATATATGTCTATGATAAATTAGAAATAAAACGACACAGTCATGGTCAAAAATGTATACTCATAGTAAAGAGATATATAAAGAAACCACTGTTAATAAATTAAAGCGATTGATCAAGTTTGTAATATTAACGTCAACAATTCACGAATCAATGTGAAATAAAAGATTAACTCAGGAAAGTACGATACCGAACTGGCCACTCTTCAATCTAATCTTCAGTGTTAGAAGTTTCAGCGAGGAACACAAGCACACCTGACTGCCTTGGAAATCGAATTATTCTGACTTAAGTTATTGCAAATGGAGCCATTGCGTCATGAGAAAGTGTTTGATATTGGATCAAGAAGTCGTTGAAGTAGAGTAAATCGCGGACAGATAGATGGAACAGTTGGTATCTGAAGGAACAGTTTGCTTGTGATGCTTTTGTAACATTTGTTACAATAGATGATTTCCTAAAGAAGCTAAAATACATGTTGTTCCATGAAAACATTGTTCGACACCATGAGCACTGGAGTGAGCAGTGTGAATAAAACGTCGGCATATCCTTGCCGCCCTTTACAATATCATCAGAGCTCAAACAAACGCTATGCTTTGAAGTAATTATGGCAATGAGAGGATATGTTTGCAGCTTTGCTGTATATTATTTTGCGTATTTCGATAGAGTCCTTAGCTAACATTTATTTTCTCGATACTGTAGTCATTTAGGTAGTGGTCCTTAAGGGCAGGGTTTCGATGTTCAATAATTAAACATGTTTATATTTAACTCTTTGTTAAAGATACATTCATCAAAACCATTTATATTAAAAGTTATTCACCTTTCTGTTTACTGGGTTGTCCCGATGTTTGATCAAGTGTTTACTCTGCTCGGAGCTGTTTACTGTGATGCCATTTCTGGACTCCTGTGATATCAATTTCCTCCAGCTAAGTATATTAACATCGATCCAAAGTGACGAGAGTCTCAAGTAGAAGTCGCCAGTATCAGATTTGCCTCTGTGTCACAGGTTCGTTACAAGATTGTTTGTGATTGTAACCAGAGTCAAAACATCATAAAGTTAGTTTTTTCAAACATTGGGAGTCGAGGAGGAGAGAGAGAGGGAGGGAGATCATATTCTGTGGAATCTAAGGTTGCAGCTGTTAACAAAATGGAGATTAGAAAACCTCCATCAGTTTTTATTACTCATTAATATATCCAAGAAACACACAAGTCTAACGCTGCATCTTGGAAATATATAAAGAAGTTTAGATTGGAAACGTTTGCTTCGAATTCTTTGATATCTTTGATATTGATATCTGATACGTGTATAATATGTGTGACATGATGAGATGAAAGTGTTCCTCAGGCTTCGGCTGGTAGAGCCCAGGACTCTCTGCCGGAGATCCCGGATTCGATACCCACTGCAGGTGATCTACAATCACTTCTCTTACATATGCTAAATCTAAAGTGACGGGAGTCTCAAGTAGCAGTCGCCAATATCAGATTTGCCTGATTTACAGATTCGTTTCATGATCATATGGCTTGTGATTGTAAGTCATCCTCAAAACATCTTAAGTTTCGTTACAGATCATATTCTGAGGAATCTAAAGTAGCAGCTGTTTCATCAAAATGGAAGTATTTGGGAACTAATTCTATCAGCATTCGCTCCAAATACACGCTAGTCTACCGCTGAATGTTGAATATATAGTATGAAAATTAAATTGGAAAAGTTTGCTTTGAGTTCTCATACTTTGATATTGATATTTGATACATGTATGGGCTATAACTCTCGGATGGGAAAATGTATCTTACAGATAGTCATCTTTGACACGTTTTCAAAAGGTAAACACAAATGATGTTATGTGCCAAATTCTTTGTTACGAAACAGTCATATGAATGCCTCCAAACTGCTAATGGTGTCCCCGTTTCATATCTCCAAACACGTACATATTCACAGCACGTTGCCATTAGAGCTTTGAGAGGGATCTTGTAGAAGAAGCAGTGGTAATGAAGTACAAAACTGGGCAATGTAAAGTCGCTCAATCACTGTGGAGAAGCACGAAGGGGGCGGAGGTGACCAAGACGTATTAAGATTACCTGACAAGGGGCCAGCTAATGGTGATTTAATTTGAGACCCAATCTCTGAATAGGATTTCAAATACGATTGACAATGACTATAAATGAGCTCTGAATATTGATTTGGTCTACATGACTGTGCTAAAGGGTCTTTCATTGGATTGGTCTACATGACTGTGCTAAAGGGTCTTTCATTGGATTGCCATCCTGTATTGCTGAATGCATACATTGAAGAGGGATTTCATCCTGTATTACTTGAGAAATTAAAGGGCGAGGGATTTCATCCTGTATTGCTGTAGTATCCATTTGAATAGTAATACAAAATTCATGCAAATATATATTAATTGCACGAGCTAACTTTAGTGAATTAGTGAGCAGGAGCAAACACAAGTGAGCAGGAGCAATCACAAGTGAGCAGGAGCAATCACAAGTGAGCAGGAGCAATCATTAGTGAGCAGGGGGAAACATAAGTGAGTAGGGGAAAACATTAGTGAGCAGGAGCAAACATCAGTGGACAGGAGCAGATATTAGTGTGCAGGAGAAAACATAAGTTAGCAGGAGAAAACATTAGTGGGCAGGAGCAAACATTAGTGAGCAGGAGCAAACATTAGTGAGCAGGAGCAAACATTAGTGAGCAGGAGCAAATATTAGTGGGCAGGAGCAAACATTAGTGGGCAGGAGCAAACATTAGTGAACAGGAGCAAATATTAGTGGGCAGGAGCAAACATTAGTGGACAGGAGCAAACATTAGTGAGCAGGAGCAAACATTAGTGGACAGGAGCAAACATTAGTGAGCAGGAGCAAACATTAGTGAGCAGGAGCAAACATTAGTGAGCAGGAGCAGATATTAGTGAGCAGGAGCAAACATTAGTGGACAGGAGCAAACATTAGTGAGCAGGAGCAGATATTAGTGTGCAGGAGCAAACATTAGTGAGCAGGAGCAAACATTAGTGAGCAGGAGCAAACATTAGTGAGCAGGAGCAAACATTAGTGAGCAGGAGCAAACATTAGTGAGCAGGAGCAAACATCAGTGAGCAGGAGCAAACATTAGTGAGCAGGAGCAAACATTAGTGAGCAGGAGCAAATATTAGTGGGCAGGAGCAAACATTAGTGAGCAGGAGCAAACATTAGTGAGCAGGAGCAAACATTAGTGAGCAGGAGCAAACATTAGTGGACAGGAGCAAACATTAGTGAGCAGGAGCAAACATTAGTGAGCAGGAGCAAACATTAGTGGACAGGAGCAAACATTAGTGAGCAGGAGCAAACATTAGTGAGCAGGAGCAAATATTAGTGGGCAGGAGCAAACATGGACACACATTTGCAGACAGATACCATAACATGGGTGAATAGGGTTTCCTCAAGAAATTATTGGGTAGGAGCAACCAGTATTGGGCAATGAGCAAACATTAGTCGGCAATCTTTGCCACGGTGTTGATTTAGATTTTTTATGAACATTAATACAGTTTACTTTGGTGAAATATAACATAAGGGGCCTTCTCAAGAAATTAGGGAGTCAGTTAATTAGTGAGTCAGTTAATTAGTGAGTCAGTTAATTAGTGAGCAAGAGAAAATATTGTCATAAGTGCTGGTTAGGACATTTGCGTTTGGATTTGTATGTAAAACATGAGTTTAGATTCACTTATTGAAGAAGGCACTGAATTTAGAGTCAATGGTATACCCTTTTTTTCTGTTTGGTTAGTGATGAAAGTGAACTCCGGTGCAGTCTTACAGTATTTGTTGGGTGTACATTGTACTATTAGGTGTTTACAATTTAATTGTTGTGCTTGGTAGAGTGCTCATGATGCTGTACATTATGGACCTGATACGGAACGTGAAACAAATGTTGAAAAAAGTTGGCGGCTGAGCTACTGTTCCTGAAATCTCTATTCCTTGTAGTTCCTTGGTGTGTCATTAATCAATATATTCCGGTGAAACCTGATAGATGAGGGAACAATTGGTTTAACTTACTACAAATAGTAAATCATTCAATTGGAATTATTTGCTAGTTAACTGGTATTCCTAGTGGCATTTGTTTTAGGATATCCATCGCACTGGCATCGGTGCTAAACTCTGATGAAACGACTTTAAATGATACAGGCGAGCAATTTCCAAGATTCAGGGAAGAAATAAACAGGTGAAGTTGTTCCGAGTTAAATGCAAATAAGTGTTGATTCTGATAGAGAGACATTTAATATCCTAAACGAATTGTCCTTCCGAATCATTAACACCAGCAATCAAAGTTTGCTATTGAAATCAGTGATGCTGTAGAGCTTTGGCCTAAGATGTATGTACTCATGACAGTGCTTGAGGTATATAATGTTTCCTGTATTCCTGTATGATACGAGGTACCATGGGTTTACAGTTACAATTGTGAGTATTCTAAAGTGGGTATACATAGCCATGTGTTATTATTGCAACAGCCACTTTATGGTTTATGGTCCACCGTACCCAGCTGTACAATTGTGTACCTATTAAGGAAGTGAAGAAATTGTGACAAATAATTCTGACGTGTCTATTTGGCATGTTGGTTGAAAAATGAAATGTGAACGATTACACCTTGGTAATAATTTGTTTGCGATTTAAGCATGTCCCTACCTGATGTAAGTTATAAGTAGTAAGTATCCGCACTATAATTATCATTATTGTCTTGGTTTGTTTTGGTTTCCATGATGCCTATCATGGATTACGAGGAGGCATATTATATATTATATGTATCAAGTACAATTGAACCAGATATCTCCTAAAAAGAGTTTGCCTGTTGGGACTAGTATTAAATCTCACTTTCCCATGCACAAACACACAGAAACCATGACATCTTAGAATTTGATGGATCTGATTCTTTTGTAATATTGAAACTGAATTGCCAACCGAGTGCACTTATTACAATTACTCTTTGTTGGTCGTCACTGGTTCTAACTAACAGCTTCCGTGTATCATTCGATGGGGAACGAGGCCATACCTTCTACACTACTAAACTATTGAATCAGTAAACTACACTAATTTTGCATAGCAGTGTTCCAAAAGTCCTATCCAAATATGCATGAATGGGGAACGAGGCTATACCTTCTATACCGTTTTCAGGCTCTCCAAATATTGTGTTTTTACTATGGCTCTACTGAGATTTGATCATCAATATTGCGTGGATACCTGTGCGACAGAAAACTAACATACGCAGTGTATGGAGTGGAATCAAAACTATCATAGGATCTGTGAAAAAGCCTCAGGACATTGAATGTACCGATAACATCACCTTCTCATTTGAACTTTTTACTCAAGATTTGATTCTGTTGACTTCTCAGATAATAGGACATTGGTTCTAGACTCTCTTCCTCCAGGTGATGATATAATTATTTCGATTGATGATGTCGTCAATTCTTTTTCCCGAATCAACATACGTAAAGCATGTGGTCCAGATAATTTGTGTGGAATTGTACTGAAAGAATGCAAAGAAAAATTGTCTAAAATATTCCATAAAATAGTTCAATGTTCCTTAAATACACACAGAGTTCCTTCCTTTGGAAAACCTCTACGATTGTCCCCGTTCCCAAGAAAACAAAACCATTGGCCAATAATGATTATAGACCTGTTGCATTGACTTCAATTGCCATGAAATGTTTTGAACGTTTGATAAATGTTATATTATTGAATCAAATAAATCCACTCTTAGATACTTTACAATTTGCATACAGGCCTAGTAGAGGATTTGAGGATGCTACTTTTACCCTTTTAAACAAAATATATCAACATTTAGAGAATTGTGGTTCATATGTAAGGATATTATTTGTAGACTTCAGCTTAGCATTTAATACCGTTCAACCTCATGTATTAATGAAGAAATTCTTAGACATGGATGTCAACTCAAATGTTATTGGATGGATAAATTCCTTTCTGGTCAACAGACCACAGTTTGTTTGTGTAAATGGTACTGATTCATCATGTGTTTGTACAGCCACAGGTGCGCCACAAGGCTGCGTTAGTTCCCCCGTACTGTTCATACTCCATACAAATAACTGTAGATGTAACACTGACACAATATTCACTGTTAAATTCGCAGATGTTGCAGCATTGGTTGGACTTATTAGAGAATCTGAAATGTGTTACAGGAATGAAATTAATAATTTCGTAGAATGGTGTAGCTAAAATTTTCTATTTTTGAATTTTAATAAAAACAAAAGAAATGATAATCGATTTCAGAAGAGGTTAGTCATCTCACTCAAAAGTAAGCATAAATGACAAGGTTATCGAGGTTGTTGAAGAATACCAATATCTTGGCTCTATTTTAGACTCAAAGTTATCATGGAATTCTAACACTTATCATATATACAAAAAATGCAAAAAATCATGATGCTCTTTTATAAAAGTTTTATCCGAAGTTTTCTGCTTGGTGAGTGAATTTGTGACTTGATTTAACGTGAAAGCAAACTAATTGTGAGTGATGTAACTTAGTTTATATATGTGTGTATTCTATATATATTTATCTCTATGTGATGTATACATTTTAGGTATTTTTGTTTTGCTTGAAAACAGTGTACAACACATTTCCAATGGACATTAAAGAATTATCTTATCTTATCTTACGCTACTAAACTTTTGGATCAGGAACTACACTAATATTGCATAAGTGGTGCTCCAAAAGTCCTATCCAAATGTGAAACATGATTAAAGAGCAACATGGATTGGCATGAAGTTAACCCCTGGATCTTTGCTTGCTTAAAAGATAAACGAGACCAGAGGACGCCCGAGGAAATTAAAATTTGCTTATTTAACGGCACATTTAAATTACGCAGCATCAGTCACACTTGACGATTAAAAATGGATTCTGTAATCAAAGAAGATGGAAGGACTACGCGTCTTTTAGCAAATGAATCTCACGCAACTTAGTCTCTTGTAGTCGATACCACACGCGACCTAGTGTCTTTAGTGGGGATCGCATGCAACGCAGTGTCTTGTAGGGATGGATTCAAAAGGTTTAACGCAATCTATGCGTTTGACAAAAAGAGATCAAAGTTTCAAACCTGTCCCTACAGATCGCATCTCAGTAGAAAACTATTATCATCCTTTCGTATGTGGTGTTGATAATTGATGTTTTGCTGTGTCGGTGACCCTCAATTCAGCTGCCTGAAAAGTGAGCCAAACCCGCTTTGCATACCAATTTCAAACCTATTAACTGTTTTTATTACTACGACCGTTTTAATATTCATGACTCACATTTGTTTTGAAATGTAGGAACGATGGGATGCTATTTCCTAAATTTACAAAAGACAAATTTCTGAGGCATATCGTTATTAAATTCACCAGGAAAGGTTGTCACATGCATAATAGAACAGACGTCGAGTTTAGCATGAGGAGTGCTTGGAATAAAAGCATTACATTATGCATGTTATATGGTGAAACTGTCCACAAGCCACTGTGCATTAATATCATAGCAAAATCAATTGTATTTTGGGCAAAATTGTGAACTTGAAAATCAAACAAGATTCCATTATCTGTATATGATATTTTGTACACATGATTTTTAAATCCAACGCTAACTGTTATTTTCAATGGATGTATTTCATGAAGCTATTTTAACAGACACCGGTAACAATCATGCATGTATAAATCAATGTGTTCTTTATGTTTATTGGCTCAAAGTATACAGCAATGATTGCTTTCCTGTGTAAATAACTCATCAACATGTTATTGTAAAGGATAATCAAACTGAATGTTAATTTTGAATGTTACCTATCAAAACTCAAAAGAAATGTATATCTACATTTACTCCTTTTTTAGAAAAGTAAAATAAGTAAAATGAGTGAGTGAGTGAGTTGGGGTTTAACGCCGCTTTCAAGGGTATTTCACTTATATCGCGGCTGCTAGTATTATGGCAGGGAGAAAGCCCGCAACGCCATGTGGCTATGCACTGCGGTGAAACCTGCGAGCATCGGCTGGAACAAGCGAACCATGGGTGGTACTACGCTGAAATTCAGTGTAGCATTGCACCCAAACCTTACTGCGTGTAGTTTTCTACTGCAAAGTTGCCGTGCACCTGGCGGGATTCGAACCCAGGATCTCTTGATCCGAAGCCGAACGCGCTAACCACTGCGCTATCCCGCCCCCTAAGTAAAATGAAACGTTTACGATATATGCTAACTAATATGGTTATCCGGACTATGTGGCTTCTCACTTTATTAACATGGCTTACGATGGATGAAAAGTGCTAAATATATACATTCATGTTATTCACAGACTAGACTAACAAATCGTATTTTCTAATAAATCTGGCTGATATAATTATTTCGGAGCTTGGTGTATGTCTGCTGAACCCAAACCAGCACCAGCCACAGAGATGGTTAATTTGGTAAATTTGATCACTGGTTTTCTGTAAATGTCAAAAACAAAGGCCCTTGAAGTTAAGTTGTATCAAATAAAAAAAGAGATTTATCAGAAATAAGAGTACATAACAACACTGTCTCCAGAACTGCCATATTTTTATTCAGAACAAAATATAATATAAATGAATTAAGTCCGAATTCTCTCATTTGCTCAAGCGATGAAGTAAGTATCACTGTAGAAATCTGTATACATCGAACTCCAGGATGAACTACAAACTAAACACTGCTAGCAGAGGCCCTTGGGTCAATGCAGTTCTCATGCTTACTGTAATATTTTATCCTTCCTCGGAACCAAAAATGACTATTCAGGGTCAATTTTAGGATTGATTCCTACAGACTGTACTGTTGTGATTGATTCCTACAGACTGTACTGTTGTCTATCATTCCTGATATTATGTCTCCTTGAAGTAAGTAATATGAAAAGTGTTAAGAGTTCGCTAATGACATACAATACCATGTATTCAATGTGCAAGCTGTGGCTCTAAGATGCAAGTATCACCAGAGGAAATCTTCCTCAAAGGTGCATTGGATCGGACAGTGTTAAAGGGCAAAGCAGGTAAAACAAATAATGACAAATAGGTCAACACTTGTTTCACAACAACATCAGCAGTTGGGTCTAAACGTCGTCTATACAGAAAACAAGAAGTGGTGGAAATGTGTCTTCATTCCTGATACAAACGTCATCAATTGACAAATTAACAGAAAGACGTTTTTTTCTGAAATAAACCATCTCACTGTCTTCTTACATGGTGTTTTCAGTATTCCGAGTTCATAATTTGTACAGAAACAGCCCCGACTGTAATGGAAATCGAATTATCGTAACTGAGTTATTGCTTCATAATAAAGTGTTTGATATTGGATCAAGATGTCGGAGACGCAGACCTAATCCCAGACAAGATGAAAGAACATTTGATGTCTGGAAGGAACTTATTGATCCAGATAAACCTAAAATAGGGAAGAGTTTTTATGCTTAAATGTTAGGTGTTACATCTATTGCTTTGAGCGTTTCCCATAAGAAGCTTACATACTTGGAGATGAGCATGTGTATAGTCTTCATATACGCTCTAACCCTCTTGAGTCTTACACGGCACTTATGCCTCTATTGTCTTGACATGTACTTTGTTAAGAGTTCATAGCTGGGCAACTGAATATATAGACTCTTGTTCACATACCTCCTTGTTCATATCCATATATAAATGAATTGTACATTATACGTAGGATAGGTTGTTGCCAATCCTTTTCCATTAAAACAGACCATTCAACACATTAGAATTGTGATTAAACTTGCTATGATGGGACATTTTGGCAATTGCAATTGAATGATGAACGATTGAAATTTTGATCGTGGTTTTGAGACATTATTACTTTATGGACTTTAGTGTCTTGAGAGATCGAACTCGCTTAAAGGGGCAGTAGCACGTTTTTCCCTCAAATAAGTTGATGAAATGGGTTTCAAAAATAATGTTACCGACAGTAAAACACCCTTCTCTCTTAGGAAAATGAAGTTGATCAGAAGATGACATATCCCACGTAGTTTGTACCACTTCAGTTAGTGGGTAATACACATGCAAACTTTCAGGAAGATGTGATGAGGAGTTTTTAGAAACCTCAAACTATCAAAAGGCACCACTTCAGTAGGAGGGTAATGCACATGGGAAGTTTCAGAAAGATATCTTGAACAATTTACGAGTTCTGCTCCGGAAACGAAATGATAACGGACGGACGAACAGACAGATGGACAGGGCGACGACTATATCCCACGGTATTACATACAGGTGGGATAAAAATGAGAATACAACAAATGTGTTCACAATAAAATGGGCCTCCATGCAATTTCTGCTTTATACGCAACATCGTTATTACCACTACGGATAAATGGTTTGTGAAACAAGATATTTGCAATTTGAGAGTGAAATGATCTGGAATCAACATTGTTGTCAGCAATCCGTTAATAGACGTGAGGAAGACAACAAAGATATTGTGTGGAGGACAAAAACCTACCAATTGTTTCATGTTTGAAGTAGTTTCCACAAATAACATGTCAATGAACAAAAGTGTTCAAAATGATACACAATGGAGACACAACACTGACAATGTATTATCAAAGCCCAGACCGGATAGTTGTTAAATAACTAACATTTCAAATACCAAATGTTTATCTTTCACGCTGAGATTATCGTACATGTATCTGAAACATGTGGATGTAAACATATAAGAGCTATTTTATCTTTACAATCTTGCCCTGAATAAATAGCAACTTTGAAGTTAAAGTCTATAATTAACTTCCCTAACGATCCATTGTATTTACTGAAAACAGGTTTTAAACTTTGTTATGCATTTAAATATACTTTTATCATGATTTAGACATTCTTCAGGTACTTATTATTTTGATATGTGTCCACAATCTTTCAAAATTGAAAAACACATATCTTTCTGTAAATATATATCTTGTTTTGATTAATTAATATAGGTCAACAACCGAAAGATTCATTGCAATACAAATCGACACAAATGTAATTAAATGAACTTTAACAATGAACAACAACTGATATATAAAATGCCAATCACAAATGAAAGACCAACTTTAATTAACAATAACTGTTCTGAAAAAAACAACATGTAAGTCAAATGATCGTACTGTACACTTAAACTTGAACTACATGTATTAATCTTACTATCTGTTTGGCATATATTCTTATTTAAAGCAATTGCAGAAAAAGAAAAAAATGGTGGAATCCGCTTGCCGGATCCTTCCGGGTTGATCCAGCAAAATTTTGGAGAGTCCAGGAGGATCCGGTAAATGGATTCCAACACATTTTGTCCTGTGAATAGCAGTGTTTAATTGTACAGCCGATGTGTATAAATTATATTTGTTCATTCATATAGATGCAAACTTTTTATCAGGCGTGACTATACATAGTTCAAACGAATAGAAACGATCCATGATGTATAATCATATACAATGTTATTTATGTGTGTGGGGAGAAAATTATTGGAGACTATTAAAAATGGTTTTATAAGAGTGGTATATGGTTTTTGGTGTGACGACTTAACATGTAAGATTTTAAAACAACACAAGTTAAACAGGGAGATAAACTTACTGTGTTTATGTTATCTCTTGTTACGATATACATGTATTGAAATAATTTCAACTTTACACAGAGCAAAATAACCTAATATGTACGAGTTGTTCTTTTTTGTAAGAAGAAAACGTAGGTTTGCAAAATTATGAATACTTTTTTACGAAGACCCCATTTCATGATTGCATAGTTATAGGATATCTAACGAGCTTCCACTTTCATATCAAGTTTATGTCCCTCGTGAAATAATTTAGCTTTGTCTCGAGCCTTGGCGATATCGCCGTTGAAATGGCTTTCCTTTCGGTTATTTGTGCCTTGTGAGTAAAAATTCACTGTGCACTGTTACGAACACGCTATTTTCACCGAAATATTGAGCGTTTGGTGCAACGCATTCCCAACGGTAAGATTGAGAGCAAAAACTCTTGCTGCATTCTAAACTCTGTGCTTATTATTTCTGCTCTAGTCATGGTGTGTTTGCTAATTAATCATTAAAATCAATCATTGCAGCACTACGAGTTCGTGAATTAATTGAACAATGGGATAAGTATTAATTATAAGTATTGTCGTAAAACGTAAAAAACTTGTAATTTCATGAATGAATTAACGTTCGTTTTATGAATTAATAAAGTAGTCCAAGCAGTGTCAAAGTTCATCGTTAGCCAATCAAATTACTTGAAGGTGTTATGACACATATGTGTCATAACAGTTTGTTATGAAACCCCTTTACGAAGTACAAGGTTGGTAATAAATGTTGTGATTATATTATACAAATTTATGGGAGAAGGTTACTTAATTTTGTTAACTTCTTCCTAATCCATTTCTGCAATGAATAATATGGTTGAATCAAAATAGCTGTTTAAGATTTTAACACACTGACCAACAGTGAATATTAAGCTATTTTCCCCTGATAACTGCATCGATGCCAGTGTATCTGACAGCGATGATGAGTGTTAGGTTTCCAATTTAAATTCTGAATATCAACTCACCTGTTGCAGTACACGTTATAAGTCCCCTCTGTAGTCTGTTGTCTAGGAAATGACAACACCACATATATTCGGCAGTGAGTATGTGTATCTAAAAGTGAAGTTTGAGCGTGAACTAAACTATAATTATGTTCCAATTCTCTTCGCTCAAAAGAACATAAAATATTTATTATGTACCACAAAATACTTCACATGGGTAATGGCTACCGCAGGACACAAGCGAGCAGGTTTATTGACAATAACATGAGAGTACATGTAGCCGACCGATCTGTACCGAACTGCGCCAGACTGAACAACGCCTCATCCAAGCAGGGACGACAGCTTCGCCTCCCTGCAATGTAAATTCCGTCAGCAGAAACTATTCTACTTGAAAGATGATATAATGTGAAATAGATGTACAAAATGTACAAAGTTGATTGTTGAAATTGATTCCAATAGGACAATTGAAAGCCAAATTGGAAAAAAATCATGAATTGAAATACACAATACAGTAATATACTTATCTCCAATCCCTTTCTTCATCTAGCAAAGGTCATCTAAGGTCATCCAGGATCATCCCAGGTCAGGTCAGTTGGCCCCAGAACAAGTACTAAAGGTCAATACAGGTCATACTCGATGTCACCACATCGGTCACTAACTGCCACCTCTACAGAAAAACTGCATTCATGAACCATACGGTTAAACATGCCATACGAGTATCTCAACAAAACTTCTCACAGCCACACGGCTTGCAACATCAGTACTGATGTATTTACATTCATATCCATGTCGATTAGATTGAGACAACTACTCAATTGATGCGAAGACCTCAAATGACTCGCCTCGCATTCCTATTCTACACGTCACCTTCCTCACGTGACTACTGCACAACTCTCACCTGCAAACACGCTCACTGCAGTAGGCAAGCTACCGTATTTTACCCAACATAAATTCATTTATGTTCTAATTCTCTTTGCTTAAACGAACATAAAATATTTATTATGTACAACAAAACACTTCACATGGGTAATGCCTACCGGAGCTCGATAAAATTAAAAGACAGGGCAGAGAACAATTGCCACTTTATTACAATACAGAAATACTTTTTCAATCATTACAATCCCACAATTGAAGTGACTCTCAGCAGTTCCCTAATGTCATCCTTCACATAGCCGTCTTTTGCTGTGTCAGACACCCAACAGCCATGCCTTTTAAACATTATGTCAGGTACACCTGCACTTGCAGCGGCTGATGCTCTCTCCACTTGGAACTAGCGAATCTTTCTTCAGAATTCCAAACATATTGAATAACGTGGTCAGAATCTGCTACATAACCTGCACGACCGATGTCACTCGCGTTTGTGAAAACTGAACACAGTTGGGATTATCTAACTTCAGATACCTATCCCATAAAAAGGAAACCCGAATCTCTGAATACATGTGCCTGGTAAACAGCCTGCAAACATCTCAATACACCAGGGTAAGAGCTATTACCTTGCCTGCTAAAGCTGCTAAACCTCTAGCTGTAAAACTCTGTAAATGAGACGTAAATGTGGCAAAACTGGAAACTGTGTCTTCTGCTTTCTTGAAAGGGACACTGAGAATGTTCGAGTTCAAATCCCAAGTAAATCCAAGCCACTCGAGCTCCATAAACAGTGCCATACTCTCATTGACAACGGAGCCTGCTTGAAGTTCCCTTAAAGTTCCTTGACATTTTGCTTGATCTAAAGTTCCCTTAACAATGTCAGAATGCAGTGAACACATGTCCCTGGATTTAGCAAAGCTGAAACCATCGTCAAGATACACAACAATATCAAGCGATTCCTTCCTCCAATAAGCAACTGGAGGCTGAATACACTTTGTGAAGATATATGGCGCGGATGTTAAACCAAATGGCAAAACAGTAAAACAGAAAAACCTGTCAATACCGTTAATGTTCCAACCAAAACCAGATACTGATGTTGACTAGGATGTATGTCAATGTGATGGTAACCAGACTTCAAATCAAACCGTTATCATTTACGAATTCTAAGGCAGTCTTGTAACCCTCAAAGACAATTTTCTTTTTGTATACGAATTGGTTGATAAATCTCAAGTCTAAAATCAACCTTTTCTTCCCCGAAGGCTGTGTTGCTACTGACAAAGGGATGAGAACTAGCGGGGCGTGATCTAGCTCGATGATGCAAGAATTCTTTACCAATTCACTAATGAACTATGATACAAAAGATGCATTCTTCACAGCTGAGAAGTTATTTTTAGAACACAAAGGAGGGGGGTTGTCAACGAAAGGAATCATATAACCTTCTGTAATCGTGTCTATTATGAACTGTGGAGCCCCCATGTTAACCCAAAAAGAGACCTGTGTTTTCAAACTATCTTTCACAATACAAGAAGAAATAGATTCAAACTCGTATTTGCACGAAATCTGATTCTGGATAAGCACATGTACCTCCGTAGCCTGACTTATCATCGTCAACGTCACAAGTAGAACAAGTATACTCTCTCTGTTGAATTTTTGGTTCACGGGCTGACAATACCCCAGTGGACTCCCGGACAGTGGAACTGCAACTTCTGTCGGAGTCTTTGTCTGAAACAATATAAGAAAACTCTCAGGAACGATAATGACTGCTCAATATTGTGAACAAATCACCTGAAGCAGGTGCTCTCCTTCTTGACACCCGGGTCGGACCTGACTGGGTCGGAGCTAGCGGACTGTGCTGCACGTTGAGACCGTGCCAGGGGACAGGAGACTCTCTAGGGGCCGAACCCACCACAAAAGTAACATTGCTGACTAGGAGTGGGACCTTGCCTGAAGGTTGGACGAAAGACCTGGTTCTGGCCGGAAGTCGGGTCACAGGAAGCTTCAGACATACTAACTGAAGACAATGTAGCACTCGCAGAAGCATTGTTGAATCTATCTCCTCTAGGTCGGAACGAGGACGCACGTCGTTTACGTAGGGCTTTATTATCTTCTTTCTCGAACTTACGTTCTTCGTCAGAGCCTTAGGCGATGTAGTCTCCCTCGAGCTCAGCAACTACAGCCCAACCGGAAGGAGAGCGATCTGCGAGCCGGATGTGCTTATTCCTCCTGGATAAAGTGCTGGAAATTTCCTGTAGAATGCCAACACATTCAGCGTGTTTCTGATTGTTCATGTATCTATAAGCTGACTCTAATTTCCCAAACAGCTGGTGTTGAATTTATGTTGGAGATGATTACCTCTGAATCTGAAAACGGGTACGTCAGAGTCTCTACGGGCCATTTTAAAAGCAGATAAAGACCTTTCCGCACTCTCTTAAAAAAGATCATGTTTAAAAGCTTTTAATTTACAATCCATGTAATCCTTGAACAATTGAAATGTTTCCTAACCGTCTACTGGTTCCTTTTCCTTATTTGTTTTACTGGTGTCCGAATCATCAGAGTTGTGGGGAGGTGATTGCGACTCCATAAAACTAGATTGAGACAACTACTCGCCGTGTTGATACGAAGACGAAGATTCGGCGGTGAGTATGTGTATCTGAGACTGAAGTTTGAGCGTGAACTTAACTATAAGTACAGGATAATTCATAGTTTGTGTTACTTTAAAATAACTTGGAAGTAATACTTGTATCATTTTATGTTAACTTTTAATCTCACGACGTCTGCTCGGCGTATGCTCTATGGATTAGTTCCACATAACCCTTTTTGGAATAAGAACAGGAAGATTTTCTGGATAACTACTTCTTTAATGCGAAAATACACGACGTTTCGGAGTACATACTCACTCCTTCCTCAGGCGGAATGTAATGGTACTCAATCAGGGAGATTGACATGCATGAGAATGGTATACAATGGGGATTTGTAATACAAACATGATGGGGGTGAAGCATGAGAATGGTATACAATGAGGATTTGCAATACAAACATGAGGGGGAGTAAGTAGATAAACAATGGCCTGTAGGCTTTATTGAAGATGTAAATAAACACACATGATGAAAGAGGGAGGTCAATTGGCTTTATTGAAATTGTTAAACAAATAATTATTACAGTTGATTGGAAGAGAGGCCAATTGTTGATGTGGGTGGCTTTGAAGTTGTTGCATGGTGATTGGAGCTGATAGGTGTTGATTGGTGAAGACTCCTCGGATAATTTGCTCCGACAGGAGTTGGTGGAAGGTAGGGATACTTGGATTTGGTTTGTCTCGGTTCTCCTCGGATATTTCCTCCGACAGGAGAAAGAAGTTCTAGATGACTGAATCCCAAGCATATGGTAGGAAGATGCCTTGATCGCGGTTTATTGCAGGTTGTTCCCTTCGAATGTCAATCGCTTCTTGGAGTTTTCTTTGGCGCCAGGACTTTGGTAGCTTCCCAATCGATGATGTGATCCTAGTTTTTCAGGGTACGCTCAGATAGGGCGGATTTCGGGTCAAGTTTGTTGACGGACGCTTGCTGTTCCTTGATCCTTGTGTTGATAGGTCGTAGCGTTTCTCCGATGTACTCTTGGCCACAATGACATGGAATTTTGTAGATGCAACCTCTTGGGTTGGGGCTTGCAGTGCAGGTTCCTCTGCCGTTGGCTTTTTGGTATGTCCTACATTCCTTATGACAGATTCATAACAAAATCCGAAACTTTGTGTATGTTCCCAAGAAGATGTAAACAAAACCTAAGCAAAATTCTTCGAATCGGCATTCAATACATTTGTTCAATTGTTTTTAGGCTTCGGACAAAAGAAATAAGGTTAGACCATAACCCTTTGATAATGAATAACCTTCAATGTATAGTCCTCAATTGCCAAAGAGACTCTACAAAGAGTTTAAATTTCTTAGGGATTATCATTCTGAAAATCCCTTTGTCGCCCTTATTTTGGGCCATAGCAATATGAAACTTTATAAACATCTGTCACACAGTATGTAAAAACCTTTAATGTTCCAGTTCTCCTTATTCCTGAGAAAAAGATGAGAAACATATTTTAAAAAGTCGAGGGTTTGGATATTATCAGTTTATAACCCCCATCTGCCAAAGGATGTCTGCACAATATTTCAGCTTTCTAGAGCCTTTGATTTTCGGGATGAGGATGGAATAAAGTTTTTAGTATGTTATTCCCGTGGTCTTTTTTAGTGGCAAGAGTTACTAATTATATAAATCTACAACTGATAACCCCATTGTTCAAGATATTTGTATATCAGCACCTAGAGGTAGGTGATTCGTGAAGAGTAGTCGGAAATTCAAAAAGTTTTTGGATGAAGAAACATATGGAAGGAAGGATGGACGGATAGATGCCTGACGCCATTCCATGCAATATTTCCATCGAGTCTTTTAGGTTTGATTCGCTGGCACCAAAGATTAGTCCAAGAAAGTTGGATATGAAATCAGCCTATATTATGTTACTCTATTTCTACTAAAACGATTTAGATATGGATCGGGTACGTTTTGCTTTTCCAAGATATGTTAAAACACCAAAACAAATTCTTACACATATTTTACAGCAGTTGGTCTATAACTTTAGGTCATCAACAATATATCATATGTCATTTTAATATATGATAATGTTCTCTACAACAATGACATTTTAGTGGTCTTTGATCTTGTCACGAAATACTTTGCTTTCAGGCTGATTTCTTTATTTTCAAATGTCAACATAAAATGTCAAATGGTGTTGCAATAAAAGAACAGTTTCAAATCACACAATACAAGATTTTCATATGACTTTTTAAAAACTACTTGGATGTTTATTATAAATATCTTGTACTTGTATCCAATGTAATTTTAGACGAATCAATTCCTATACATTAAATAATATCGTGTTTGTAAGTCTATTTCTTTTCAGAAGGATAAATACTTCTTCTGGTGAACATTTAATCAATGTATGCTTGTTGTGACCCATACATCAACCAGGGAAAGGTCGGGAACAAGTTGAGACTGCATCTCTAGTATCACCACATGAGAGTATTGATAGACAGTGAACAAATAGAATATGTTGAAGTCGAAAGTGATGACAATAATACAGCTGAATCTGGGAATGCAAGATGAGAGTGTAATCAAATCAACAAATGCCTCTTAAAAAAGTCAAGAGTTCATCTGCCCAAAGTTGAGGAATGGGCCGTCAGTTATCAGATATCTCATTATTATAATTAACATTAAAGAAAGGAAGCTAATGTCAACATAACACAAAAGAAGTAGATATGATGTTAATAGTAACCACACGTTATATTTATATATAGTTCATTGGTTACACAGGACAAAAAGTCGCGGAATCCGCTTTCCGGATCCTCCCGGATTTTTCCAGATTCTACAGGATCCGCCAATATTTGGGAGAATCCGGAAGGATCCGGCAAATGGATTCCACCACTTTTTGTCCTGTGTTATAGTTCAACCAGGTTAATATTACATTTTTATATCACATTCAATCAGTGCCGACCATCTACAATAGGAGCTTCAATAAATGTAGTCCTAGCAGTTTAAATGTTCTCAAATGTACTCGTGTTTTCCTTTGCAATATATGTTTGAATGATATGAATCGTTAAAACATAACTTCCTTAAGATTTATATTTTTGTGTAAAAAAGCTCCTTTCCAACAAATGATATGATTTAGGAAATCTGACAAAGCAGTCAAAGATTAGATTACCAACTGACAAGATCTAAATGGTCCTCTCTCCTTTCAGAAAACATGGCATTTTGATCATTTACAACAGCTACATAGGAAAAATCAATACGCTCAAAGATGGAGGTGCTGTGCAGGTCTAATTAAGTGCAATGCAAGACCCTGACAAATAACTGAGTCCAAAGAAAATCGGTCTTACAGTCTCGTAAACTCTTTCCAATTTCCCATCCCAATGTAAATCTCAGGTGACTAATAACATCTTAAATAATCATTTGATAAGTAAGTAAGGCTTATAAGAACAAAATGCATTTATGGATAATCAACTTCTGTATTTTCACAATTCCTACATTGCATGTTTCGTTATATACATTTCTACCATTTACAAGCATTTGAAATGGTAGCATCGAGGCAGGTTTTGCCCGGATTTGAAGAAACAAGAAAGACAAGCTTGAGGGCAAGTGAGTAGATATGTGAATTGACCATGGGGTGGTGAGTGTTGGTGCATATCAGTGGTCGATGTTCAGGCGACTGGACAGTGCATGATGAGAGAGTTGCCTGGGTGTTTGCCATTTTAGTCGGAGTCTAAAGTTTAAGAAATGACTGACAGTACTGTTATATACTTAGGCCTACCATTACAAAACCAAACACCATGAATGATTACTGGTATGAAAACATGTTGTTTAACCTGATTTTAAGAAGATAACGATATATAGTCTTCAACGCCGTGTTACATGGGGATATTTAATTTAATTAAAAAGTTCTTATAACTACCATGGATTTATCAACACACAATATATTTCTATATTGCGACACTCCTTCCTATCCGAAATCACATCCAAACAAACAGAGTATGCCTGACCCGATGCACGTAAATATGCAAGCTTGCTCCATCCGGTAAAATCTATTAATTAGACATCTCTTTTCATTTTAAGGTTACCGCATGTCTTATATTAAATTCCTCTCTGTTTGTTGACTACCACTTTGAAGGTTTACTACGACTAAAGGTTTTACCGATTTTTTAAATATAACCTGGTCCTGGCAGCTGTTTAGATTTCATCCGAAAACTCGATCCGAAAAAAATTACAAGCTTAAACATGTCAACAGAATGACTAGATTAGAAGGATTAGGATTAGAACCCATAACCCTTCCCACTGGAGCGGGCGACTTTACCAATACACCAACGCGGATTATTGAAGACATGTAGAATAATTGTTGGTATCTATTCTGCTCTCCTCGACTCTTAATTTTAATGTGAGCTCTACACTTGCATTCACCCATTCTAAACATTACAGTTGCATTTGCATTTGCCTGTAACATCCATGAATATTAGGCCTCCCAATGGTTTGTAAGAGAAAAATGATTGACGAAAAGATTATATATTTACGCCTCAGAATGGAAATTGTAAAATCTGGCTATGTGCAATCAAGTGTCATGAAGTAGAATCTACCGTGACGGGAGGTGATGCGAGAGGAACAGGATGACGACAAGATGGATTAGAACCCTGTACTCGCTTACCCTTTCGCTATCCCGTCCGATATTGACAGGAGTGTTAAGTACGTTGACAAAGTGTTAAACCGAACTGTTATTGATGTATCTCGAACTTTGATTCCAAAGAAATGCTGCAGTGAGAAAATACGGAATTACATGATCAGAGCGGACGACTTGTTTAAAAGTACTTAAAACAGACAATCCTTAAAGCGCAGTTTGGTACGCACAGTAGTAATCGAGACGGGACATTCTAAAGGCTAAATAAGAACTTCTGTTGATATGAAAAATGCCAAACAAATCGAATCCCAAATTTGTTAGGGTCAAATATTTCGGATTACCCACAGTGTCGCGTGGTTCATAATTTTCTACAGCTCTGGTCACTGGTCATTCGAATTGCAAATATACAAAGATTGTCACTTTTTGTGTCGCATCATTTTGACACATGATTGCAAGTTAAATGTATAATCAGGGTATTTATATGCTAGTTACCATAAAACATGATAAGATGTGTAGTATGAATTAACGTATAAAACGACATGTTCGATCGATATACAGATTGCGATCGCCAAAGTTGCTCTTCATAATTATGAACAGTATTATTTACAATTCTTCTCCAAACATGTTAAGGAGGAAATGTACCTTGAGCAATATATTTGTCAACCTAGTTGTAAAGATTATATTTTTCAGATATTGATATGAGATCACCACAAATGTTGTCCATTTTTGCAGGAATTGTGATAGAAGCACAAAATACGTGTTTTGAGAAGTTATTACATTCGATGTTACATAAGCGTCCAAGAAAGAAGAGTTTACATTTATCTTTATATCCAATGAGTGACCATAAGCCCAAGTTTGCAATAGTAGATATTGAGGAAGATCTTTTATCAAGACCTTGTACAATTCTAGCAAAATGTATTTTAGTTTGTTCAAATAAATCTGACTGCTGGCTTTTGATATTTGGTAGTAGTTCACAGTCATAGAGACTGGTTTTGAGAATCATTCTGAGCCATATTTTCACACATGTGAATGGATGTAGTCCAGAATTATTTAGTCCAACAGACCTGAGGGAGTTCACGTTCTGTCTTGCTTTTTGACAATACTGTTCACATCTGGCTTTTGTTGAAAGATTGCTAGTAAAGGGTACACCTCCATATACAGTAGAATCTGAGTAGGGAATTGCAGTGTTACCAAGGCTACATTGGAAGTTTGTAAGATGGGATTTTGTTTTACTAAAAACCTTGATGTTACATTTAGATGCGTATTTAGATACAATATCAAGTGATGCCTGCATGCCTCCAGGAGATGTACTTATGAGTGTACTATCGTCAGCAAGCAAGACAGACGGAACGTCTATTCCAAAGACATGAATACCACAGTTCGCTAGCCTTAAAAAAACACAGTTCAGCATCATTTTCAGGTAACCTGCTTAGACTAAATAAAATAATCTGCGCATCATTGTTATTTGTGCAGAAAGAATTAATTACGAATTTGCCATATCATGTTTGTTTAACCCCGAAATCCATTTGTACACCAAATATAAGGTTCTGCAGGAGGGATGTGCTTCCATTTATTGAATTCCTGATTTTATATGAAATCATTGTCTTATTTATCAAATACTTGTTTATATGAAGTGTCTGCCTGGTAATCCAAATAGTTTGTGTTGATATGAACTCACTGTCTGGTATATCGAGTTGGTGCTTGTCACAAATGAGTCTCGTGTAGACATTCTTCTCTTAAGCCACATCCAGCATTCCTTGTGAAGGGTCCACAGCATCAATATGACGGAACCCAATTTCCCATAACTAAAATATAAACTTCAAGATTTTACAATTGATAATATTAACACGATTAAGAAGAAAATACATTATGCAGCATTTAATGATCATGTTTGTTCAAAGCATCAAAATTATCTTGAAATTGTGAAGCTAGTGTCTGACGGATGTGATTCATAACTTATATCTATAGTCAAGGTAAATTCACAGCTTGACATTTTGATGCATATATTCTTCATCAATACAGTTAGACTAAATTTCGTCAATTACACATTTCATTCAACTGACTCAAAAGAGGATATGTAGTTTTATGTTCTAGACAGTGTTACGACGTAAGTTGTAATAAACGCGGTAAGATGTAATAACTGCGGTAAATTGTAATAAAAACGCGGTAAGATGTAATACTGCGTTAAATTGTAATAAAAACGCGGTAAAATGTAATAAAGTTTACTGCGGTAAATTGTAATAGGGGGTGCGGTAAAATGTTTCGATGAAAGGTGCGGTAAATTGTAATACGATGTGCGGTAAATTGTAATATTTTCTTTTATAGAAGTTGATGTTGATGAAAGTAAAATTCACCAATCAAAATGTCCGTCTGACAATTCGTCCGTCTGATTTTGTTTCACTAACAGCTCTGATACTAATTGATGATATGTTTCTAAATTTAATCACTATGATTTGCAGATGTGCTGTTTCAAAACATGGTACCAACTATTAGAGGACGGAGTTAAGACGACATGAGCGTACTAAGAATTGTCTATCGTATTTGAAAACTTCTTCATAACAGTTAGCTGTCTCTGTCCCGTTCGAGGCCGTTTTACAACATTTTTGGAAGGAAAAGAACGTAGTAGTAACTTCTTTTGTGTGACGGAGGCATATGCTTTCGCCAACCAAATGCTAACTACTGCAATAAAATCGATTTATCAGAAAAGAGACTACGTGATATCTATATGCTATTTCCACAGTTTAAAGGGTAGCACGTGTTTTTCTGTGAAATAAATCAATGTCATGAACTTGACAAATAATGTCGCCATTCGAAAAACACCATTTTTCTTCGCAATATTAAAGTTAAAAAACATGTGCACATCTTTTTTAAAGCTATGGGAATCATTTTGTACTTGGCGGCCAGTCAAAGGTGTTCACCTTGAAAAGTCCGCCAGTGGTTTTCATTATGACCACTACACAAATTTCTGCGACTACGGATAGATGGTTCATGTAATGAGAACTATTACCCTCTAAAGTAATTATAAATTGCATAAATATAAATGGTAAAAAGGAAAGAATAAAATTGGCAAAAAACATGCTACAGCTCCTTTAAGCAAAATATTGACCAAACATGTGTGCCGATAACAGTTTTACACAATAACCTCAAGAAAAATAGAAAATATTTGAACGACGGCGCTAGTTTTCTAAATGAATTAACATTTGAATTCAACACACACACAGGCACACACGCACACATGTAAACGTCTCCCAATTGACACATTTCCACCCTGGGATGTTGTGCAATGACACTAGCCATCATGACATAAGTGAAATCATTTTGAAAATGACATTAAACCCTAATAATAACACACATACGCACGCACAAACACACACATACACACACATACACAAATAATTATTTATGTTTTAAAATGTCTATCGAGAGTTTGGCTTGCCAGAATAGAGCAAAGGTACTAGCAGAAAATAATTTCAACTTCAAAAGTTTCCGCTATCAATTAGGTATGGAATTAAATTATTTTAAGCGTTGCATGTAACATAATTTGTTTTCTCATATCAACTGTAAAGTCATATACCCTAGGCTCATTTTGTTGGAATGGTAACACTTCATGACACCGGAAGTTACGAACATGTTACATGGAACCTTATACTTTAACAGTTCAAGACAATATGATTACCGTTACATAAAAATTCAAAAACTTGCAAAATGTAAATCTGTGGGTATGAATATGAATACAGTTTAATGAAGTGAAACATATGATAGTTTCAGCGATTCTGCAAATCAATGGAATATATATTCTTCCATTATACACATAAAGTCACTGTTTCGTTTCCATAGAAACTCAAACAAACACAAGAGTCATCAGAAGATAAAATATCCAAACGGTCCCCTATTAACTCAGAGTGCTTTATTAGCATGTATAATCGATCTTTGATATAAATGATGATAGACTTTTTAATTATGTTAGTGGATAATACACGACATGAATAGGTTTCAGAAAGATATGATGAATGGTTATCAATCTCTTCTAAGGAAACAACCTATCTATCTGTAAACGTGAACAGAGTAAAATTCTCGTTTTTCATGAAAACAAACAAAAATAATAAAATTTTCAGAAATCTGAAAATATCAAGAGGCACCACTCCACTAAATTTGAAATACATATGTAAAGTTTCAGACAGATTGACAGAATAAACCCTGTATACTCCCATGTAAGGCGGAGGTTTAATCAAAACAGTTCGTCTGTAAATTTTGGAGAACTTATGATTTTAATATGCAATAATACTTATAATAATACTCTCATTCAAAAAATACATATGTATATGTTCAATGAATGACCCAAATTCGGCATTCATGGCAGCTAAAAATTAGATGTATGGTTATTACATTTTACCGCATTATGTATTACATTTTACCGCACTTTTTAGTAACATTTTACCGCACCCCCTTATTACAATTTACCGCAGTAAACTTTGTTACATTTTACCGCGTTTTTATTACAATTTACCGCAGTATTACATCTTACCGCGTTTTTATTACAATTTACCGCAGTTATTACATCTTACCGCGTTTATTACAACTTACGTCGTAACAGACAGCCCAGTTCCACATGCAATGTCCAGAATGGTCCTCGACTCACAACAGGTCGGGTACAACTGCTTCATAGAGACACTCAGCTCGGCCGGGAATTTCAAACTGTCGAAGAGTAAGTGCGTGAATTTCAATATGGAAACACAATAATTAATTTCTTGGTGAGTAGTCATTTGTACTTTATGTTTGTAATGAATGAGTAATGAGAGGAATTTTCCATTGAGTACTTAAATAGAGAAACTGTTCCCTCCATGTAACACGTGCGTTTGTTGTGGTCGTGAAATGGACCAACGAGAGAAGAGGTCGCCTTCCGTGCGACACTGTTGACCTAGATACGTCACTGCCGTCTTATTGAAACGCCGTAATTATTGCCTAGCGTAATTAAAGTGATGTAGCTCTAATTGAGGAGGTGACATAGAGGTAAGACTGATCTTGACGATAGATAATGCATTAGGGAACACGTGTCAGGCGATACTTACCGATTTAATTTAATGGTAACGTTTATAACAACATTTATATCGGAGTTCAAAATTCCGGTTGATAAGCCTTGTTATGTATATAGTGTATTACCTATATCTACATTTATCTATTTTTCATCCCCAGTCTGTGGATTGCACTATGAGAACATGCACGTCATGTCAACGTATACTGTTTGATATATAAGATATTTCATATCAACAATTCAGGATGAACGCGTGTACTGTTTGTTATATAAGATATTTCATATCAACAATTCAGGATGAACGCGTATACTGTTTGATATATAAGATATTTCATATCAACAATTCAGGATGAACGCATATACTGTTTGATAAATACGATATTTCATATCAACAATTCAGGATGAACGCGTATACTGTTTGTTATATAAGATATTTCATATCAACAATTCAGGATGAACGTGTGTACTGTTTGAGATATAAGCTATTTCATATATACAATTCAGGATGAACGCGTGTACTGTTTGATACATAAGATATTTCATATCAACAATTCAGGATGAACGTGTTTACTGTTTGATATTTAAGATATTTCATATCAACAATTCAGGATGAACGTGTGTACTGTTTGATATATCAGATATTTCATATCAACAATTCAGGATGAACACGTGTACTGATTGTTATATAAGATATTTCATATCAACAATTCAGGATGAACACGTGTACTGTTTGATATATAAGATATTTCATATCAACAATTCAGGATGAACGCGTGTACTGTTTGATACATAAGATATTTCATATCAACAATTCAGGATGAACGCGTGTACTGTTTGATATATAAGATATTTCATATCAACAATTCAGGATGAACACGTGTACTGTTTGATATATAAGATATTTCATATCAACAATTCAGGATGAACACGTGTACTGATTGTTATATAAGATATTTCATATCAACAATTCAGGATGAACGCGTATACTGTTTGATATAAAAGATATTTCATATCAACAATTCAGGATGAACGCGTGTACTGTTTGTTATATAAGATATTTCATATCAACAATTCAGGATGAACACGTGTACTGTTTGATATATAAGATATTTCATATCAACAATTCAGGATGAACGCGTGTACTGTTTGATACATAAGATATTTCATATCAACAATTCAGGATGAACGCGTGTACTGTTTGATATAAAAGATATTTCATATCAACAATTCAGGATGAACACGTGTACTGTTTGATATATAAGATATTTCATATCAACAATTCAGGATGAACACGTGTACTGATTGTTATATAAGATATTTCATATCAACAATTCAGGATGAACACGTGTACTGTTTGATACATAAGATATTCATATAAACAATTCAGGATGAACACGTATAGTGTTTGATATATAAGATATTTCATGTCAACAATTCAGGATGAACACGTATACTGTTTGATATATAAGATATTTCATATCAACAATTCAGGATGAACGCGTGTACTGTAAGACAACCACTTCATGTTTGTTTCAAAGTCCGGAGGTATTCTCTTTCAGCTTAAATCGATTTCATACATGCGCTCCTCAGAAAAGTCGTATGGTATATGTTCTTTACTTAGTATAACCTCAGAGAAATGTAATAAACTACATCGTAATTACCAACAATAATAAATTATTACGAAAACACAGAAACAAAGTCATGCTACAGGTATATTTACCGCATCATATTCTGTTGCCGTTTCGTCATACCGCTGTCTGTAAACATGAGTCCCCACTCCTTTCTCCGAGTACCCGCTCACTTTACGTACTGCTTCGTCCTTAATGTCTCCCATCTATATAAAAAAAACCCAGCTGAATGCTTTCCAGCAATCAGCATGTGGTAGTGAAACAAAATAAACTCTTCCGAACTTGGACATGCTAATTGTTTATGACACGCGCTTACACATGCAGACAGTCCTGGCCTCCAATCTCATCTGTCTTCCATCTGGGAACAAATTAATATATTCTGATTAAGTTTTAGAGGATATTTGTCTTTTCTTGACTAATACCATGTTTATCTCATCGAGTGAGGTAGAAAGGTTAAATTTTCACGAGTGGCGCAGCCACGAGTGAAAATATATAACTTTTCTACCTCACTCGATGAGATAAACATGGTATCTGTCTAGAAAAGACAAATTTTATATTTATTATATGACCAAATCTTTGCATATTCACCGAAATAGACTTGCATTTACGTTAAGTCGGCTCCAGAATGCGCCTGTCGCCTAAGCAACAACGTGACGTCATGAACGTGTCATGACGTCGGAGCATTGTTTTATGACGTCAGGTCATTGTTATATCAGTCACTAGTGACTGATAACACGTTCCATTGTTATTTTCACTAGTGACTGATAACACGGTTTATTTTCATTGATAGATCCCGGTATTTCACCTGCAATCATATAATAAATAACGTTATTTAGCTATGATCTTAAGGTACGTGTATATCCAACGCGATACCCTTCTGACAGGTACAATTACACCCGTAAACCCTCCAGGATAGCTGCACTCCTAACAATAGAATGCTCTTTCTCCTGAAATTTCGTCTGTCAACGAATGATACAATCTGATAAGATTAAGAACTTGACCCAATTGTTAGTCAGCCACACTCCGATGTTAGGTCTCACGAAATTCAACTTTGACCTGTTACAAGAAACATCACGTCCTTCTCCAACTATCTTAGTAAACTCTCTTCTTTCGTTTCGTCTGTCACCTAACAAAATCAAAGCACGGAACTCTGATCATTGTCTCCACATCCCTAACACCAACTTCATTTGTTTGATCTAACGATTAGAATATCCATTAGAAACTGAAGTTCTAATAGTTATATTGAGGAATGAAACTGAAATATAACCTTTTAAAGGAAAAAACAAACATATATATATTTAGTACCTACAATGGCATCAATATCGGGGTTAGTATATTGTAATGGCTACTTGGCGTCTTCGTGACGATTCTTCTTTACAATTACTGCTACAGAAGGTCAAATATTGTATTCTAAAATAATACTCTTGGTATCATTTTAAGGAGTAATATCTGATATCACCATTCAGTTTCGGCGTGCATTAGATGTGATCGAAGATGAATGTCATTTTCTCGTGGTGTGTCCAACCTAGGAAAGTGGTGCTCCAACTGTCTGATAGTGTGTCTAAATCGTATGCATTTCAAGTTTAGTTGTATCAATGTAATGGATTTAAAGATAATTGTTGTTGCTTTTTCGAATTTGGCCGATACATCTACATGTATGACGTGACTGTACGGATGAATTTCTTCAGTGGACGCATACGCGTCATTCGATATACATGTAGAGGCTTACACTGTTTAAAAAATAGAACAGTTAAATCTCTAATAGAACCTGAATTATATTTGTCTAAACTTTCATTTAAGTATAATAGAAACAGTTTTGTCAAATATATAATGGGCTTGTTAGACCTAATGGTAAACAGAGGCAGGGAACTACAAACTTGAGAGTATTACCTTTCAAAATATGTTTTACGTGAAATCAAAATTGAAAGTGAAAGTGAAAACAAATCTATTTTTAATTTAGGTGAGTATTCAAACATAGTCCAAGATCTAACAGATGGAGTGATATCAGTCATATTTTTCAATTAATCAGGAAAATTGTTCCATAACACAGGTCCTGCCTTGGCAAATGCTCTATCGCCATAACATGCCGTCCGTGTAGAGGGCGCTGCTATCTGAGAGCTCGTGTTGACTTGTACCATGACAGAAGTTCAGTTAGGTATTCTGGAGCTTGGTTGTGAAGGGCCTTGTGCACATAGACCAGCATCTTGAAGACAGTTCGCTATCTGACTGGAAGCCAGTGCAGCTCTCGTAATGCAGGCGCGATGTGTTCATATTTCCGTACACCAGTGATAAGTCTTGCGGCTGCATTTTGAACTCTCGTGAGTTTATTGAGAGTTTGCTGAGGGACACCAAACATAAGAGAATTGCAATAGCCCTATTGCGAGATAACCATGCAGTGCTTGAACTAGAATCTGAAGGGCTGATCTGTTAATGAAGTGTTTTATTTGACTGATATGCCTTAGATGAAAATAAGCAGATTTGCAGACAACGACCGTATGTAGCTCCATGCTCAAGGAAGAGTCAAATATAACTCGAGCTTGAACATATAGAGTGCTGTCTCCTATCTTCAAGGGTGGCAAATCCAATCTCCCAGTTAACGATGTTCGCCTCAATATCAGAAGTTCCGTATTGTCGTTATTTAACGTCAGATAGTTAGTAGACATCCAACTTCTTATGTCGTAACACACTAACGCAAATGTTGACTGAACAGATGCTGTCTTCATAGGTTTGAAGCCAAGATACAAGTGCGTGTCGTCTGCATAGAGCTGAAAGGAAAGTTTATACTTTCATGCGATGTCTCCTACTGGCAATGTATATACAGTAAATAACACAGGTTCCAGGACTGAGCCTTGGGGGACTCCATGCTTCACTTTATGTCTTTGGGACCTACATCCATTAAACATCACTGACTGATAGCGGTCTGGGGAAATGATTCAAACCAGGACAAAGCTGTACTCTGTTGCTGATCCCGATCCTTGATTTCAATATTGAAAGCAAAATTGTATGATCTATTGTATTGTATCAAATGCAGCACGTAGATCTAGTAAAACAAGTCTTGCTACACCTTGTTTGTCAACTGCAGTTAGTAAGTCATCCTGAACCCGAAGAAGCACCGATCCAGGGATGTGCCTGGGCAGATTGCATTACTTCACATAACTTGTTATCTTCCATGTGGCCCCTGAGCCTTGATGCAACGATCCTTTCAATGACCTTTGACAGGAACGGCAAATTGGACATCGCCTAGTTTACATTATACTATAGAATATATAATATATACACAACTGGACACCTGGAAGCCCACCCCAGCAGCACAGCAAAACTGTTTATGTTTACCTCATTATACACTTACCTGACAGTATTAAACAAGATTAATTCAGAATAATGATACTGTTATTTTCATACATATAAAAGAAGGTACATTCTCATATCATTCTTTCAAAGTTAACTTAAATAATTACTTGCCATTCCATTCTTATGTCTCAGTGGTGGTTGACAGTTCACACTATGAATATGTTTTAGCGATTATACTATAGTCTCTTTTATACATACGAAATTCAAATTGTGTTCATGTAACATGCCTGATATTGTACAAGATTCAATCATTCTTTATGTCCGGTATTCAAAATGCCCAACTCCTGTAGTACATTAAATATATACATTTGCTTCTTTATAATCGTTCATGGTTTTTATGTACAAATGCGTAGAAAATATAAATGGACAGGTTTTCAATTTCTATGATATTTGAACTGTTGAACTGTAACGAAAATTTATACTTATTTGGATGGACATAATAATATTATTTACCCTTTATATATTTCTTTCGAATATAACTGTAGATAGGAAAACACCAGAAGGAAATTATACTCGTCTTCAATTACATTCGAAAGGCATACTTTACACGTTCTTTGTTCTCTATGTATGTTTACATATCTACCTGTCTCAATTAAAAGTTCATGGGATGAGCATCAAAATCGTGCTAGACTTATTCTATACTTTTAACATTTAAACAAGACAGATATAATTCGGTATGGATATCGCTTTTGAACATTAGATAAGTGTCGAATTAGCTTGAGAGAGATAATTTCGCATGCCAATTTTGCAAAAAAATATCTTTTAGTCTATGAGTAAAGGATTTCATGAATTACGGATATATTCAATGTTCTTGGTTGTGCCAAATATTTCCAAATCCGGTCGTAAATAAAAGTTGTTTTACGTCTGTTACCGAGTTTTTATGTCCATTTGTATCATATATATAAAATCATATAAAAGCATCATATTGTAGCATTCCTTTGGTATGCGATAGGATGGCATGTATAGTAACTTTATCCATTACCGAATTACTTTACATTATGAGTATATGTATAAAGGAAATCTGCCACATTCCCCATACACGATTCATACATTCAAAACGCAGTAGTTTCTAAATGCTGAGAAGGCATTTTAGAACTTGTCACTTGATAACCTTATCTTTGAATGTTTAGGTCAGATTCCATGAACCGTATCATTTGTCTTCAATAAGCTTTTCAAAGTCGACTATAAATCTTGAAATCGTGTATGTCCTGTTTCAGTAGTTCTTATCATTCTAAGATATTTTTTCAAAGGAAAATTAGAACATTGAAACTGTTAATAACGTAACAATTTATAACAGAAGATTCTGGTTCATATTCTATATTTATTAATCGGCATATATACGGAATTATTTTTTAGGATACATGTACATAGGATATTCCTATAATTTGATGATATTCACATCAAACTGAAATATTAACGCATAACATATAATGAGTATTTCCGGTCCGCTGCAGCCTCAAGCGAGGACTCGATGTACGGATACGGTGCCCTCTCTACCCATGATGAAATTAGGAAAGGTTATTGTTGACTCTTTCTTCCATTTCCCATCATCCTCTAGTTTCCGGAAGTAAGGGGCCAGGTTTTTGACGTAGTCGTCCACAATGTTATAGTGTTCCACGCGCGTCACATTCACGATAGCGCCACCTGTCGACAAAAGTTAGTAACTACCAGAATAAATAATTTGGAATCAGATTTTCCAAGAATTGATAATGAAAATGAATAATTTCACTAAATTTTAGTTAAGTGAATACTGATGTATTTGATGATAAACTAGTGCTGAACACCTGAAACATCTCTCATCTCGTGGGCGTGGATTGGAACCTTTACTTATATAGCTATTGAAAGAATCTCTTTCAATAAACCCTCGAATTCAGTACTACTACGCCAACAATGCTCCTTTAGTTGTAGCCAAGCGTGTAACATGACTCAAGAATGAACATAAATGATGATTCGACCCCTGGTAGCTTATAGGGGATTCTAAATATTGCCGCGTGCGCTAAATCGAAAACGAGGCTAAGGCCGCTTCCAAACCCGGAAGTACCATTCACATATAGCATTGACAAGTCGGTAGCTCTTCTAAATAACACTTACATTTATTAAAAATAATGATAAAATCACTAGGAAAACTTTCAAGATCGATGCATCTATTTGATGATAAACTAGTGCTGAACACCTGAAACATCTCTCATCTCGTGGGCGTGGATTGGAACCTTTACTTATATAGCTATTGAAAGAATCTCTTTCAATAAACCCTCGAATTCAGTACTACTACGCCAACAATGCTCCTTTAGTTGTAGCCAAGCGTGTAACATGACTCAAGAATGAACATAAATGATGATTCGACCCCTGGTAGCTTATAGGGGATTCTAAATATTGCCGCGTGCGCTAAATCGAAAACGAGGCTAAGGCCGCTTCCAAACCCGGAAGTACCATTCACATATAGCATTGACAAGTCGGTAGCTCTTCTAAATAACACTTACATTTATTAAAAATAATGATAAAATCACTAGGAAAACTTTCAAGATCGATGCATCTGTCGATTATCTTCAATTACCACCACCAAGGATACTATTTTACATGCAAGGCGATGTTTTTCGAATAATTTACGGTAGGATTTCCTCGTTGTGTTTACCGTCATTTTGAACTGTCAAACTCGTTGTTGTTTCAGTGCTCTAATTTGAACAAATACGAATGAAAACTAGGATTGACGCGTCAATACTTAGGTCTTCAAGACTTCTGCTTGACCTAGAACTCCATGATGGACTCTCGGTTATTCATCAGATTCTCTGCTTTAAAATGAGCTATCAAACATGTCTCTATCTTCAGTAGTTTTTTTTTTAAAATTCTCCAAAGAAGGTACCCCTCTGAAAATTGAAAAATCACATATTAATGGACCCCTACATTACATTTCTCACGATTAAGACAAAATGGTTACTATTTCCATACCTAGGTGTAACATAGAAAATGTTGTGCTTTAATTTCCACTTAAAAAGATGTAATCATCATTTAGATTGTATACATAATTAATGCGTTATGCCGTTCTGAATATTCAAGAAAATACTAAAAAATGCTTAAATATGAACCCCTAGACATCGCTTGCGATGTTCGAGCCTTAACTATCAACTTTTTGATGAAAGCGGTCAACATAAAAGTTGTTCTTCTTGAAATTGTGCATACGGAGGTGTATGTAAAATTTCAATAGCATAAGAAGTGAAGCAGTTATGAACCTGTCAACTTTGTTGAAAATGGCGATTTTTTAAGAATGACAAACTTATATGACTTGTCAAAGAAAAACTAAGCCAGATTTGAGCTTGAAAAATATTGTCCTTCATAAATGACGTTTCTACTTCAACATGAACTATTTAAAATATTCCTATCTTCAGAGGTTCATGATCAATCATAATCCATAGGATATACCCGTCGAAAATGCTGAAAATCACAAAATTTTACTTTTTTGAGAATATGTCCAAATTGTGCCGAAACTATCAACTTTTATATGACAGCGATGTATTATGGACTTGTAAAGCTCTTTATTAGCAAGAGATGGCTATCAATAACTTTGACATAAGTCAATTAGTTACAGAGTTATGCCCCTTTGAAATTGCAGCCGAAAAACGCCCTTTCTAAAAAGGACCATATTCAAGGGCAGATTACTCGAATTCTAGGCCGAAATTCAAAATTCTGTGAGCAAATTATATTCTACGTTGTCTTGGCTTTCGAATGAGCTATCACACATATCTGTATGTATTGCCGTGATTAAGAAGAAGAGTTTTGAAGACACGTACCCTCAAAACCGCGAAAGTGCACCAAATTTTCACTTTTTTCGAAATAGCAAAAAATCTATTATTACGGCCGAAATCCTCACTAGGCCTAATCGATGGGGAATGTTGTTGCCCACATTTTGGTGAAAGTTTTGTGAAATTATCTTGCTTAGTTTTCGAGCTATTGAGGTTGGAAGTTTCAACTTCAAGGGCAGATAACTCACAAAAGAAGTCGAAAATCCAAAAATTAAGAAAATTACTTCTTAGTTTGGTTACAGGCTACCTTTCCTAAAAATTTCATGCAAATCGGCCCAGCCGTTACTGAGAAATCTGCGTGCACAGAATTTGGTACAAAGAATAATAAAAAAAACTAGGATTGACACGTCAATACTTAGGTCTTCAAGACTTCTGCTTGACCTTGAACTCCATGTTGGACTCAGGGTTATTCGTCTGTTTCTCCGCTTTAAAATGAGCTATCAAACATGTCTCTATCTTCAGTAGTTTTTTTACAAAAAATCTCCAAAGAAGGTACCCCTCTGAAAACGGAAAAATCACATATTAATGGACCCCTACATTACATTTCTCACGATTAAGACAAAATGGTTAATATTTCCATACTAAGGTGTAACATAGAAAATGTTGCGCTTTAATTTCCACTTAAGAAGATGTAATCATCAGTTGGATTGCATACATAATAAATGCGTTATGCTGTTCTGAATATTCAAGAAAATATTCAAAAATGCTTAAATTTGGACCCCTAGACATCGCCTGCGATCTTTGAGGCTTAACTATCAACTTTTTGATGAAAGCGGTCAACATAAAAGTTGTTCTTCTTGAATTTGTGCATACGTAGGTGTATGTAAAATTGCAATAGCATAAGAATTGAAACAGTTATGAACCTTTCAACTTCGTTGAAAATGGCGATTTTTTAAAAATGACAAACTTCTATGACTTGTCACAAAAAAACCAAGACAGATTTGAGCTTGAAAAATATTGTCCTTAATAAATGACGTTTCTACATCACCATGATCTATTTAAAGTCTTCCTATCTCCATTGGTTCATAATCAAAAATTCTCCAAAGAATATACCCCTTGAAAATGCTCAAAATTACAAAATTTACCTTTTTTGAGAATATGTCCAAATTGTGCCGAAACTATCAACTTTTATAAGACCTTGATGTATTATGGACTTGTTAAGCTCCTTATTAGAAAGAGAAGGCTATCAATAACTTTGACATAAGTCAATTAGTTACAGAGTTGTGCCCCTTTGAAATTGCAGATGAAAAACGCCCTTTTTAAAAAGGACCATATTCAAGGGCAGATTACTCGAATTCTAAGCCGAAATTCAAAATTCTGTGAGCACATTATATTCTACGTTGTCTTGGCTTTCAGATGAGCTATCAAACATATCTGTATGTGTTGCCTTTAGTGAGGAGAAGAAGTTTGAAGACGCGTACCCTGAAACTCGCGAAAATGCACGAAATTTTCACTTTTTTCAAAATAGCAAAAAATCTATTATTACGGCCGAAAACTATAGGCCTAATCGATGAAGAATGTTGTTGCCCACATTTTGGTGAAAGTTTTATGAAAATATCTTGCTTAGTTTTCGAGCTATTGAGGTTTGAAGTTTCAACTTCAAGGGGAGATAAGTCAAGAACCAGGTCGAAATTCAAAATTCGGGCTCCATACAGAGCGAGATCTTGATACGCTCTGACATCCCAGAAAGTTTCATAAAAATCGCCTCAGCCGTTAGTTCAGAACCCGTGGGACAAAATCGGTACAAATAATAATAATAATAATCTGGATAAAAAAAAACAATAGGTCTTCAGACATTCGTCTTGAAGACCTAATAATCAGGATAATAACAATACGTCTTCGAGACATACGTCTGGAAGACCTAATAATCAGGATAATAACAATACGTCTTCGAGACATACGTCTTGAAGACCTAATTACACCCTACCCATGCATGCCAAGAAATCATTGTATATAGTCACTGGGTGGGAAGAAACTGTTCAAATCTTAGCCATCATTCGGCTAAACGGTCAGCTCTTGTGACATGCCTACGAACTGCAAAGGGGTCATTCAGTGCAACTCACTGTAAACGAACCAAATTCTTGTTTTTAAAGTCAAAATTGATTCAAATTGTTCATTTGGATATAGTTAAATACAGTCCAATTAGTACAGGTTATTTTACGTTCTCTTATTGAAGCAGTAAAGCAGATATAATAATTCAATCAAATATATTTATATCTGTTCTAGTTTTAAAAAATATTTTTTTAGTAAGTCATTTGTATGTCTACATGAGCAAAATAATTTTAAACAATGGACATAACGATCTTATTATATATGTAAGAAATACATAAACATATTTAGCAAGTAATCTATTATGGCTTTATTTAATTAATGGTTTGAGGAAAGTTATCAATGATCAGTCAGTAATCAATGTTATCAATGTAGTGAGGATTCTTATTTGTGAGCACATGTAGATATGTGAATAAGCTTTTAAAATTAAACAGATGTTTAAAATAATATTTCATAAGAAAAGGATTTCTACCTACAAAGATAGTATTTAGTTTATTTAAGAAGCTGACAACAGTACACAAAATCAATTAAATGAATGATGGAACCCTTTACAAAACAGGAAAAAACAGTTATGATCTGTGGTAATACATTTATTTTAGCAATTTGGGAATTAAAATAAACATTAACAAAAAGGAGTGAGACTAATTCAAAAGTTTGGAGATATGTAATTTTATATTCCTTGTACTTCAAAGTTGAACATTATTTTTTTTAAATATTGCATGCTTACTTTATATTACATGAATTTAATTTATTTACTGGATTCTATTCATTTCAAAATAAAGAAACAATCTCCCAGTGATAATGTGATATTTACCCCATGTCACACATGGCTTGAAGATTTGAATACCCTGTGTAGTAGGGTCCCTTTTTTACTTTATGAATTATTCTAGAATAATAAGCCACAATAGAAAGCATTCAGTGGGATTGTGTATCTTTAAAAAGTTTTTAAATAATTAATAAATAAAATAAAAATAATGTACATTTGAATTAAATTAAATTTTATTTGTATTTAAAAAAAAGATATACATATATTTCTCAAACATGACCACCACCTCCTTGAGCACAAGCTATCATTTATAAACTGTGTATTGAAACATGCATATACATGTGCATTTCACATTATATTTCATCACTATCCAGGATGACATGTACTTGTTACTTTCAAACATTAACCTCAAATAAATTAAATTTAAATTTCTTTTTTTGTTGGTTATTGTTGTTTGGTGATGACTATATCTAAGTATATGGTTTAATATTAGTAATTAGCAAATACATATTTTCCTTATATTAGTTTTGTCCTGCTTTTAATTTTACTCCGACTAAGAACAGAAAGAACTTGGTGGGCTTTTGCATCTCACAAAAGATTAAATAATGTGCATTTCTACTTCTAATCATGACCATGTATTATTTGTAGTTTAATCATACAAATACAAATATATTTCTCAAACCTGACCATCACCTCCTCAAGCACAATCTATCATGTATGATTGTGTACTGAAATATCCATGTACATTTCACAATATATTTCAATCATTTTCCAGTATGACATGTACTTCTTACTTCCTAACATTAACCTCAATTAATGTATTATTCATGTCTATTTTGTTGGGTAATAACTATATCTAGGTAAGTGGTTTAAATAATAATTTTCTTATTTAATATTTGGCCTGCTTTAAATTTTGCTCCCAAGGTCCTGCATGAATAAATAATCAAATAGTCTAGTACCTATAAATTATAAAGATCAACTTATGTTTAATTGTAGCCTATAACTCTGGCCTTTTTTTAAAAAACAATTGTTTAAGATATTTCTGGTCATAACAAATGATAACGGTAGTTATGATTTAATGTGTCCTGCAGTACATGTGTAAATAATCTAAGTAGACTCTATTGATGCAATGCATGGAAATGACTGACAATATTAATATGATCATAGATTAATAAATATATATTTTTAGTTTTATAATATATATTAGTTCCTGATTTAAATGAATATTTATGATTTATTTGAATGTCTAATTTTCTTGAAAATATTCTGATCATTAGATCGAAAAGAATTTGAATATATAGGTCTAGTTGCACTTTGCTTTCAATTAATATTGTGTTCATTTTGGGGATGGAAGTGGGGCAGCACCTTCGAGAGGTTTAGTTCCACTAATTACAGGTTCCCAACTTTGGGATTATTATAAACTTAATGATAACGAAAAATGGACATTATTAACCAAAAAATAAATTCAAATCATCCGGTTTACGGGCCGATGACAAAACCAAAACTCTTGAACTTGCCACGAGTAAAACTATCCAAAACAAACGCTGTTTGCTGCTAAACCTGAAACAATTACCATTAGTTTTGTCATATTTTGTCAAAAACGCTATTTTTAAAATCTTGCATTGTTGGAATACGATATAAACAAACATATTCATTCAGTTCCAGTCGAAAGGAACTGAAACACAAGCGGCACGTACTGCCGATATGCAGCCATTACGCGAACCGGGAAATAAGAAGCGGCCTTAGCCTCGTTTTCGTTTCGAAAGGTCATAAGTCGTATGCATGCATAAATATTGAGAATCCCCTATAGAACAGGGGGCAAGCAAAGGATGTAGAGGAAATTCACATTCACTGAAAAACGCTAAGACGCTCAGCACTGCCCACAAATTATGTCGTGATTGTACACCATTCAACTGCTAGAACATAACAGAAAGAGGTGACTTTCAAATGAAATAAAAGCAACATAGGGTATTGTAGTGGAGATATCAAAGGATTTAACAAAATATTGGCGTTTGACAAAAATATCACAATTAGACAACTAATCCCGAAAAACTACAGCCCTGCAGGAGGGTTAAATTATACTTCATGCGCTGTTATTTACAATAACCCGAATCGTCTGGTGTTGTTGATCTGTCATCTTGTTCCGTAAGTATTTAGTGTTTTTCTAATTTCCTTCATGCTGACCTGGTTTCACGACTCTGCACATTTCTCCGAAAGCCCCGGATGGAAGCTGGTTTTCTCCCATACATCCCACTATGGTCACAGCGTCGTGTGTATCTGGTGGATCATAACTCCCACTATGGTTACTGCGTCGTATGTATCTGGTGGATCATACCTCCCACTATGGTCACACCGTCGTATGTATCTGGTGGATCATACCTCCCACTATGGTCACACCGTCGTATGTATCTGGTGGATCATACCTCCCACTATGGTTACAGCGTCGTATGTATCTGGTGGATCATACCTCCCACTATGGTCACAGCGTCGTATGTATCTGGTGGATCATACCTCCGACTGTGGTCACAGCGTCGTATGTATCTGGTGGATCATACCTCCCACTATGGTCACAGCGTCGTATGTATCTGGTGAATCATACCTCCCACTATGGTCACACCGTCGTGTGTATCTGGTGGATCATACCTCCCACTATGGTCACAGCGTCGTATATATCTGGTGGATCATACCTCCGACTGTGGTCACAGCGTCGTATGTATCTGGTGGATCATACCTCCCACTATGGTCACACCGTCGTGTGTATCTGGTGGATCATACCTCCCACTATGGTCACAGCGTCGTATGTATCTGGTGGATCATACCTCCCACTATGGTCACAGCGTCGTGTGTATCTGGTGGATCATACCTCCCACTATGGTGACAGCGTCGTGTGTATCTGGTGGATCATACCTCCCACTATGGTAACAGCGTCGTGTGTATCTGGTGGATCATACCTCCCGCTATGGTCACAGCGTCGTGTGTATCTGGTGGATCATACCTCCCACTATGGTAACAGCGTCGTGTGTATCTGGTGGATCATACCTCCCACTATGGTAACAGCGTCGTGTGTATCTGGTGGATCATACCTCCCACTATGGTAACAGCGTCGTGTGTATCTGGTGGATCATACCTCCAACTATGGTAACAGCGTCGTATGTATCTGGTGGATCATACCTCCCACTATTGTCACAGCGTCGTATGTATCTGGTGGATCATACCTCCCGCTATGGTCACAGCGTCGTATGTATCTGGTGGATCATACCTCCCGCTATGGTCACAGCGTCGTGTGTATCTGGTGGATCATACCTCCCACTATGGTCACAGCGTCGTATGTATCTGGTGGATCATACCTCCCACTATGGTAACAGCGTCGTGTGTATCTGGTGGATCATACCTCCCACTATGGTCACAGCGTCGTATGTATCTGGTGGATCATACCTCCCACTATGGTCACAGCGTCGTATGTATCTGGTGGATCATACCTCCCACTATGGTCACAGCGTCGTGTGTATCTGGTGGATCATACCTCCCACTATGGTCACAGCGTCGTATGTATCTGGTGGATCATACCTCCCACTATGGTAACAGCGTCGTATGTATCGGGTGGATCATACCTCCCACTATGGTCACAGCGTCGTATGTATCTGGTGTATCATACCTCCCACTATGGTTACACCGTCGTATGTATCTGGTGGATCATACCTCCCACTATGGTCACAGCGTCGTATGTATCTGGTGGATCATACCTCCCACTATGGTCACAGCGTCGTGTGTATCTGGTGGATCATACCTCCCACTATGGTCACAGCGTCGTATGTATCTGGTGGATCATACCTCCCACTATGGTAACAGCGTCGTATGTATCTGGTGGATCATACCTCCCACTATGGTCACAGCGTCGTATGTATCGGGTGGATCATACCTCCCACTATGGTCACAGCGTCGTATGTATCTGGTGGATCATACCTCCCACTATGGTAACAGCGTCGTAGGTATCGGGTGGATCATACCTCCCACTATGGTCACAGCGTCGTATGTATCTGGTGGATCATACCTCCCACTATGGTCACAGCGTCGTATGTATCTGGTGGATCATACCTCCCACTATGGTCACAGCGTCGTATGTATCTGGTGGATCATACCTCCCACTATGGTCACAGCGTCGTATGTATCTGGTGGATCATACCTCCCACTATGGTCACACCGTCGTATGTATCTGGTGGATCATACCTCCCGCTATGGTCACAGCGTCGTATGTATCTGGTGGATCATACCTCCCACTATGGTCACAGCGTCGTATGTATCTGGTGGATCATACCTCCCACTATGGTCACAGCGTCGTATGTATCTGGTGGATCATACCTCCCACTATGGTCACTGCGTCGTATGTATCTGGTGGATCATACCTCCCACTATGGTCACAGCGTCGCATGTATCTGGTGGATCATACCTCCCGCTATGGTCACAGCGTCGCATGTATCTGGTGGATCATACCTCCCGCTATGGTCACAGCGTCGTATGTATCTGGTGGATCATACCTCCCACTATGGTCACAGCGTCGTATGTATCTGGTGGATCATACCTCCCACTATGGTCACACCGTCGTATGTATCTGGTGGATCATACCTCCCACTTTGGTCACAGCGTCGTATGTATCTGGTGGATCATACCTCCCTCTATGGTCACAGCGTCGTATGTATCTGGTGGATCATACCTCCCACTATGGTCACAGCGTCGTATGTATCTGGTGGATCATACCTCCCACTATGGTCACAGCGTCGTATGTATCTGGTGGATCATACCTCCCACTATGGTTACACCGTCGTATGTATCTGGTGGATCATACCTCCCGCTATGGTCACAGCGTCGTATGTATCTGGTGGATCATACCTCCCACTATGGTCACACCGTCGTATGTATCTGGTGGATCATACCTCCCACTATGGTCACAGCGTCGTATGTATCTGGTGGATCATACCTCCCACTATGGTCACACCGTCGTATGTATCTGGTGGATCATACCTCCCACTATGGTCACAGCGTCGTATGTATCTGGTGGATCATACCTCCCACTATGATCACAGCGTCGTATGTATCTGGTGGATCATACCTCCCACTATGGTAACAGCGTCGTATGTATCTGGTGGATCATACCTCCCACTATGGTCACAGCGTCGTATGTATCTGGTGGATCATACCTCCCACTATGATCACAGCGTCGTATGTATCTGGTGGATCATACCTCCCACTATGGTAACAGCGTCGTATGTATCTGGTGGATCATACCTCCCACTATGGTCACAGCGTCGTATGTATCTGGTGGATCATACCTCCCACTATGGTCACAGCGTCGTATGTATCTGGTGGATCATAGCTCCCACTATGGTCACACCGTCGTATGTATCTGGTGGATCATACCTCCCACTATGGTCACACCGTCGTATGTATCTGGTGGATCATACCTCCCACTATGGTCACACCGTCGTATGTATCTGGTGGATCATACCTCCCACTATGGTCACAGCGTCGTATGTATCTGGTGGATCATACCTCCCACTATGGTCACACCGTCGTATGTATCTGGTGGATCATACCTCCCACTATGGTCACACCGTCGTATGTATCTGGTGGATCATACCTCCCACTATGGTCACACCGTCGTATGTATCTGGTGGATCATACCTCCCACTATGGTCACAGCGTCGTATGTATCTGGTGGATCATACCTCCCACTATGGTCACAGCGTCGTATGTATCTGGTGGATCATACCTCCCACTATGGTCACACCGTCGTATGTATCTGGTGGATCATACCTCCCACTATGGTCACACCGTCGTATGTATCTGGTGGATCATACCTCCCACTATGGTCACACCGTCGTATGTATCTGGTGGATCATACCTCCCACTATGGTCACAGCGTCGTATGTATCTGGTGGATCATACCTCCCACTATGGTCACAGCGTCGTATGTATCTGGTGGATCATACCTCCCACTATGGTCACAGCGTCGTATGTATCTCGTGGATCATACCTCCCACTATGGTCACAGCGTCGTATGTATCTGGTGGATCATACCTCCCACTATGGTCACAGCGTCGTATGTATCTGGTGGATCATACCTCCCACTATGGTCACAGCGTCGTATGTATCTGGTGGATCATACCTCCCACTATGGTTACACCGTCGTATGTATCTGGTGGATCATACCTCCCACTATGGTCACAGCGTCGTATGTATCTGGTGGATCATACCTCCCACTATGGTCACAGCGTCGTATGTATCTGGTGGATCATACCTCCCACTATGGTCACAGCGTCGTATGTATCTGGTGGATCATACCTCCCACTATGGTCACAGCGTCGTATGTATCTGGTGGATCATACCTCCCACTATGGTCACACCGTCGTATGTATCTGGTGAATCATACCTCCCACTATGGTCACAGCGTCGTATGTATCTGGTGGATCATACCTCCCACTATGGTCACAGCGTCGTATGTATCTGGTGGATCATACCTCCCACTATGGTCACAGCGTCGTATGTATCTGGTGGATCATACCTCCCACTATGGTCACAGCGTCGTATGTATCTGGTGGATCATACCTCCCACTATGGTCACAGCGTCGTATGTATCTGGTGGATCATACCTCCCACTATGGTCACACCGTCGTATGTATCTGGTGGATCATACCTCCCACTATGGTTACACCGTCGTATGTATCTGGTGGATCATACCTCCCACTATGGTCACAGCGTCGTATGTATCTGGTGGATCATACCTCCCACTATGGTCACACCGTCGTATGTATCTGGTGGATCATACCTCCCACTATGGTCACAGCGTCGTATGTATCTGGTGGATCATACCTCCCACTATGGTTACACCGTCGTATGTATCTGGTGGATCATACCTCCCACTATGGTCACACCGTCGTATGTATCTGGTGGATCATACCTCCCACTATGGTCACAGCGTCGTATGTATCTGGTGGATCATACCTCCCACTATGGTCACAGCGTCGTATGTATCTGGTGGATCATACCTCCCACTATGGTCACAGCGTCGTATGTATCTGGTGGATCATACCTCCCACTATGGTCACACCGTCGTATGTATCTGGTGGATCATACCTCCCACTATGGTCACAGCGTCGTATGTATCTGGTGGATCATACCTCCCACTATGGTCACAGCGTCGTATGTATCTGGTGAATCATACCTCCCACTATGGTCACAGCGTCGTATGTATCTGGTGGATCATACCTCCCACTATGGTCACACCGTCGTATGTATCTGGTGGATCATAGCTCCCACTATGGTCACAGCGTCGTATGTATCTGGTGGATCATACCTCCCACTATGGTCACAGCGTCGTATGTATCTGGTGGATCATACCTCCCACTATGGTCACAGCGTCGTATGTATCTGGTGGATCATACCTCCCACTATGGTCACACCGTCGTATGTATCTGGTGGATCATACCTCCCACTATGGTCACAGCGTCGTATGTATCTGGTGGATCATACCTCCCACTATGGTCACAGCGTCGTATGTATCTGTTGGATCATACCTCCCACTATGATCACACCGTCGTATGTATCTGGTGGATCATACCTCCCACTATGGTCACACCGTCGTATGTATCTGGTGGATCATACCTCCCACTATGATCACAGCGTCGTATGTATCTGGTGGATCATACCTCCCACTATGGTCACTGCGTCGTATGTATCTGGTGGATCATACCTCCCACTATGGTCACAGCGTCGTATGTATCGGGTGGATCATACCTCCCACTATGGTCACAGCGTCGTATGTATCTGGTGGATCATACCTCCCACTATGGTCACAGCGTCGTATGTATCTGGTGGATCATACCTCCCACTATGGTCACAGCGTCGTATGTATCTGGTGGATCATACCTCCCATTATGGTCACACCGTCGTATGTATCTGGTGGATCATACCTCCCACTATGGTCACAGCGTCGTATGTATCTGGTGGATCATACCTCCCACTATGGTCACAGCGTCGTATGTATCTGGTGGATCATACCTCCCACTATGGTCACAGCGTCGTATGTATCTGGTGGATCATACCTCCCAATATGGTCACAGCGTCGTATGTATCTGGTGGATCATACCTCCCACTATGGTCACAGCGTCGTATGTATCGGGTGGATCATACCTCCCACTATGGTCACAGCGTCGTATGTATCTGGTGGATCATACCTCCCACTATGGTCACAGCGTCGTATGTATCTGGTGGATCATACCTCCCACTATGGTCACAGCGTCGTATGTATCTGGTGGATCATACCTCCCACTATGGTCACAGCGTCGTATGTATCTGGTGGATCATACCTCCCAATATGGTCACAGCGTCGTATGTATCTGGTGGATCATACCTCCCACTATGGTCACAGCGTCGTATGTATCGGGTGGATCATACCTCCCACTATGGTCACAGCGTCGTATGTATCTGGTGGATCATACCTTCCACTATGGTCACAGCGTCGTATGTATCTGGTGGATCATACCTTCCACTATGGTCACAGCGTCGTATGTATCTGGTGGATCATACCTCCCACTATGGTCACAGCGTCGTATGTATCTGGTGGATCATACCTCCCACTATGGTCACAGCGTCGTATGTATCTGGTGGATCATACCTCCCACTATGGTCACAGCGTCGTATGTATCTGGTGGATCATACCTCCCACTATGGTAACAGCGTCGTATGTATCTGGTGGATCATACCTCCCACTATGGTAACAGCGTCGTATGTATCTGGTGGATCATACCTCCCACTATTGTCACAGCGTCGTATGTATCTGGTGGATCATACCTCCCACTATGGTCACAGCGTCGTATGTATCTGGTGGATCATACCTCCCACTATGGTCACAGCGTCGTATGTATCTGGTGGATCATACCTCCCACTATGGTAACAGCGTCGCATGTATCTGGTGGATCATACCTCCCACTATGGTCACAGCGTCGTATGTATCTGGTGGATCATACCTCCCACTATGGTCACAGCGTCGTATGTATCTGGTGGATCATACCTCCCACTATGGTCACACCGTCGTATGTATCTGGTGTATCATACCTCCCACTATGGTCACATCGTCGTATGTATCTGGTGGATCATACCTCCCACTATGGTCACATCGTCGTATGTATCTGGTGGATCATACCTCCCACTATGGTCACAGCGTCGTGTGTATCTGGTGGATCATACCTCCCACTATGGTCACAGCGTCGTATGTATCTGGTGGATCATACCTCCCACTATTGTCACAGCGTCGTATGTATCTGGTGGATCATACCTCCCACTATGGTCACAGCGTCGTATGTATCTGGTGGATCATACCTCCCGCTATGGTCACATCGTCGTATGTATCTGGTGGATCATACCTCCCACTATGATCACAGCGTCGTATGTATCTGGTGGATCACGGACTCAGTTATAGAATAATATCCACCATAGAATGATATCATATTGAATATGTGTTATAAAAATTAACGATTAACAACGGCTTTTCTTGAGGTTTTCCTTCTTACAAAGACAGTAATAGCGGAATAACTACAGAATAATATTATATTTGATATATGTTATACACGTCTACAATTCATATTATAAACAATTTACAAGGGAGATATATTATAGTGTTTTTAGTCCACCTGCTTATGTAATCTACTTTGTACATCCAGTTCATATTGTCAGTTGGAACATACTGTGTGATGTATTGAATTAATGTTGTTGGTTGACGCACTTTTAGGTGTATATGTGATTATTGATTTATTTAAATTCACTGTCTAGTGTATCACTTAGTTTTTGTTGAAATGAACTCCCTGTCTGGTTTATCACTTAGTTTGTGTTGAAATGAACATCCTGTCTGGTTTATCAATTAGTTTATGCAGTCATATATGATCTTGTTGTTTGATGTATTGAATTTAATGTTTTATAGCCAGGTATATTGAATTCTTGTTTCTATTTGAAATCCATGTCTTATATATCAAATTCTTGTTTACATGAATTCAGTGTCTGATATATTGAGTAGTTTGCGTTGATATGAACTCACTGTCTGGTATATCGAGTTGGTGCTTGTCATCCACAAAGTCACAGATGAGTCTCTTGTAGACATTCTTCTCTTTAGCCACATCCAGCATTCCTTGTGATGGGTCTACAGCATCAATATGACGGAAGCCGGACTCCCACAACTAATAATATCAACTTCAAAATAGTTTGGTTATTTTTGGGATAACACTACCTTCAATAGTACAAATTCTTGTACTTTTATAACCATGTTATATTTCCTCACTATCTAAATGGCAAGTATTTCTAATTCAAAATAGTTCAATTGATAATGATTAGGGATATTTACATATTTGAGCCCTCAGTTGACATGTATGTTTAAATCATTAACAACACATCCTTCAACGTTTAAAGATATTTTTGTGGGATGGTTGTGTCACCAAATAACCTGCAAGTGATTGTATCTTTTATATGATTTGTTTAATGTGAACTTATGCAAACATCACTTGGGATTTGTCAATTGCAACTAAAGTAGTCTAAACTATCGAATATTAATTTTTAAAATTACTAGAGCAATAAATGGTCAGTTTTTAAGGAGTTTCCCTGTCAGTCCGTTTCTAGAAAAGAAAAAGACCGACTTTTTCGAACCCACAAATTTATCCCTGCACCTCACATAGTCACAATGGATTAACCCTCATATCTTATTTTTCTTTCTGATGAAGTCGTAATAGTTATCTTTTTTTCATTGCGTATTAAGGAGGAGAAATTCGACATGCTTTAACGTCACACATGTTATTGATTAACGCGGGAGGCAGGTCCAACGAACTGGATATAGAAACTGTTGTTTGAAGTTCAATTTCCGGATTTATGTACCATTATCTTATGAATAATATTGAACATGTTAGAGTATAGAGTGTTGTATATGATATTTACCTGGTATACACAAATATCTGCCTTAGGCTATAACCTTCAGAAGGTTGTATACACATATATCTGCCTTAGCAAAATGAGGCAACCATTTTCAGACTGTAGAATAATTATTTATGTGTTCCCCTGTACATACACGATGCATTTCTGATCGAATATACCAGCTTTCATCTAGTAATGCTTTATGTTATATTTGTAGGTTTGTATATTTAAAGTTATTTAAGGTGTGAATAACTGCATATTTCGTTTGCTTTATTATATTTTATCAAATACGGGCTGTTTGGAAATATTGTATTTAAGGACAACAACATATTATTGATGTTATGCTTTTGACATGTTTATGACAAAATCACATTCTCAACACATTGTATCTACAAAATAATACATAATTTTCAAATTAAATATACATGTATTCTTCATCAACAATGTTTGACTAAATATTGTCAATTAGACATATTAATTTAACTGGAAATTTTTAATTTAACATATTCTATGTTGACCTCTCACCGCCTGTCCGGACAATCCAGTTCCACATGCAATGTCCAGGATCATCCTGGACTCACGACAGGTCGGATACAGTTCCTTCATTGATACACCCAGCTCAGTAGGACCTTCGAAGTTGGTTGCCTTCGTGTACTGAAAATATGTGAGGGAATACTACGTAACAAGAGAATTAGTGAGCACAGCGCACTCATATACCCCCGCTTTTAACAGAGAAGAACATTTTCAACAAACCACGGCAGTACTATGAAAGCAGAGTATGTGTATTTTCATAGCAACTACGTCTTCATAGATACACTTGCAAGAGTGCTTTCGAAGCAAAAGTTGAAAAATGTAGAAACTTTGGTATGAGGGTATTAAACATTCAAAAGGCAGATGTACACATCATAGTGATTATATGTACCAAGTTTCGAAACAATTGAGCAGATAATGTTTGAGTTATGAGTGGAACAAAGCATGTGAAAGACCAAGTTGAAATATTAACAACATTTGCACAAATTATGCAAATGAGGGTATGAAACATACAAAGGGCGGATATGCACATCATAGTGATCTTTAGTTTCAAGTTTTGTAACATTTGAACAATTATTGTCTGAACTATAAGCGGAACAAAAAGTGTGAATGGCGAAGTTGAAAAACGGAGAAAATGTGCATAAATTATGCAATTGAGGGTATGAAACATGCAAAAGGCAGATGTACACATCATGGTGAATGTACATATCCAGTTTCGTAAAATTTGAAAACTAGTGTCAGAGTTATGAGTGGAACAGAAAGTATGAATGGCGAAGTTTGAATGGCATGGCGAGGTTGAAAAACGGAAAAAAATGTGCATAAATTATACAAATGAGCGTATGAAAAATGCAAAAGGCAGATGTACACATGTTGATTGTACATATCAAATTTGCTTAAAATTTGAACAACTAGTGTCAGAGTTATGAGCGGAACAAAAACATTCCGGAAGGACGGACGGACGCACGGACGCATGGATGGACATGCTGACCGCTATATACCCCGAGTACGTCGTTTTCAACAAACAGAACAGCTTTGACCTTTACAAATTTGGTTGCAGAAGGAAAGTTTGATGTCATGACAAATTTTGTAACCTACCTTGTCTTTATTAACAGTTCGACGAAACATCTTAAAATCCCGTTCACAAATTTACAAAGTTTACATGTAATTCATGAAATGTTCACATGTAATTTTTAATTTTTAAATCTAATGCATATACACAACAGTGTTTTTTTACGATCCCTTCAGGTAATATCAAAGTCATGGATCACGATTGATTGTCAACATTTGGACAGTTAGGGAGGTCATACTACATGTTGATTTACCGCGTCATATTCCGTGGCCGTCTGGTCATAGCGCTCTCTGCTGACATCGAATCCCACTCTTTTCTCCAAGTAGGCACCCACTGTACGTACTGCCTCGTCCTTCAATGTGTCTCCCATCTATAACACGAATAGTGAATTGAATGCTTTCTATCACTCACTTTATGTTAGAAAATAAATCTCTTCTGACACAACAACCTCTATCTAGACAGACAATTCTGGTCCCCCGTCCCATCTGTCGTCCATCTGTCAGCAAGCACATGTCCCATAATGAAGCACTCACTTGTAAAATATGACAGAATTCCCTCCATATGTTAGATGGCGAATATCAATAAGAAAGGAAAGATAAACGGACACAAAATGTAAGATTTAAATTTGTATACAGATGTTCAGTAATATTGTAATAACCCTTTTGCAGTAGCTGTATAATTACAAGTAGGTTTTTACAAAGAAAAGCATGTAAGTGTGTTATGTATCTTGCTAGTTTTCTAATATTATGCCATAAGCATAATATAGGTATCATAAGTATATGCTAATCTTTACTATATTTTTTTATGAATGGGTGAAGTGAGAGAATGACCTCGAATATAAGCTATTTAATGTTATGATAATCATATACATATTCTGCATACAGACATAAACTAACGGGCAAAAGAAAGTATAACACTCATTTGTTTTCGATTAATTCAATATTTCAAAGAAATAAGATGCATTTGATTATGACACGATACAATAACACCTTTCGGCAGTAGTTTGAATGACTTAATTGGTGACAGTTTTATTTTTTAACCAAAATATCATTATTTAAAGTAGACAGGGGTAAGAAATGAAATTTACACAAACATGACCCCTACCATGTTCAAAATGTTGTAAATGTGTGCAGGACGAAGCACATTTATTCATTTACACACAGAGTATGTGTTATATGCGGATGAACAGTTGTGTTTTATTCAAATTAATTTTGGGGAATTTCAAAATTTAAATTTTAAATTTTAATTAAAAAAATTCAAACCGCGTAGAGGTATTCTTTGACTGATTTAATGTTTTGGACTAATTTCACAAACTAGTCCGTTTTTGAAAACGACGTCGAAAACTCGAGATATTTGACTTTGAAAATTATACAGATGATAAATACAACTGATCCATATACTTTCTTTTGCCCGTACGTTTATTACTTATTATTAAAGAACAGTTAAGTGCCGTCTGTGCTGTGTGATTGCGTTTCGTGTACTTAAGGATTGAATGTCAGTTTGTGTTCATGTATTTAGTATCATGTATTCTCAGAAACTTTGTTCCATAAATTCTGTACTATTATTCTTCTGAAGCAATGGATAACTAAAATGTATAATACTTATTGTTATAATCAATATATATATAACCTATATCTTTGACATTTTATTATCCTAAATCTTATTATGGTATGAGTTGTTACATATCAGTGTCCAAACATTTTAATATACCACGTATATTCTGGCCTACAGAAAAAACGAGATAGGTAACTCTGCTGCAATTAAGTTTAACCTACCTTATGTTTGTCCGTTTTGTAAAGGTGTCAGTGCGAGTTGAATGAGTGTGTCTGACTGTCTGATACGTATGTAGTTGCACCCAAGTGAGTCCCACTGGATTACAACGCTGATGAACCAGACGCCCAATGACCCAGTTAGCAGGGGAACTGGTTATTCTGAGTCACGTGCATACATATAGCATAAACTACATAGCTAGCTAGCTTCCATACTCACAATCTTTGTATTGGATTACTGAAGAGAGAGTTATTTATGCCCAACGTAATACCCCTTTAGTGTAACTTAGACACAAGGTCTGGATTATGTAGATCACACTATGTTATTTAGGTAGATAATTTTTATTCCAAATAACGCAAAACATAAAGGTCCATCTACTTTTTTTCCTACGATATATTCATTTACATTTCAATCCTTACAAACATGTATATTTTGATAAAGAAAATGTCGAATAGACTCTTTTTCACTAGTAAAGATAGTTCAAATATGTTGGCAAATGTAAGGTCCGGGTTACAAAGATGAGGATACGTTGTACACTGTTCACAGCTGTGAAATATAAACTAGTTTAACACTTGAATTCATAGTCAGTCAATGCGGGACGAAGGTTAAATATCATATTTACTGTACTTCTGAACTGAAATGGAATAACAAACAAAAAATGAAAAAAAAATTTAACTATCAAAAAAGAAAAAAGTGTATGTTTGAGTATAAGTAGGATAATGTCGGGTTGGTCTGACCGGATTAAAAAGCTGGACTGCGCAGAACTCACTGGCGGTATTAACCATATGCAAGCTAGCCCATGTTTTAACTCTGATCTGCTATTTCTCGTGAATTAAACATGTTCATTTACGAAAAATAATATCCTTGGTACTAGTATATTGGTTGTATTTTCTATATTTTAAAAATTGAATGCCAAACAAGGAAACAATGCTACAACTTCCATTTCACCGTATTTTGATTCATTGTGTAGGTTATGTCTATGTTTCTGTACAAGGTGAACGATTAAAGTGGTTTGCGACTTGGTAACAGTTGTTGGGTCCACGGTTCAACCCGATTTGGAGATGAAACACAAACACCGGACAGTCTCAACGCATGATATTTCGAAAATCACTCAAAGAAGAGCCCGACGACCAGCCTCCTCCCCCATCAGTAAACACAGGGAGAACAGGGCTTTGTTGTGAACCCTAACCACTCTGGGAAAAAGTTACCTGAAGGGTATGTGTCCTCATTGGCAAAAAGTCTAATCTTATAAGCAATTCATGTCACATGGAAACATTCAAAACTGTCTATTCGAGCCAGTTACACTTATTGGCCAAACCTGTGCACAACCAACTTCCCAATGCAAATCAACAGAACTCTCAACTCAACTAGCCATGTCCAATGGGCTCGGCCCCAAGTTCAAACGTGGTGATCCCAAGTCCAATCGGCGTGGCACTAAGTCCAATTGGCGTGGTCCAAACAAACACAAGTACAAACAGTGTCCAAACTCAGCATCAGCATCACCTTCTTGTCGCTTTGCATCACTGAGATTCTCGACATCATTCATTCGGACTAGGTGCCATCGCTGTGCCATTCGATATCATGGCATTGTCACTTGACATCAATCAATTAATCCTTATTCAATACTCAAAGGCCACAGACTTAGAGTACATTGTACACTTGGATATACATATACATGCTATTGTAAATCGGTATATAGGAACTTTCCGATTTGAATAGCATAGTATATAAACATAAACATACAGTTTAATACCGATGACAACCCATCCGAGAATAGTGAACATAATAGAATATCTAAATGTATTACAACCTAAATTATCATATCATAAATTATTTGTATACTAAAATATCTGCCTTTTTCAATTCAGGAATCATATGATGGATAAGCTTGATATAGATGCTTGACCACTCGGCAACACCAGAATTGCAACTTGGCAACGCCAGCATTGCCACTCGGCATCAACGCCATTGCCAATCAACATGACCACGACAATACGACTCGATATCCCCAGCAATGCCATTCGACATCACCAGCATTGCACCAGCATTGCCACTCAGTATCACCAGCATTGCCACACGACATCACCAGCAATGCCATTCGACATCACCAGCATTGCACCAGCATTGCCACTCAGTATCACCAGCATTGCCACACGACATCACCAGATATGCATCTGCTGGGAGCAACCTCTGTGGGGAGAGAATGACTAGGCGAAGTTTTAAAACAATATTTTTTGTTGTTGTTTTGTTTTGTTTTGTTTTTGTTTCCCAGGCAGGATACCGTTTTTTTACCCAAGCCGGCAAAGACATGCCGGGTATTAAAGTTTTCATAATAGTCATGGGAATGACAGTTTTCTGAATATAACTTGCAAGTTGATTGGTCGACGACACTACTTGACCCCCATTCATGAAGTGCTAAGCTGTATTATTTAAGCTGAATCACATAGATGGACAATTTCGAGCATACCAATTTCAAGTCACACGTCAGTAAAACATATAAAATACAACATCATGTTCAAACAAATCCCCTACCATACGCAACGCCATGCATTGCGGTGCAACCTTCGATTCAGTAGACACAAGAAAAGCCTTTAAAAAGGTAAATTTGGGGGGCAACTGGGTAGATCAAGTGAATTGAGGTGGTGATTTTTGGTGAATATAGGTGCTCGATGAACAGGCGGGTGGACGGTGTATGATGAGGATCCTGCCTGTGTGTTAGTCTAGTGGGAGTCTTAAGTTTAAGAAATGTCAGTCAGTACTGTTTTATAATTAGGCCTACCATTACAATTAACCCATGAATGATAACTTGTATAACTTGATAACATGAAAACATGTTATTTAACCTATGCGAAATCAAATCCAAAGAGAGTAGCCTACGCCTGACCTCACGTACCTGAATGTGCAAGCTTTCCGGTAAAATCTCTTAATCAGACGTCTCTTTTCATGTTCAGGTTAACGCATGTCTAATAATATCCTCTCTGTAAGTTTAACATTACCACCAATTTTTTAAGTTTTACTACGACTAAAGGTTTCACCGATTTTTAAAATATAACCTAGTCAGCTGTTTAGATTTCAACCTTAGCCCACCTACATTCTCGATAATCCAGAGTATACGCTCCGAAAAATTAGCGATTATAGATTTATCGGATCTTATACTCTGGATTATCGAGAGGGCCTTATCTATGACTCGATCCGAAAACAAAAGTTTAAAAATTTCAAAACAGAATTGAGCGAATCGAACCCATAACACTTCTTACTGAAGTTGGCGTATTTACCAATAGACCACCGCGGATGACTGAAGGCATGCAGAATAATTATTGATATGTATCTGCTCTCCTCGAATCTTTATTTTGAATTTGCGTTCTACACTTGAATTCCCTCATGTTAAACATTACAATTGCATTCGCATCTGCTGTAAAACCTGTCTATGTAGGCTACAATCAAACGTCTTGATGTAGAATCTACCGTGACTGAAATTTATGCAAGAGGAATATAATGATTTCATATTTGGCTAATTTAAGTTAAGTACATTGACACAGTTTTAAACCGAACTGTTCACTGATGTATTTCGAACTTTGATTACAAAGAAAGGCAACAGTGAGAAAATATGGTATGACAGGATCAGAGCGAAAGACTTGTTCAAAAGTACAACAGACTATTCTTATAAAGCGCAGCTTGGAACGCACAGTAAAAATCCAGACGGGACATAACATGCGTGCTCAACGTTTATGTTATTGAACATGCCCCCCGCAATAATTCTAGGTAACAAATTGGGACTCTAGGTAAAGTAAGTCAGTTATTATCAAAATGGATTGTGGTTTCCGATTCTGGAATGAAAAATCATGTACTGAATTAGTTCGAAAACGCTAATTTTTCGTAATATTGTTTTAAATTAATAGAAGGAAAACAAGTTTATTAAAGTTTAAAATGACAAAGCAAAGAGAAATTCTGTTGATATGACAAAAACAGAAAAATCAAATTCAACATTTGTTTGTGCCACTATTTCGGATTACCCACAGTGTCACGTGGTTCATAATTTGCTACAGCTCTGTTCATTGGTCATTAGAATTGTAAAGATACAAAGAGAACATATGACATTGGATGCAAGTTGTTTAGAAAATTCCAACTGTAATATAGCGTCGAACCCATTATAACTTGGGGGCGTGTGCGTGCATGTGATCTATCATGAAATGAAATATTGAAAATATTCTAGTATGGATGAATCAAACTCAAATAGATTGACCTTGGTTTGGATTATATGCAGCTTTGAATGTTTTTTAACCAAAGAGAACGAGTGATTTTAAATTTTCTTCAAAATTATTGTCAAATTGCATCAAGAGATACTGTCAATTAACATCAGGTACTTCGATTCTTATGACTAAAAGAAGAGAGACAAATCTTATGAACGACAACTTCTTTACTTTTTTCACGTGACGTTTTTGGGCTACTTCTTACTTTATCTTCAGACATATTCAATTTATTATCAAATCATCTTTGAAACACTTTTCCTTATAATATAAAACAGTAAAACATAGATAATATGAATAGAATACTGATAAGATCAAAAGGACATTGGATTGAAATAGATGAAAAACCGGGCAAATAATAATGAAGCTGGAGTCAATACACTTCTCGAATAAAGCTTTACTACTTGAAAGTATGATTGAACTATTTCAGAAAATAAACAATTAACTATTTAATGAAAAGCTTTAGACTACATAACAAAGGTATTGCCATAATCTAGTCGAGATGTTTTAAGCATTGAAACATCCGATTTTCAAATGAACATGAATGTAAACTTGAAATAGATTTGAAATTGAGCGAGTTCTCGTTCGCTCTTGAAAATAACCTTCTGACCTAATTGCTTGACTACAGAGTTCCTTACGCAATTGTGAGCATATTTACTTTTCAATCGTAATAATTCACTAGATTGTGGTTATGAAATCGGAGATTTATCAATCTCGCTAAAGCAGAGTAACCTACAGCACTGAAACGTATCAACCTAAAAGCTTTCTACGCAATCTCTTTCTACTAGACTTTTATTAAATTATGAAACATCGAAACTTGCCATTATAATATGCATGTTGCGTTGTAAATTGTGTAGGACTGAGAGCGAGGCGAGCAATCAGACGTCCACTTCTCACAGATCAACACTACCATGTCTGTTTAGCCTGGTACCAATCACGTGCGAAATCTTAGGACGTGTAGAAGAATCCATTGGTCCGATGAAAGCCGGTTTTACTGCATCCTACAGACAGGAGTACAGGAATTTGGAGGCAGATAGGCACGGCATATGATCAAAGGCATATGATCAAAGGCACATTCAACATGAAGTCGGGGTGGATCCGTCATGGTGTGGGGGGTGTTGTTCCTGTGATTGTAAGCTGGACCTTGTCCCAGTTCCTGGTACACTGAATGGACGAAGGTACCAGAACCATGTGAACTATTAAACCGCCTTTCGAGTTTCATTGAAAGCAGGTTTTTGTCAAATATTTGGTGTCAGGGAATACATATGCAAGTCGAGTGAGATGATGTGGGCGTAAATCAGGACATTTGATATTTTTGTATGTATCAAATCTAAATAAAATGTCATTAAAAACACGTAGTGTCTCTTGAAAACTGCAAACCTGCAGGTTATAATAGTTGTAATATATGTAAAAGTGATTTTCTAACAGCCTAAGACATACATGTACATGCAGGATTTTTAAAATGTAATTCTTCAAATTCTACACTTAGGACTCAGTTTAGTCTCACATCACACATTAGATGCAACATCGCTTGACTTTTCTCCAATCATCAACTACTCACACAACAGCACGTTTCACAGCATCTTCGACGTGTAGGGTTAGAGTATAACGCAACCCTTTGCAGCGATGATTTGTCTGTGCAGTGGAAATTGGAAAGGCTTTTCTGACGGCTAAGATGACGGATTATTTGGATATATGCTGTTCCGTTATAGTGTAGTGTAGTGTAGTGTAGTGTAGTGTAGTGTAGTGTAGTGTAGTGTAGTGCAGCTCAGTGTATTGTATTGTAGTGTAGTGTAGTGCTCCCGTCGTTCCAAGGATGTGACTGATCACGATTTCCTGCGACATGGCGAAATTGTAACACTGTCCAGGTCGGCCAAAAACACGGTTTAAACCCTTCTAAATATTTGCGGGACATGATTGGCCATGCAGGCATGGAGCAGATACTGACTGAGAACACTGAGGAGCCTTTAGAAGCCGTTACTTAAAAGGGGCAGTAGCAAGTTTTTTCACTCTAATTAGTCGATGAAATGTATTTGAAAAATAATTTCACCAATAGTAAAACACCCTTATCACTTCGGAAAATCAAGTTTAAAAATGAGTGTTCATGGTTTCGTAAAGCCATGGGAATAATTTTTGTCATTCAAAATAATAAAATGTGTTCACAATAAAATGGCCGCCATGAAATTTTTGCTTTATACGCAAAACCGTTTTTATCGCTACGGATAATTTGTTTGTGTAAAAAGATGTTTTACCCTCTAAAGTAAATATAAATGACATAAACTATCATTATAAATGTGAAATTTGAAAAAATAAAATTTGAAAAAAACAACGTGCTACTGCCCCTTTAACATTCTGACCAACCACTGATGGCATCATGTACATATTTTCCCACCTTTTATTCTTCAGGAAAGTCATTTTTCATAGAACCATTTGTTTGGTGTTTTTTTATATAAATACATGGCCTTTTTGTTGATTTAACTAGTGAACTAGTGAAATTGTCACACTATTTTAAACTAATCACATTTTATTACTTAGCTATTTCCGTATTTCCCCGGTTACAGGTCCAAGGTATTGTGTATTGGCACGACACGAAGTAATGATAATTTTCTTCATTAATCTATGTTCATTCTCTTTGCTCGTTACTTACGATCACTTTTTAAAAAATTGTGATTATCAACAAGATTGGTGAACATATAGGACTGGTCAAAGTTGTGAAGTTGTCTTTCACTCGTCCACCAAATTTGCGACTGCGCATGTTCAGATACATTTTGACACAGTTTATCTCGTTCCAGTGTTCAATGCACATGATCTAGGCAGTGAATACTGTACACATACCTTGCGGTTGATAGTACATTAATACCACCTGTGTATAGGGAACGGTAATACTGATATGTTTAACAATCATCATTAAGTAAGAGCAATGTGTGCTTAACTGAGGTTCACGTGTATATACGGACACGACATGATAAATAATAACAATTCTCAGACATATCATACTTGATAATCGAAGATGTTTATCTAATATATATATATATATATATATATGAACAAATTGAGGAAGGTCTCACATGAAGTAAATGTATATAAAAATAAAATACTCCAGACGACACTTGCTGTAGATATCATTTTAATGATGACTGGATGGTCGCATTTCGACTTGTTTACAAGTCTTTTCAACACTGATATATACAGCAAGTGTCGTCTGAAGTATTTTATTTGTTGTTGTCAAAAAAAAATAAAAAATAGTCATGCACTTGAAAACTAGCTTTTCCAGAACCTTGCAGGAATCCGTACAAATTAACATGTTGGTTCAAGTGTAGTCGAATCGACGTCTGTGATTGATGCGTGTCAAATTGAAACATACAGACTATTATCAGATCCATTACAGAGTTCATAGAAAAGAGAGAATAATAAGAGATCTACCTTCATCGGGTCTCTTCATCGAGTGTTTCTTTTTTCAGATTTGCAAACACATTTCTACAGAGAATCGATACCCGGTTCAGTCTAGTCAGCCTTTCGTTTACTGATTACGGACAATATACACAGATTGATTGATTGTCTTTTACTGTCACGTATCAATACCATTATCATCTAATTTTGTATTTGATATATAAATAATTAAATCAAGTATGGAATTATTTCTGTTAGAAATGGCCTTATTGTGCAGTTTTTAGGTGTTGCGATTTCGTACCCTATTAGCTGTAAGTATTTCTTATCTGTAAAACTTTCAATCACAGAGGACCCCTCGATGTGTATCCCCACTTCGTATCCTACACAGAATACTAAAAGGCAAAGCGAGGCATTGACATGTGGTTTGATTCTTAAGTTAACCTTTTTTTAATGTATACATGTAGTCATTGACACTGGTTGTATCTGATTTGAACTATGTCTGATGATAGCTTGCTTCATCTTGTTTTCCAACAACGAAGTGTTTTATGCCCCCGAATCGGAGATTCTGGGGGTATATTGTTTTTCACCTGTCCGTCTGTCTATCTGTCCGTCCGTCCGTCTGTCCGTCCGTATGTTTGTCCACAAACACTTTAACCTTGGCCATAACTTTGGATTGCTGAGAGCTAGGGCTTTCATACTTAGCATGTGCATACCTTGTGATGAGACCTTTCAGATGAGGTCATCATATTTGACCTTGTGACCTTGACCTTGCCGCAGTGGACAATATTTAGAAAACGTTAACCTTGGCCATAACTTTGGATTGCACAGAGCTACGGCTTTCATACTTGGCATGTGTATATACCTAATGATGAGACCTTCAGATGAGGTCACCATATTTGACCTTGTGACCTTGACCTTGCCGCAGTGGACAATATTCAGAAAACTTTAACCTCGGCCATAACTTTGATATATCCGGGGCATCCGTGTTCAACAAACACATCTTCTTTTTTATGTTCAGATCCTTGATGTTCGGAGGAACACGACGATAATGAGACTATTTCTTGCAAGACGTTTGTGTGAAGAGTGCTTTTGAAGAGACAGAATTTTTATTACATGAAGACCTAAATTCCAAGGTATTAAGTTCATGAAACGAGAGAGTATCTTATATCCAGGAAGAGGATCACAGAAATGTGTGCACTTCTGTTTTTTTTCCATTCCGAGAAATCCTTAGAGGTTGAAAGCCATTCTTACCTTGAGCATAAGGGATACTAGGGGAATAAAAACAATCATTCGTAATTATTGTTTAGTTTCAGAACGGACTTGAGTGAACAATTTTAATGGAATTTGTTTTACGCTATATCCAATTATTGTGTCCTCTCCACAGCTGCATCCCCAAAGTTTGTTCACCTACTTGTGTATTAAATAACTTTGCAGCGTTGTATCAACTCCACAAAAATACCGATCATTTTGCACTTCGGCTTAATACGAAGACACTTAGATATACAATAACATACACTAATGTTATATGTCACAGTAAACAGGTACAGGTTTGGCAGCTCTTAAATGTTTTGTATTTTCTTTTTTGTGGCAAATTTGGAAAAAGAAGGCTTTTAAAATTTCAGTTTTAAGGAAATCCATAAGAACGACATTGATGAATAAATAAAATAACAAAATACATAGATGAATAAACTAACAGCATACATAGACGATACATACGAAGTTGAGCGTATTTACTTAAACAATATCTAATTATAGTTATCACCGAGTTGAACTGATTAGTGGGATGAGTGACCTCCATTTATTGTTGAATTTTTCGTTTACAATGTTTCTCCTGGAAATATTTTTTCAGCTTTCAAGAAATGGTTCTTTGTGAAGTTACTACATTTGGGAATAGAATTCTTAATATCGCAGGAATCTATATATATTATTTTGGAAAAGATGATGGTTTGATTTCTTAACAAATGTTTGTGTATTGGAATAAACCAAATCAAATATTTTGAGAAGAACATCTTCTGCGGTAAATATGTGGCAGGCAGCTCTTAAGTTATCAAGGGTATATCTTGTCAAAACTACAGTTTTTATCTCGTCTGCAATGTAATTGTGATGGAATTGTTAATTGGTATGAAGTGTTTTATTAGGAATAGCCCCTTTTGTCTATTTCATTATTATTTGATGCAATTTCATTGAGTTACACCAAAACTAAATTACACGAAATTTGTACTAAAATACACACGTAGGTCAACATACTTTTGGGATGCAGCTTCGTCTTATCCTGTATGATCGTCTATCATCGTGTATAATTCTTTTATCATCTTTCATCTTCTGTCATCGTCTTGTGTTATATTATGTTACCTCGTGTCAATTTACATCATATTGCATCACCTTGTATAATATTGAATTATTTTTATTCAGCTGAAAGTTAATTAATGTATTTTTAAGTAAATTACAAATATTGTCGTAACAAATATATTTCAGATCTATTATATATCAGTTCTGAAATACCGTAACACACATCAGTTGTGTTCCATCACCTTCCATTTACATGCATAGACCTTTCCATCATTATGAACATACATGTGTCTTTTTGTGTGTTGTCAAAAAAGTTTCTAAAATTACTTTTGGCTAATAGAGTTTAACTTAATTGTTAATTGTGGTGCATTGTCCGGTTTTCGATCAGAACTACTTGTACATAGACGTATGATCACTATACTAAGTCAACAATCTTCAAATTGTTGATTTTCGGCAACAGTCAGTACTTCTCGAAACAATAATACCATCTATAACGTTTAGCAGGACTGACCCCAATAACACAATGTATGCCAACACGAAAGTAGGAATTTCCTCTGTTTACACATCAAAATGAAAGTCAAAATTGATGAACTTATAATGATATAATGATAAATGAATTTATCACTATCTTATAGATAAATCCCACTTTTATCAGAGAACACGGTCTAAGCGAGCTAACTCTCCCTTTGGCAAACTGACGTCACGTGCCGTTAGGTTATAAAAACACCTGCAATCGGTAAACGCTTCCTTTCTGGCCGTGCTCTCATCACGTCTACATTCAACTCCCACCCTCCCTCGCATTTTCCGTGTTCTTGTGAAATTAATGGGCTTCATATAATCAATCATTAATATCTAGTAATTCAGGAAATGTTGGTGGGTATAGCAGCGGGATCTTCTCCATGGACCAGCTGCCGATAAGTTTTGGAGCGTAGCTGGAGCAGCAATTACGCATCGGATACAGACATCTTGCTTTGGGGCAGCATAGTTTTCTTCCCGTAGCGGATACCCACATCACATATTAAAATAGCTATCTCGCTATTCCTTCATAAAAACTAACTTTGCTTCTAATTATATTATATTCGTATTTTACTGCTGGTGCAGTTTTCTGGTGGCAGCCTCTCAGCATATGCTAATACTGTTATTGCAAATATATTGGTTATTGTATCACTGTGGTCCCCGTGTATACAATTACTTCCAGGGAAGGGTTACATACAAGCACTTCGCTATCGACATGGCGTTCCCTCGGTAGCAAAGTCGCTGTATTCGGGGGTTTCGGTCGAGAGTATTTTGTGTCTATGTGGGCTACCCTTGCACTCAATTACTCTCACTGTCATTTTGGTAAGGATAGCTGACTGCTTCCGTTACGGGCGCTTTAATGGTAATTTGACAGTTCTAATTTTCATTTCAAGAGGGTACACAGGATCGGACAGAGGCAGTATACTCCTTATGGAGCAAGGCGGGCGAGACCCAAACCCACTCATCGCTACTTTCCTATACACAAGGGAAATGTGACAAGCTGAAATATGCTGGCAAAGACCTCAAAGGTAAATATTATGGTGTTGTAGAACAGTTTCCACCGGAAATTGCACAATAAAGACTAATGCAATTCTACCTTGGCTGAAGGTAGCTAAGAGAGCTAACATAGTTGTAGACAAGCTCTACATTGACGGTAGACCTGCCGATACCCCCACCCACCCTACAGGACCCCCTATCTAACAGTCACTTTAAGCCCCAAGGAGGATTCAAATAGGGGTACACAAGTAGACAGGGGCAGGTACATGTGAACTCCCAGGATGTGATTCCGCTGGCTCCTCATGTGAGGACATGTGAACGCTAAGGTAGTAGATGCATATGATTATGTGATATCAGACATTTATGAAGATCCACTTCCAAAAAAAAGAAACATGAATTCAAAATGGCCCCTCTTATTTCAGGATGGTAAACTAAAAGCAGATATCGATCTAACTCCATGAAGATACTGCATCAAACCAATCAAGAACCCCGCTAAACCTTGAACCTATAATAAACTCCATGTAAATATAACTCACAATGACATTACCACAAATAAGTCTTGATACCCATGTGTAAATAGCATTATGCATTAACTGTTATCCATTCTGTTCTTAATGATGATGGAACAGCTGGAGGTAATACTAAACTTGTTGTTTCTGGTGGTGAGGCTGATAAGTTATAATGATGATGGCAGTGATGTCATGATGATGATGATGATGATGATGATGGTTTTAAAATTATTGAAGAAGACGGCATTTTGAAATTTCTTTCCTTAAATGTATTCCTTAATGTCACCAAATCTACAATTTAGAATCCCCCTTGGTCAAGACGTTTATACACAACATTTCAATTTTCTAGAATTGTTCGTGCTAAAAAAGAAGATGAAAATAGGTTTTTTGGTCTTGACCCCTGTGACCCATAACTGGGGTCAAAGGGTCTCCAAATCAACCATTAACAAGAGTGCTCTAAGAGCACAAGAAGCCCCGGGTTCCGTATACCCAAAATCAGCAGTTTAATTGTAAGGGTAATTTCATGACCTATTAAAATTAAATCAGCATTTCAAGTATCGAAAGCCTATCACCAATCAATCAAAAAATTATGGCCATCGTTAAGTTTTTCACAAATTGGATCCTACATCAAGGTCAAGGTCACATGGTCAAAGGTTATAACCTCAGTGTGTGACATTGGAAACAAACCTTGTTCAAATGCTGAGGAATTAAAAGGTACTACCAGTGTGAAATTGGATATTTGTTTTGCATGACATTTCTGGGCTATTCCTTGAGCGCTCTAAGTCAAGGGCCATAACTCTAAAAATATTTATCCGATTGGACCAAAAAAAAGGCTCATGCGTATTACCGATGTATATCCAAAGCATGTGTAAAGTTGCAGAAAAATTTATCAAAAACTGTGGGAGGAGTTGATTTCAGAACACAAGTACCCCTTTCGGGACGGACGGACGGACAGACGGACAGATAGACAGACGGGCTGCGCCACGACATAAACACCCTTTGGTTTCACCCGGGGGTTAACAATCCCCCTTGGGTTTCAACCGGGGGTTAAAAATCCCCATCAGCAGAGGGCTGTTTATAAGAGTCACTTGTCCTGGAAAAGAAGTAAAAAAAATAAAAAGTTTATGGACGGATGGTCAGACGTTGGACAAGATGCCTTATAATAGGCCATCAGAGAAAAGAAGCAACGCTTTGTGGACTAGACAGTAATGTGGAGATTAGAAACAAGAAAAATCCTCTTGATAACATATGGAAAACACACCGTGGATGACGCATAGCATCAACAGAATACTGATAAGATCTAAAGCAAATTGGATCGAAATTGATCAAATAACGTCTTAAATGTACTGGGAATTATTTGGAACGTCTATTTAAGAAAGTAAATAATTACTTGAAAACCTATTTTATTTAAAGCTAAACACTGGATAAGGCAAATCTGGCTTGAAATGGAATGGAAATTGCTGAGTTCTCGCTGAGTTCGCTGTTCTCGTCCCACATGACCTTATTATGACATACAACATCAAAACTTCTCATAAAATGTAAAAAAAAAACCTGAACCTGTCTCTTGTGTGTAGTAATTATGTCTATCATGAAAAGAACCACTGAAAACATAAAGAGATTCGAGTGAATATAGAATTCGAAATTATTCTAACATAGACGCCAAAAAGTTAACCAGATGGATCTTGGTTATGGTTTGATGTAGCTTTGAATGATTATGAATAAATGGGACAAAATGATTTCTAATTTTCTTCCAACTTCGTTGACAAATAGCATCAACAGTTAATAAAGATCAGATTTGAACAACACTAAGATGAGAGACAATATTCTTATAGAAGACAACTTCTTTATTTGCATGACATTTATGGGCTATTCCTTGCTCTTTCGTAGGCGTCTATTATCTCCAAGCAATTGAGAGCGGCGTGTTTGAATTAGGGGAAAAAACAATGATTTCCGAAAAGAAGTTTGAGGAATTCAATGGGACACTCAGAAAGGCAAAAGACGGGTCTATATGTTCTATACATTTTTTTGAGAGAAAAGCAAAGGTTGTTTGAATCGCACGTAAAAATAGTTTGGAAGTCCAGTTTTTTCGCTGAAATTTGGAATATGAACTTACCATATCGTGTATAAACAGTATAGGATAGCAAAAGTCTAGATTTCGAATTTAAAAAATATTGTCAAAACAGCTATTCGAAGGATCCGGTAGCTGATAGGGACAGTAAGAAATGGAAGCCAATCTTCCAGGCATGGAGCGAATCCTGACTGAGAACACTGAGGAACCTGTTGCACTCACCTGATTCAATGACATAGTGAAACCTCGGAAACGTTGTCTACATGATAAAGAAGTTGTCTTCCATAGAAAATCGTCATACACTTGAAAACCAACTTTTCCAGAATCACAGGAATCCGTACAAATTACCATGTTGATTCAAGTGTAGTCGAATCGACGTCTGTGATTGATGCGTGTTAAATTGAAACAGACAGACTATTATCAGATCCATTACAGAGTTCATAGAAAAGAGAACAATAAGAGTTCTTCCTTCATCGGGTCTCCTCATCGAGAGTTTGTTGCTTCAGATTTGCAAACACATTTCTACAGATAATCGATACCCAGTTCAGTAAACCCGATAGTCCAGGCGAGAGTGGGCGAACGGTTATTTGTGAGCATCGGCTGCTGGGCGAGAATTGTGTGTTGCACATGCGCGAAGGCATTATAAGCTCTGGTAAGGGTAGATACAGCGCACAGCGATTTTTGGAGCGTTGAATTGATTATAATTGCTATACTTTGTGGGATTATGTATGGTCATGTTCCGTGATATACTTGTCGAGTTTCTGAGTTCTATATTAGGATGTGTGCATGTACTAGTACTAGTATCAGAACTGAGAGGACTCCGAGTTGTACGAGGCTGAGTGAAGACTCAACCCTGACATTTGTGTGACCTTCATGGGTACGACATGAGCAGGATTCGGGTGTGATAACATCAGAGACTGAACATTTTAATCAGTTGTATTCGTCCTTCTACATGTATATGCAATGTTTTAAATTACTCTAGTTACATGAATTAGGTAGTTTATTTGCATGTTTGTGTTTTGATATGTAGTGTATAGTATAGTTTGAGGCACCATAATAATATTTTGATCTCGTAGAGTATAACTAGTGAATTGGTAATTTGACAAAAGGGATACTTTAATTGCAGTTAGTGTTAGTATTAGTTAGCAATAGTTGTGTAGTAAGTAGTGTGATATATTTATACTTGATGATGTGAGTATGAGAGTTACATGTACATGTTGAATGAATATGTAGTGTAATGTAGGGTGAAGCAAGTGTTGTGTTTGAAAGGTATGAGGTTGATGCAAGATACGAGTGAGTGGATATCGTTGTGAGATGGAGTTTGGTCATGTGTGGGTGTTTATCCGAACTATGAACCGTGTAGTGAATGGATGAGTGAGGCAAGTGTGAAACGGTGAGGTATTTGTTAATTGTTTTGAATGATCATAGTGTAGTAAGGGACTATTTATGATCGAGACAAGCTGCTGGAAATATTCTGCTGTTAAAGAGAAATATATGTTCAACAAATTGAAAGCACTTAATCATTTTTATAAAAACTTGATCAGGACCAGCAGATTTTGCACTTATCTATAGATGAAGTAATATCATGTTCAGTTATTGATGAATCAAGTATGAATGTATCAAAGATATAAGAAATCCCACAATGACGTATTTAAGAAGTTGAATTATTGGAGCTGCGAACAACGTCATCGGCGAGCTATAATCAACAGATTACGTGTCTGAACTTTTGCATTTATAGTACGATATGTGCGACAAATGATATATTACTATGCAGTAAATTATATTCAACAAATCTCATACAGATTTTAAAAACATAATTGCCATAACAGATACAATAACCTATTGAACATATTTAATTTGTTACTTTTCGGTTCAAGTGTGAACTAAGTATCACCCATAACAGAACATAAAGACTGAAACAAGTAAACTATGCTACGTTTGGAAATGCCTTTATTCATTTCTCTTCTATCGTGACCTGAATCTAAATAAGTCATAAAAACATAGCACGTCACATAAAGTATCAGGTGAAAGTGTGTCCTATGATTAGTCGTCTAGTGTTTCATGACCGGCATTGTCGAATTTGAGACGACGGAGAACGAAAAACTATTTAAAAGATATAAAATTTCGCTTTTCTGTGTAGGCGACGTTCCGACATAATTACTAATGCCGTCTCACATTAGAAAGAATGTTAAAAAAAGTTTCAGCTTTTGTGTTAAGCTATTTCAGTACTGATATATATTAGATCTGACATGTATTTTCAATACTTTATTTTGTAATTGACTTACTCATAATTTCAGCTGATAAACATGATTCAATATTATAGACGGCGATGCAATATATTGTAACTTGACACAATACTACACAATATAAATCAAGAACATTGAAATGACAACATATTATAGAAAATGACATATGATGATAGAAGAATATACGCGATGACAGACGATCATACAGGATAACACACAGCTGCATCCGGAAAGTCTGACAACGTGTATTTAGTGCAAATATCATGTATTTAGTTTTTCATTGTAACCTCAGTGAGTGAGTGCGTTAGTTGGGGTTTAACGCTGCTTTCAAGAGTATTTCACTTATTTCGCGGCTGCTAGTATTATGGCAGGGAGAAAGCCCGCAACGCCTTGTGGCTATGCACTGCGGTGAAACCTGCGAGCATCGGCTGGAACTAGCGAAACATGGGTGGTACTACGCTGAAATTCAGTGTAGCATTGCACCCAAACCTTACTGCGTGTAGAACAGTTCTCTACTGCAGACAAAGTTGCCGTGCCCCTGGCGGGATTCGAACCCCGGACCTCTTGATCCGAAGCCGAACGCGTTAACCACTGCGCTATCCCGCCCCCCTCATTTTAACCTCGATGAAACTGCATCAACAAATAATGAAATAGACAAACGGGGCTATTTCCTAATAAAACATTCCATACCAATTAAGTGAGATTGAATTAGTATAAGAGGAAATACATGATGAATGTTTGATTCAGTTGGTCACTTAATATTTTGAGGAGAAAAGAAACTGTAGCTGTGACAAGATTTACCCCTGGTAACTTGAGAGCTGCCAAATCTGTAACTGTCTATGGTCACGGAAAATAAGCCCTAGAGTGTCTATGTCAACATCACAACACACAGATTGAGAATACTAAACTATGTTTATCAACAACAACAAAAAATCTCTCCGTTCATCCAATCAAAACACGGCCCCCGTGGGGTGCCCGGGTTAGAATAGGCCCTCAGTTCCTCCTGCTTGTCGTAAGAGGCGACTAAAAGGGGGCAGTCTGTTTGTCGTGGACTGCGACCTGTACGGGTGGAGGAAGGATGCCTGGTGGTTGACGGTTGTGTTTAGCAGAATGCTACCACTGACCAATACACTGCTTCGGCCCCGACTTCATCTAGACAGGTGGCCAGATTGGTCCGGTCTGGTCAATCGGCTGGTCATGCCAAGCACTTGGTTGCGCACATCTTTGCTATCCTTCTTCCGACGCTGCTACCTCTCTTTACAATTATTTTCTTTACTTTCTTAGTGCTCTCTTGCATACCTTCACCACCTTTCCTTCCTGATGATGTACTCTCTGCACTCTATCTTAGTGCTCTCTTGCACACATTCATCAACTCTACTCGGCTTCCAAGATAGCGGTGGCCCATGGGCCAATCCAGTGAAACATTGGCAACATTTAAGTGGAGTATATCATCCTGGTATCCCCGGTGCAGTCAGTAGGAGACCCGCTGACATACAGCATTGCCCTTGTTGGTGCTCCGTGGTGGGTGGGGATCCAGGTTGAAGAATATTTACCAACCGAACATGACCAGATCAGTTAAAAACAAGCACAATCTTTCAACAGATGATTGTCCCTCTTCTGAGGAAGAGGCAACATCATCAAAAGCAACTAAACATTCAAAATCATCAAATCCTTCAACCTCAACTACAACTTCATCTTCTAATTCAAACACCTTTCCTCGGTTTTTGGTTATATCATCAACTGATGATAAGCCTCTACGGCTCAATCCCTTCGCCACTGCCAAGACCATTCAGGGTCTTGCTGGTGATGTGAAGGATGTCAAGAAAATTAGGAATGGGTACCTTCTTGTAGAAATAAGAACAAAACAACAGGCAACATCATTTCTCACCTTGCCGAAAATTATTGACAAACCTGTTAAAGTCTCTCCTCATACATCACTAAACAGCAGCAAAGCCATCATCCGGGATAAGGATCGCTGTCTCGATGATTCCTCCGAACAGGAGCTCCTTGACAACCTGAAGAGCCAGGAAGTGACGGTTCAAACGGTTCACTATCAAGAAGAAGGACAACATCATCAAGACGCGCACCTATCTCTTAACATTTTCAACTCCACAATCTCCAAAAACAGTGTATGCAGGGTACTACAAACTCCCCACGGAACTGTATATCCCACACTGTTTGTTGGTTGTGCGCAGCAGGCAGCACACCGTTTGGAGCTCTGATAACTTTTTAACTTTTCCCTATTTTCTGAATTTTGGAATTGGCCAAATTTGTGCATAGAGTTCTATCAAGATGTTGTGAGCAGAAAGTGACAATTTGTCTTGTTCCTTGAAATCAGGAAATGTGTACTTTGGAGCATTATATTCTGTATATTTTGCTTACTTTCCAACTAACATTGTGCACTGGTAAGCCCAAGTCAGCTTGGGTCCTAATGACCACTACCCAGGCAAAGAGCATGGACAATGAGGTGTTACATGTCCAATCAGCACGATTGAGCTACACTGCTGATGAACTGTCATTGTATAATGACAGAACAATACAGTTTGCCCCAAGTGTGTTGAGAACTGTGAGATCACTGGGCATAAGTACAAGCAAACCTACAAGGAGGGGCAACAAGCAGAGAAATATTCAAGTGTTATCTAACCACTTTGATCGGAGGAAGTCCAAGTCTAGTAGTACAACCTTACAACTGTTATACCAAACCACAAACAATCTCCTCTCAAGTTATGTTTATGGAATGCTCAATCTTCAAGAAACAAATGCATTGACATTTTTGATTTTATTGTTGAGAATGACATTGACATATTATTTGTCACTGAATCTTGGCTACAACCTCAGGGCGATGATGCCTTCATTGCGGAGATGACACCCCCTGGATATCTCTGCAAACATATTCCAAGAAAAGAACGAAGAGGCGGTGGGATCTGTGTTATCTTTAGATCTCACTTCAATATCAAGTTACATCTTGAGCCTCAGCTTTGCTTTGAAACTTTGTCTTTAACTCTCTCAGTAAATGGAGTGTGTCTACGATGTGTATGTGTCTACAAGCCGCCACCATCCAAGAAAAACAACTTGACACCCTCACTCTTTCTTGATGATTTGTCAACTTTGTTAGTTCAATTGAAACAGAAAAGTCTCCTGCTGCTAGGAGATTTTAACTTCCATTGGGATAATTCAAGTGACCCAACGGTGAAGAAAATTCGCAAACTTCTTGACTCTCATGATCTGTTCCAACATGTAACAGTACCAACACATCGACGAGGGCACACGATCGATTGGGTTATCACACGATGCGATAGCAATCTAATATCAGATCTTTCTGTGATTGATACTGACATGTCAGATCATCACATGGTATTTGTATCTCTGGATATGCAAAAACCAACTTCCCCCAAAAGAAGCACAGTGTGTCGAAATTTAAAGAAGTTAAACAGAGCCAATTTTAGGCAAGATATTCTACAGGATGGTATTGTCACTAATGGGTTATCCAATGTAGACTCTCTATGTGACAACTACAACAGAACAACCACAGAACTGCTAGATAAACACGCCCCATGCGTTGCTAAGAACATCCCGGAGAGGTCTAAGATCCCATGGTATACAGAGGAGGTCACTGCAGCGAAACTTCATCGCAGAGCTGCAGAGAGAAGGTGGAGTAAGTCAAGACTTGAAGTTGATAGGCAAATATTTAGGCAGTCAAGAAATGCATCGACTATTGCCATTCGTAAAGCCAAATCCATGTATTGCACTTCTCATATTAAGCAGACCACTTCGGCGAGAGACCTTTACAGCTTCATGGGGTGTCTGCTGGGGAAGAGTAAGGATACCAGTCTTCCCCAGGTTGCTGATAGCAATGCACTTGCACAGGATTTTAGCGACTACTTCTCACAGAAGGTGTCGAAAATTCGATGTGAGTTGGATCAGGTCTCACCTCCCAAACCAAGTTCTGCCGCTAATCAGCCGCCACAACTGTCTTCTTTTCGTGATTTCACTGAAGCTGAAGTACGGAAGCTAATTGTTGGTTGTAAGCCCACATGCTGCAAATTAGATCCAGCTCCAACTAAGTTTATACTGGAATTTCTTGATATACTGTTACCAGTGTTCACCAGGATCATAAATCTGAGTTTGACGACAGGTATAGTCCCATCATGTTTTAAACAAGCTGTGGTGAAACCTCTTCTTAAGAAGCCCAGCCTTGATTCTGATGATCTGGCCAACTACAGGCCAGTTTCCAACTTGACATTCCTTTCAAAGGTGCTTGAAAAGGCCGTGAAACAGCGTCTCATTGAACATCTTGAAACCCATGACCTTTACGATGCTTTCCAGTCCGCTTACCGTACAAACCATAGTACAGAAACAGCTACACTTAGAGTGATGGATTCCCTACTAGATGCTGCAGACCATGGTCGTGTGAGTGTATTAGTGCTGTTGGACCTATCATCTGCATTTGATACTATCGATCACGAACAACTCATAGACCGTCTCAGGACACAGATTGGTTTGGATGGCACAGCACTACAGTTTGTGCAGATAAAGGACAGCAGATCTGAAGACCATATTCTCAAATGTGGTGTGCCTCAGGGGTCCGTTCTCGGACCTGTTCTGTTCAGCCTATACGTGGGGCCTCTTGGTGATGTCATTAAGGCAAATGCTGCGGACTACCAATCATATGCAGATGATACACAGACGTGGAAATCATTTGTTCCTGAGCTTCTGATATCTGAGATAAGTCAGCTTGAACAGTGTGTATCAGATACAAAAACTTGGATGACAGAAAGCAAGCTGAGGCTTAACGAAGCGAAAACTGAGGTATTGTTGTCAGGTTCAACATCCTACAGAGCGAAAGTTTGTGTCAAGGCTATTCAGATCGGTAATTCCTCCGTTAGTTTCCGCCCATCAGTGAAGAACCTTGGCGTTCACTTCGATTCTGGTCTGACAATGGAGACTCATGTTAACAACGTCTGCAGAACATGCTACTTCCACATCAGGAGCATTGCCACAGTCCGACATCTGTTAACATCTGAAGCAGCTCATCACCTCGTCAGATCTATGGTTCTCTCCCGTCTTGACTATTGCAATAGCCTCCTTGGGAACATCCGTCTTGATTTAATCAAAAAACTTCAATCTGTACAAAATGCAGCAGCAAGACTTATTTCCAAAACCAAGAAATTCTCTCCAATCTCTCCTGTCCTAGTTCATCTTCACTGGTTACCAGTGCCAGCGAGGATAGAGTACAAAATCCTCTGCCTCACATTCAAGTGTTTGAATGGCTCTGCTCCGACATACCTGGCCAGTCTGATCAAGGAATATATCCCAACCAGATCGCTACGATCAACACACAGCCACCAGTTAGCTCTACCATCTGTTCGTCTGAAATCTTTTGGACACAGACGATTTGCATTCACTGCTGCCACAACCTGGAACTGTCTGCCACTCCCTATAAGGAACTGTTCTACCCTCACTACCTTTCAAAGCCAGATTAAGACATTCCTCTTCCGAAAATATCATGAGCTCCGTACATAATGTAGCGCCTAGAGCAACCACTTGCTGATTGGATTACCGGCGCAATACAAGAAGACTTATTATTATTATTATTATTATTATTATTAACCCCCTCCGTTGCTACCTTTGCCAGAAGTTTGGCCATGAAGCAACTCTTGCAAAGCGGATGAGCGTGTTTGTCCACAGTGTGGCAAACTGGACGATAAAAAGCCATCCAGACAAATGCAAGGAGTTGCCGAAATGCGCCAACTGTGCTGGTGAACACCTGGCTTCCTCCAAGGAGTTCCCACGGTGGCAACAGGAGTCTTAAATACTAAAACTTAAATTCACGCAGAATATCTCTTCCCGGAAGCAAAACGCCTGGTTCTTGAGGGTCCTAAACCCTCATACTCAACCATAGTATCATCAGCAAGTGCCACTAAATGCTCTGTATCAACTCAGACAGACATTCAGTGGGTGAGTGATCCCTCAACTCAATACAAACTCCACAATTCAACTTCCTCCACAATAGGTACCATGACATTCCCTCTTCTGTCCCTTACAGAGCCTGTCAAGCCGACAGGATCTAAAATACCTCTAACTGCAAACAAAAATTCAAAACCATCAACCTCAAAACATACTGCCAAAAATTCCAAATCCAAAACAGCAAACCGCACTCCCAAAGGCCTAAGGAGTGCGGTATAGGTCTACAATAAGTATGGATCGCTTGACCTTAAGTCTGATGACGGCCTTATGGACGCATCAGACACAGCATCTCTTAACAACTCGCGCAAAAAGGGGCAAAGGGTTCGGTCGCTTCTCCCCGGTAAAACATCTCTCATGAAGCTTTCAATATTATATTTTATCCTCGCATCTATGGCGATTCTCCAGCGGAATTGTCAAGGCTTTAGGGTCAATTTTAACGAATTTGGCTTGCTAGCCCAAAAGTACAATCCTCAAGCTATTTGCCTTCAAGAAACTCATCTTAAAAAATCTGATAAAGTTGCAATGCGACCATTCACTTTTTATAATTCTGTCTCCCCTTCTGCTGATAGGGCAAAGGGGGGTGCATCAATTTTAATACGTGATGGAATTATCCACAGAGTAATTCCATTAAAAACACAATTACAAGTCTAGAATATGATTAGTAGAATTAAAGGCAAACGTTCCAAATCTACAATAAAACATCTTAAGGTCAATGATGACCTTATTACATTAAAATCTGACATTGCCAATAAGTTGGCTGAAACAATCTCTAAAAATGCTTCATCTGCAAATTATGTCCCTGCTTTCCAAAAGTACCAAAAGGTACAGGAAAAACGACCACTTAATTTCAAATCTGACAATGAAGAAGATTATAATGAACACCTCTCCTTGTCAGAGCTCAAAACTGCACTTTCTAAAGCTCATGATACAGCAACCGGCCCTGATGAAATCCTGATGAAATCCATTATCCGGAACGTTCCCTTAGGGTTCTACTTCAGGTATTTAATCATATATGGGAAACAGGTGAATTTCCATCTTGTTGGCACAATGCTACTATTGTGCCGATCCCAAAACCTGGGAAGGATCATACAGACCCTTCCAACTACCGTCCTATAGCCTTAACAAGTTGTGTATGTAAAACTATGGAACGGATGATCAATGATCGTCTAGTTTGGTACTTGGAAACTAACAAATTACTAACTGATATTCAATGTGGTTTCCGCAAACAACGCAGTACCACTGATCATCTTGTTCGTTTAGAATAATTTATTCGTGATGCATTTATTAACAAACAACATGCTGTGTCTATCTTTTTCGACTTAGAAAAAGCTTACAACACTACATGGAAGCATGGCATCCTAAAAGATTTATTTGAATTTGGCTTGCGAGGTCGTATGCCTCATTTTATTTCCAATTTTTTACATGATCGCAAATTAAAAGTGCGCGTGGGCTCCACTCTTTCTGATTTCTTTGATCAACAGTAGCACTTTATCTGTCACCTTATTTAGCATTAAAATCAACAGCTTGGCTAAAGTCTTAAATGACCATACAGATGGTTCACTTTTTGTGGACGATTTTGGAGTTTCCTGCAGAGGCAAAAATATGCCATCAATCGAGCTCCAATTGCAACTCTGCCTAAATAAAATCCATCAATGGTCGTTGGAAAACGGCTTCAAATTTTCCAAATCTAAAACATCTTGTGTGCATTTTTGCAATATGTGCAAAATGCACCAAGATCCAGAGCTATTTCTGGATAAAACTCCAATCAAAGTCGTTCCTGAGGCCAAGTTTATTGGTCTCACATTTGATAGTAAATTATCATTTATCCCACATATTAAAAGCCTTAAAGTTAAATGCTTAAAGGCATTAGACCTTTTAAAGGTCGTTTCAAATAATCAATGGGTTGGAGAAGCTAAGGCAATCCTTAAGGCCGTCCATCACATTAAAAACTCAACTCCCAATAATTACATTATTATTTCCGATTCACTTTCTTGCCTTCAAGCAATTAAAAACTGTAAGAGTGATCACCCAATTATCAGGGATATATTATTACTTCATAATTCTTGTCTCCAATGCTTCTTCTGCTGGCTTCCTAGCCATATGGGTATAAGAGGTAATAACAAAACTGACTCGGTAGCTAAATCAGCATTGAACCTCAAACATATTTCTCCCACTAAAGTTCCATATACGGATTCTAAACCTGCTATTAAATCTTACATTAAACAACGTTGGAAATCCCAATGGGAGCAACAACATCATAACAAACTTCACACTATTCAAACTCATTTAGGTTACAAATCCCTATCATCTTTTACCCGGCAGGAAGCTTGTGTCCTACGACGATGTCGTATTGGACACTCTCATCTTACTCACTCATATCTTTTAAAGGGGGAAGATCCCCCGGTATGTATACCCTGTCAGTGTCCTCTCACAATCAAACACATTTTATGTGAGTGTTAGGACACTGCACATATCAGGGAAACTTTTTATCCTTCTATTTCAATCAGTCAAGTTTTTACTCATTTCGGTGAGCATCGTGTTTTAGATTTTCTAAAGGCTATAAACCTTATTGACAAATTGTAAATTTAAACTTTTCATTATCAGCTTTTATTCAACATGTGATAACATGCTGATGTATTTGCGGCCTTCGTGCCGTGTTCTATTTTTCTTTTGCCATTTTCTTTTTTTAAATTAGGCATATAAATTAAATATCTCGTCGCTAATGGCTGCAATACTGCCGAAGCAGCGTTAAACAATAACTCACTCACTCACTCACTCACTCAAAACACGGTTCATAATTCGGGTAAACACCCACATACGACCAAACTCCATCTCACAAGCCTATCCACTCACATGTATCTTGCACCTAAACTAAACTAAACTACTTAATAATGTCAAAGTGGAGTCTTCACTCAGCCACATATAACACGAGTCCTCAAAGTCCTTATATACGTACTAGTACACGCACACTAGTACAAAGAGCTCACAGACTCATTTACTCATAGGAGGCAACCGGCTCGGATCATCCTAGGGTTACACACACACACACGTACTCAAGCTAAAACAGGACTGGCCAAGGTTACTCCAATGGATACCGTCCACTCAGCCCATACACGGGTACACTATGTCGTCGTCACGACACCATTCCTGAAGTTCTCTGTCATATGTACGTCACATCGTCTATCTGATGACGTCCCTACCGCTACCGTCTCCAGCGTCAGTACATCTGGGTTCCTGTTTGTAACAGTTTCTACCCGTTTGCTGTCACATGAATTGAATCATAACTCCTACTGTCATTTATATGTGAGGTGAGATGAGTTGGGGTTTAACGCCACTTTCAAGAGTATTTCACTTATATCGCGACTGCTTGTATAACGGCAGGGAGAAAGCCCGCGACGCCATGTTGCTATGCATTGGGGTGAAACCTGCGAACATCAGCTGAAACTAGCGAATAATGGGTGGTACTACCCTGAAATTCAGTCTAGCAATGCACCCAAACCTTACTGCGTGAAGAACAGTTCTCTAATGCAGACAAAGCTGCCGTGCCCTTGGCGGAATGTCATTAAGAAACACACATGCTAACACTTTAAATGTCTTCAGACTACAATAAGTAAACAACCCCAGTCAACATACGCTAGTCAAACACTGCGCAGTATATATACATGCTTATTACTACATACTTCTCCATGGCATAAGCTATTCATAAATATTTCCCCAGCACACAATGTAAATACATATTTCATTCATGAATTAACAATTCATAAAATTACGGCAATTTACACCCGTCATACAATTACCGAGCAATCACATACATTTACAAAGCCTACAATATATCAACTTCCAAACGCAAGGCATAACTCTTGCCAGTCTGCATTACTGGCTGATTTAACCCTTGCGATATTTCCCTCGCTTTGTTGTGTCAAAATAGTGAATCGCTGCACCAGCAATGCATAGCGGGTCTGGATTTCTAAGCACAGATTTCTTAAGCAAATACTGCAAGGTCTAAATCAGCCAGTAATGGAGACTGGCAAGAGTTATGCCTTGCATTTGGAAGTTGACAATATATAAGCACACAACATATTTCAAAATCACTAACGTTCCCTGTAAAGAAGATCAATTACACATCCTAATAAAAATTATCTCACATAGTATAGCAATCATAATTAATTCAATTGAAAAACTGTACTAAATACGGCGGACACAGAACACACCTCCGACAAGATAATGCTAAAAACATCGCTGTGCACTAAATCAACCCTTACTTGAGCTTACACGTAAAATACCTTCGCGCACGTGCAACACGTGCCGACTCTGGTTGTGACACTTACTGGTAGGTATACGAGGGGCGTTTCCCTTGATATACGTCTACTTGACTGAAAGAAACAAAACTTGGTACAGTTATGAGTCTTTCTCTAAATAGGCACCAGACAGTGTGACACATTTCTCCCATCGCTTGATGCAGCCTTCCAGGCATCAGATATTGTCAAAAGCCGGGACTTGACTTCATTAATGAGAGTTTAATCATCAGGGAAACGAGTGCCTTAAATTCAAAAACTTTGTGTGCAGTAGAGAACTGTTCTACACGCAGTCAGGTTTGGGTGCAATGCTACACTGAATTTCAGTGCAGTACCACCCATGGTTCGTTAGTTCCAGCCGATGCCCGCAGGTTTCACCGCAATGCATAACCAAATGGTGTTGCAGGCTTTCTCCCTGTCATAATACTAGCAGCCGCGATATAAGTGAAATACTCTTGAAAGCGGCGTTAAACCCCAATTCACCTCACCTCACCTCCTTGATATATTTTACTAAATGGCAGTTTTAGATAAACGACTTAACAAATGTTCACAGACTTTACAGGAATGATGTTGAATGCTAGAATAAGTTAATAAACATTAAAATAATCATAGATACGGCTGCATCCTGTTGCCGTCGCTTGCGACTATAGTTTATGGACACCTGCCTCAACTGATTAGTTAGTTTTCAGGCTGTCTATCTCCTTCACTTTTGTTGATGTGATTAGTTAGTTTTCAGGCTGTCTATCTCCTTCACTTTTGTTGATGTGATTAGTTAGTTTTCAGGCTGTCTATCTCCTTCACTTTTGTTGATGTGATTAGTTAGTTTTCAGGCTGTCTATCTTCTTCACTTTTGATGATGTGATTAGTTTGTTTTCAGCCTGTCTCTCTCCTTCACTTTTGTTGATGTGATTAGTTAGTTTTCAGGCTGTCTATCTCCTTCACTTTTGTTGATGTGATTAGTTAGTTTTCAGGCTGTCTATCTCCTTCACTTTTGTTGATGTGATTAGTTAGTTTTCAGGCTGTCTATCTCCTTCACTTTTGTTGATGTGATTAGTTAGTTTTCAGGCTGTCTATCTCCTTCACTTATTGATGTGATTAGTTAGTTTTCAGACGTCTATCTCCTTCACTTATGTTGATGTGATTAGTTAGTTTTCAGGCTGTCTATCTCCTTCACTTTTGTTGATGTGATTAGTTAGTTTTCAGGCTGTCTATCTCCTTCACTTTTGATGATGTGATTAGTTAGTTTTCAGGCTGTCTCTCTCCTTCACTTTTGTTGATGTGATTAGTTAGTTTTCAGGCTGTCTATCTCCTTCACTTTGTTGATGTGATTAGTTAGTTTGCAGGCTGTCTATCTCCTTCACTTTTGTTAATGTGATTAGTTAGTTTTCAGGCTGTCTATCTCCTTCACTTTTGTTGATGTGATTAGTTAGTTTTCAGGCTGTCTATCTCCTTCACTTTTGTTGATGTGATTAGTTAGTTTTCAGGCTGGCTATCTCCTTCACTTTTGTTGATGTGATTAGTTAGTTTTCAGGCTGTCTATCTCCTTCACTTTGTTGATGTGATTAGTTAGTTTTCAGACGTCTATCTCCTTCACTTTTGTTGATGTGATTAGTTAGTTTTCAGGCTGTCTATCTCCTTCACTTTTGTTGATGTGATTAGTTAGTTTTCAGGCTGTCTATCTCCTTCACTTTTGATGATGTGATTAGTTAGTTTTCAGGCTGTCTCTCTCCTTCACTTTTGTTGATGTGATTAGTTAGTTTTCAGGCTGTCTATCTCCTTCACTTTGTTGATGTGATTAGTTAGTTTGCAGGCTGTCTATCTCCTTCACTTTTGTTAATGTGATTAGTTAGTTTTCAGGCTGTCTATCTCCTTCACTTTGTTGATGTGATTAGTTAGTTTTCAGACGTCTATCTCCTTCACTTTTGTTGATGTGATTAGTTAGTTTTCAGGCTGTCTATCTCCTTCACTATTGTTGATGTGATACTTTAGTTTAGTTTACCAACATGGTTTTGACACCGAGTTCATCCAGTTTATTTCAAAAGGTATAAATTAAAACTTGAACGTTCGGCAGTACCACAATTGAAACTCACATAGGTTCGGGTTAATTTCATTGATACAGCCAGAGGTTGGACACATGCACACATATAAGAAAACCCACAATGTCAAGAAGTTTTGAACAACACGAGCTACAATCGACATATTACGTGTCTGAACTATTGGATTTATAGTAAGGGATATGTGAACAAATCTCATACAGAACTAAAAAACATAATTATCATAACAATAAGAAACCTATTGCAATTATATATTCCCTTTCCTTTTCGTTCTAGTGTTAACTAAGTATCAACCATAACAGATAATAAAGAATGAAATAAGTAAACTATGCTACCGTTGGAAGATGCCTTTATTCATTTCTCCTTTGTAGCGCCCTGAATCTAAATAAGTCATAAAACCATAGCACATCACGGAAAACGTCAGGTTAAAGTGTGTTCTATGATCAGTCTGCTAGTGTTTCATGACAGGCATTCTCGAATAAAAGTAGATCAACAATGAAAAGTTATTTTATTGATACACAATTTCTTGTCGGCAACGTTCTGACATAAATACTTATGTTGTTGCTTGACAACAACATTAGTTAGTATGTCGAAATATCGCCTTCACAGAATAAAACAGTTTTATATTCATAAAGTAGTAATGTATTCTTCAGCTTGTGTGTTAAGGTATTTCAGATATATAATAGATAGGAAATATATTTTTACGATAATATTTGTAATTGACTTAAAAATACATTAATTAACTTTCAGCTGAATATAAAAATAATTCAATATTATACAAGGTGATGCAATATGATGTAAATTGACACGAGGTAACATAATATAACACAAGACGATTGAGATGACAGAAGATGAAAGAACATGAGAAGAGATATACACGATAATAGACGATCATACAGGATATGACGAAGCTGCATCCCAAAAGTATGTTGACCTACATGTGTATTTTAGTGCATATTTCGTGTAATTTAGTTTTCATTGTAACCTCAATGAATTTGCATCAAATAATAATGAAATAGATAAAAGGGGCTATTTCATAATAAAACACTTCATACCAATCAAATAAAACAAATCAATCACAATTGCATTGCAGACGAAAATAAAAACTGTAGTTTTGACAAGATATACCCCTAATGACTTAAGAGCTGCCTGCCACATATTTACCGCAGAAGGTTTTCTTCTCAAAATATTTAATTTGGTTTATTCCATTACACAAACATTTTTTTAAGAAATCAAACCATCATCTTTTCCAAAATAATATATCGATTCCTGTGATATTAAGAATTCTATTCCAAATGTAGTAACTACATAAAAGTATTAGAAGAACAATTACTTTAAAAAAAAAATATTGCCAGGAGAAACATTGAAAACGAAAAATTCAACAATAAATGGAGGTCACTCATCCCATTAATCAGTTAAACTCGGTGATTACTATAATTAGTCATTGTTTAAGTAAATACGCTCAACTTCGCATGTATCGTCCATGTATGCTGTTAGTTTATTCACCTATGTATTTTGTTATTTTATTTACTCATCAATGCCGTTCTTATGGATGTCCTTAAAACTGAAGTTTTAAAAGCCTTCTTTTTCCAAATTTGTCACAAAAAAGAAAACACCAAAAAATTAAGAGCTGCCAAACCTGTACCTGTTTACTGTGACATATAACATTAGTGTATGTTATTGTACATCTACGAGGGGCGTTCAATAAGTGTTGCAACTTCAATATAAAACCAACTCGCGTAGCCAATTTTTTACTTTTATTTTTCAATAAAGTTACCCTTCGGCTCAATACACTTATTCCATTTCTCTTTAAGACTTTTGATGCCGCTTTTGTAGAAGTCTTCCGTTTGCCCCCCTAACCACACCTCTGTGGCAGCTTTGACGTCTTCGTCATCCCGGAAGTGCCTTCCATGTAGGGCGGATTTCAGGTTTCTGAACAGGAAGTAGTCACTGGGTCTGGGCTGTAGAGTGGGTGGTTAAGCTGTTTGAATCCACAATCACGTATAGCGGCCTGTGCAACTCTTGACTTGTGGACTGGAGCGTTGTCATGCAAAATCAGAACACCACGTGTCAACATTCCACGGCGTTTCTGTCGAATTGTCTTTGGCAATTCTTGCATTATTTTGGCATAATATTGACCATTCATTGTAGTTTTGGTTGGCAAGTAATCAATTAATAATATGCCTTTTGCATCCCAAAAGATTGTCGCCATAACCTTGCCAGCTGATGGTTGAGTGCGAAACTTCAGGGGAGGCAGTGAACTCGGGTGCTTCCATTGCTTGGATTCCAGTTTAGTTTCCGGGTCCCAGTGGTGGATCCAGGTTTCGTCACCTGTCACCAGACGAGACAAAAACCTGGCTTCATCCGCATTAAACCGATCCAGGAGCTCCATGCAACTTTCGGTTCTTTTCTGGCGATCTTGTGCTGTGAGGTTTCTGGGTACCCATCTTGCAGATACCTTGGACATACCAAGATGGTCATGAATTATTTTTTCAACACTTCCAACTGATATCTGGAATTCCAAAGACAGTTCAGAAACTTTAACATGGCGGTCAGCTAAAATTCGTCTTTCGATAGCGGCAATAACTTCCGGTCGGGTGACTTCAGATGGCCTGCCTGACCGTGGGTCATCGTCTAAGGACTCCCTGCCCCGCTTGAACTGAAGAGACCAGCGACAAACTGTTGAAAAGTTAGGAGCATCCTTACCCATCACATTACACATACGATTATGTATTTCTGTAGCTTTGCATCCCTCTTTAGTAAGGAACTTGATCACAACGCGTTGTTCATGTTTGAGAGAATCCATGATTATGGAGAACCCTAGGTCAGCGCAGTTATTATATCTAAATAATTGTTATGTCTAGAAATTGTTTTGACATGTGTCAATGTTATGTTTTGACTATAGTAACACCTGCTATAAGCTGACACTGTTTATTGTTTATGTAACCACCAATGCCCCGCTTGCAACACTTATTGAACGCCCCTCGTAAGTGTCTTCGTATTAAGCCGAAGTGCAAAATGATCGGTATAATTGTGGAGTTGATACAACGCTGCAAAGTTATTTAATACACAAGTAGGTGAACAAACTTTCGGGATGCAGCTGTGTAGAGGACACAATAATTGGATATAGGTAAAACAAATTCCGTTAAAACTTTTCACTCAAGTCCGTTCTGAATCTCAACAATAATTACGAATGATTATGTTTATTCCCCTAGTATCCCTTAGCTCAACGTAAGGATGGCTTTCATCCTCTAAGGATTTCTCGGAAGGAAAACACAGAAGTGCACACATTTCTGTGATCCTCTTCCTGGATATAAGATACTCTCTCTTTTCAAGAACTTAATACCTTGATATTTAGGTCTTCATGTTATACAAATTCTGTCTCTTCAAAAGCACAAACGTCTTGCAAGAAATAGTCTCATTATCGTCGTGTTCCTCCGAACATCAAGGACCTAAACATAAAAACAACACGTTGTTGGAAAACAAGATGAAGCAAGCTATCATCAGACATAGTTCAAATCAGCTACAACCAGTGTCAATGACTACATGTATACATTAGAAAAAGGTTAACTTAAGAATCAAACCACAATTAAATGCATCGCATTGCCTTGTAGTATTCTGTGTAGCAGTGTTGGATACGAAGTGACGATAAACATCGAGGGGTCCCCTTTTATTAAACATTTTACAGATTAGAAAGACTTAGAGTTTTTATGGTACACAATCGTAACACCTCAAACTGCACAATAAGGCCATTTCCAACAGAAATAATTCCATACTTGATTTAATTATTTATATATCAAATACAAAATTAGATGATAATGGTATTGATACGTGACAGTAAAAGACAATCAATCAATCTGTGTATATTGTCCGTAATCAGTAAACGAAAGGCTGACTAGACTGAACCGGGTATCGATTCTCTGTAGAAATGTGTTTGCAAATCTGGAAAAAGAAAAACTCGATGAAGAGACCCGATGAAGGAAGAACTCTTATTGTTCTCTTTTCTATGAACTCTGTAATGGACCTGATAATAATCTCTCTGTTTCAATTTGACACGCATCAACCACAGACGTCGATTCGACTACACATGAACCAACATTGTCATTTGTACGGATTCCTGCAAAGTTCTGGAAAAGCTAGTTTTCAAGTGCATGGCGATTTTTGTTGTTGTTGACAACTTATATATATATTGAAAAATACATGTTTTTAATTAAATTTTATGTAGATTTGATACATACAAAAATATGAAATGTCCTGATTTACGCCCACATCATCTCACTCGACTTGGAAATGTATCCCATGATGCCATATATTTGACAAAAACTTGTTTCAATGAAACTCGAAAGGCGGTTTAATAGTGTACCGGGAATTGAGACAAGGTCCAGCTTACAATCACAGGAACAACACCCCCACACCATGACGAATCCACCCCGACTTCATGTTGAATGTGCCGTTGATCATATGCCGTGCCGAACTGCCTCCGAATTCCTGTCCTCCTGTCTGTAGGATGCAGTAAACACCGGCTTTCATCAGACCAATTGATTCTTCTACACTTCCTAAGATTTCGCACGTGATTGGTACCAGGCTAAGCAGGCGTGGCAGTGTTGATCTGTGAGAAGTGGACGTCTGATTGCTCGCCTCGCTCTCAGTCCTACACAATTTACAACACAACATGCATATTATAATGGCAAGTTTCGATGTTTCATAATAAAGGGCTAGTAGAAAGAGATTGCGTAGAAAGCTTTTAGGTTGATTAGTTTCATTACTGTAGGTTACTCTGCTTTAGCGAGATTGATAAATCTCCGATTTCATAACCACAGTCTAGTGAATTAATACGATTGAAAAGTAAATATGCCCACACTTGCGTTAGGAACTCTGTAGTCAAGCAACTAGGTCCTAAGGTTATTGTCAAGAGCGAACGAGAACTCGCTCAATTTCAATTCTGTTTCAAGTTTACTGTCATGTTCATTTGAAAATTGGATGTTTCAATGCTTAAAACGTCTCAAGAAGATTATGGCAAGACCTTCGTTATGTAGTCTATAGCTTTTCATTAAATAGTTAATTGTTTATTTTCTGAAATAGTTCAATCATACTTTCAAGTAGTAAAGCTTTATTCAAGAAGTTTATTGACTCCAGCTTCATTTTTTATTTGCCCTGTTTTTCATCTAGTTCAATCGAATGTCCTTATCAGTATTCTAAGTATATTATGGTCGGTATCTTCAGGCTATGGTAAAAGATAAAAACAATATTTTAGCAAGAGATGTTTGAATATCGAATATCCACATTTACTTCCAGATTCTTCTCTGGTTCGTCAAGCTTAATTTCTTTTTTCTTTTTCGTATAGGATTGTCATTTTGATAGAAGGATAATATATTGTTTACTTTTTTATTATAAGGGAAAGTGCCCCAAAGATGAATTGATCATCAACTGAATATAACTGAAGAAAGAGTAAGAAGTAGCCAAAAAACTTCATCTGCAACAAATATAGAAGTTGTCTTCCATAAGATGTGTCGGCGTACTTGATGTTTATTGACAGTATATATCTCTTAATGCAATTTGCCAAAATTTTGAAGATAATTAGAAATCAGTCGTTCCCCTTAGTTAAAGTTGCATAGAACCAGCACCAAAATTAATCTAATTGAGTTAGCTTCATCTATAGACATGATAGACAAGATTACTACACAAAGGAGAAAAGTACCGGATTAAATCCACGGGTCCATTTATGTCTACTGAATCGAAGACATTTTCGAAATTGATTAATTATTGAGTGCAGATCAATAATTTTTTTTTATCAGTATTCTATTTATGTTATGAGTCATCCATGTTATATTTTCAAAAACAATTATCAAGAGGGTACTGTTTGTTTCCAATATCCATATTAACGTATATCTTCTTTATAAGCTTTGTTACAGGTCAGACGTGGAAACTACTTGTGCATTGTTATACTGACCTCAAAAGTATTGTAGCAGTTAATGGATGTCAATCAGAGCAGTTCTTCGTCAAGCAAGGAGTGAGACAGGGAGGGGTACTTTCAACCTTTATGTACCTAGTATTCATTGACGACCTGCTAAAACAACTACAAACCTCTGGACATGGCATTTCAGTTGGAGACCTGTGTCTTGGCAACCCAACACTAGCAGATGACCTCACAGCAAAGCACCCGATCTATGCACCCTGACTTTTTTCTTGCTGGCAACCAACTACCAGGCAGTAACTGCGTCTCACACCTTGGAACTAAAGTTTCCAACAATCTGACACACTCTCAGTCAATAAATGAAGCTTGTCGTAAAGCTAGAACCTCTTTTCATTCTTTGACTGGAAATGGCATCAGACCAAATGGACTAAATCCTCTCATTGCGGCTTCCACGGTACACAAAGTTGTTCTACCATCTCTCCTCTATGGATGTGAACTTTGGACGAAATTATCCCAACACGATGGACAATTACTGGAGGCAACATGGCGTCATATGGCAAAGCATATACAAGGTTTTCAAACACGCACACGAACAGATATGTGCCTGAGTATGTTAGTATTGCTCCCGGTTAAGGAGGAGATATCCCGTCGGCAACTCATGTTCTATCACAGACTGATCACCTTACCCCCATCAGCTCTGTCTCGCCACCTGCTCACATCCAGACTTCTCCTCTACCTCCAGACATCAGACTCAGACTCAACACTCAACTTCGAGGATTCTGCCCTGCAAGTATCTTCCTTCTCCAGCTCTATAATCTCGGATATTGCCTCATTGCTTTCATTCAAGGATCATCCCTGCCAAGTAAACAATCCTGGAAAGAGCTGATCATGGAACGAGTCACCCACAAGTATACAACTGAATGGAAGCAGCGTATAACCTCTGATGATGCCTTTCAACGTTTTAGATCCCTGCAACTGAAGCCATTACCATGCCTCCCATGGACATTAGCCAAGAATAGACAGCATACTAAGGCCTTTCACTTCCTAGCACAGTTGTGGGTTGCAGTGCCTCAACCCAGTGACACAACTTGTTCTCTGTGTAAACTCCTGTATTCGGACCTGCTACTACACTGCCTTATACAGCAAATTCTGGAACAACACACTGGATCACCTGCCTCTGGAGCTGCACATTCTTCTCTTCAACAGCGACGAAGAAACCGTTTTGCAGTTGCTAATGGGTCGTCCACAGAGCGTGTGTACAGATCCGGAAGTGCTATTCCACTTCAACAAACTTTCAGCTGTCTTCCTCATGTCTGCTATGTCTGCATACCAGCGCCTCTTCAACATCCGAAGTGTGTCAGGCAACTGACAGTGGACTTGCCTACAATGAACATTATTATTAATCATTAATATTCCACTAAACTTTCACTAAATTAACACCTCTCAACGTGTCTGTACATTCTCTCACTGCCCTATGATGTAATTTCAACATCCAATCTCCAAATATTGGAGGAAATAAATATGATGATGACTTGTGGCAGGGTGAGATGAAAGTGGCTATTGGCTTCGGCTAGTGGGATTTCCCTTAAGCTCAACTGGTAGAGCGCAAGGCTGTCACCCGCGGGTCTTGTGTTCGATTCCCACTGGAGGTGAACTCACAATCACTTCTGTTACACTAAGCTCAAACTCAACCTCTCTCAAGCACAAACGCAACTCATCGAAGTTCAAGATCGAGACATATTTATGGGAAGCGAGGCTCTTCAAGGCTGGGTGAAGTCCATCCCACATCTTACTCCTCAACATTTCGTCCTGTTCCTCCTTGACTATGTGACGTTTCTGCGTGATCTGATACATCAGGTTCTCAAGTCTACAACCCCAGGATGATACATCTTCACTGTCTCCTTGATTGGTCCCATAGAATTGTGACATGAGGGTCTCCTTGCGTCTCAAGGTCCCAAAGGCACTTCGTAGCTAGTGAATGATGTCTGGAACCGAAGCAGTATGTCCTAGTTTCATCGCACAGAGAGCAGTTTCACCGTGAAAAGATTTCCTGACTGCCTGAAGAATCACGTCGAGGGAGCGCGTTTTTGACTGTAGAAGAAGGTCATATGGGGTGTCCTTGCCTATCTCTCCACTACAGAATGGTAGCTTTGGAAAGTGGCTGTACGTTGTGGACGTTGATGGTAACACTGGAGACGTTGGTGCCGATTCGATAGAGTGAGGTTCAGCCTTGATCTCTGGAGTTTCCTGTTTGGCCACTTTGCCAATCCAAGCTTTGAAGGCTTCCGGAGTTTCCAACTCGGGTGCCATACCCATCTTCTAAAAAAAAGCCATAAGAGACTTCATTTCTTCCTGTCCGAGATTCATAGTGAAGGTACAGATGTGATCCAAGATCTGATATAAGTATATGTACTATGTTCGGAAGGAACCTGTATAAATCACAATCACTGATGGAATCTCATGAATACAGAAGGGAATAAACTGCACTGTGTCAAGTCGGAACAGAAAAAGTCCAGGAGGAGGGACTTAACTTGAACACAATAAGTCCAGGAGGGATTGTAACAAACACAAGTCCAGGAGGGGCTTTCACTAAACACAAGTCCAGGAGGGACTTTCACAAACACAAGTCCAGGAGGGACCTACAGTAAACACAAATCTAGAAGAGACTTACAGTAATCACAAGTCTAGAAGAGACTTGCAGTAAACACAAGTCTAGAAGAGACTTGCAGTAAACACAAGTCTAGGAGAGACTTGCAGTAAACACAAGTCTAGGAGAGACTTGCAGTAAACACAAGTCTAGAAGAGACTTGCAGTAAACACAAGTCTAGGAGAGACTTACACTCAATACAAGTGTAGGAGAGACTTACACTAAATACAAGTGTAGGAGAGACTTACACTCAAAACAAGTCTAGGAGAGACTTACACTCAATACAAGTCTAGGAGAGACTTACACTAAATACAAGTCTAGGAGAGACTTACCCTCAATACAAGTCTAGGAGAGACTTACCCTCAATACAAGTCTAGGAGAGACTTACCCTCAATACAAGTCTAGGAGAGACTTACACTAAATACAAGTCTAGGAGAGACTTACACTAAATACAAGTCTAGGAGATACTTACATTAAATGCAAGTCTAGGAGAGACTACACTGAACATAATGCACATGATGAACACCCTTGACCTTTGAATCCGTAGAAGAAACAATGTATGTTGATATATTGATTTGTGAAGAAACGGGGACATTGAAATTAAGATTGCATGTATGGATATAAACAAACAAATTTAACTTAATTAAATTTAGTAATACTAATATTAATATATATACAATACTCAAAGGGGACATGTTGCAAACTGAAACACGAAGGGACTATGTATTGTTTAGGACATGTTGCAAACTGAAACACAAAAGGGCGAATGTAGGGTTTATGACATTTTTATATCTTAAACGCAAACGGGAACTGGGGAATGATATGTAAGTGAGTATGTGTAGGGATATTGTAAATCCTAATGCATGAGTAAATACAAACTTGAAATTAAACTATACTTGTACTTGAGCACTGAATGAAAGAAATTGCACACTACCTAAAATGAGTATATTAACCCCAATTGAATAAAGACAGCATATGCAAAGGAATAAAATAAGGCATGTTAGTAAATGCAGGGATATATGAGTGCAAGTGCAAAGTACTAAGGCAGTCGGTCGTAAGACAGTCAGAAACACTCACACGGCTAACCATTATTTACACCTACACGTAACTTTACATTACTAAAACTGACTATTAAAGTTGATAGAGGAAGCAAGAAAGATTCAAACGCACATTTACTCAATTATAACTAAATTTTAATAATTGCTAAAATAATTAACCAACTCAATTTTTTAACTTTTATTAAAGTGAGCTAATTGTAACTAAGACATTCTTAACTTATAGATGAAATGAATCCAACTTAACTTTAAGTTACTAAAACTAACTATTAAAGTTGATAGAGGAAGCAAGAACGATTCAAACGCACATTTACTCAATCATAACTAAATCTTAATTTAATTATTTTATTAAGTTTAACTTTTATTAAAGTGAGCTAATTGTAACTAAGACATTCTTATAGATGAAATGAATCCAACTTAATGTTAACTAATCTCAAGCTTAACTAAACTTAATGTTGGCCTACATGAATAATTAAGTATGAAACAGTACAATGTAAACAAACACCCGGGTGATCACCAAAACATTACCAAATATTAACAAAGTCAGAGAACTACGTCATAGCTTATGAATCACAGTTAAACTAGAAAATTAAACGAAATGCTAAGTGACGCAGATTAAATTACACAGCAAAGTATGAACAAAGATTACATGGCTGCAGCAAACTCTAATTACATGTACATGCCAAATGTTTATCATGAACAATAGGTACTACAGGAAGTTCAATTACATAATGAATAACAAAGGGAGATAATTCAAAAGCACAAAATGTAAACACTAAATTTGAAGTTATTCAAGAAAAGTCAATAATATGATATTTGAAGTTATTCAAGAAAACATCAATATGACATGGCTTCAGTTCACAATTAAAGTCACAATGAATGTTCCTGGAATGTCATAGAGTGTGATCACATGCCTGTATCAGTGTATCTGATCCTGGGATCCTCCGTGACACAAGCAACAAGACGTAGAGGTGACGATCACTGACACTATTGAACTCTGGTGGACACACAAGCGAGTCCTGGCTGTCTTCTTGGCAATTCATCACTGGGGGCTCCATTTTTGTATTTTATGGTATGTCACGGTGTTCAGCGTCCGTCCTTTGTGCCATCCATCCATAAACTTTTCGCTTTTTCGAATTCTTTTCCAGAACCAGTGACCTTTTGAACCTACTTGTATTCGCTTTCGCTCGTTTAATAAAAAGGGTATTAAATGGTGGATCGTTTAGTATCCTCTGTCTACCTCTGATTATGAAGGTCGATGGTTCTCAGATGAGGTACGTGAGGTTTATATTGGTCACACGCTGAATAAGTGTATCTTTTATTAGTTTTACTTAGTTTCAATCCAGTAGATAACCATCGCAAAAGGATACTTTAAAAATGAATCAGGAAGAAATGAAAACGGTATCCTGCCTATGGGGAACAAAAACAAAACAAAACACAAAAAAGGACAATTATAAAAAGAAAACCACCCAAAACACCGCCTAGTCATTCTCTCCCCACAGAGGTTACTCCCAGCAGATGCATTGCTGGTGATGTCGAGTGGCAATGCTGGTGATGTTGATTGGCAATGCTGGTGATGTTGATTGGCAATGCTGGTGATGTCGAGTGGCAATGCTGGTGATGTCGAGTGGCAATGCTGGTGATGTTGATTGGCAATGTTGTTGATGCCGAGTGGCAATGCTGGCGTTGCAGAGTGGTAAAGCGTCGATATCGAGCTTATGGCTTTTATAATATCGATTCCTTAATTGAAAAAGGCAGATATTTTAGTATAAAAAGAGCCGATAGATTATGTAAATTCGCAAAATAATCGTAGAAGACAATGAACTCCATGTTTGCCTTGGGTGCCCATAATATGATAATTTAGGTTGAAGTACATTTAGATATTCTATTATGTTCACCCTCCTCGGATAGGTTGTCATCAGTATTAAACTGTATGTTTATGTTTGTATACTATGCTATTCAAATCGGAAAGTTCCTATAAACCCATTTACCATAGCATGTATATGTATATCCACGTGTACATTGTACTTTAGTGTACCGAGTGAAACAGCGATGGCACCTATAGCTAGTCCGAATGAATGGACTTAGTGCCACGCCGATTGGACTTGGGGCCGAGTGAAGTGGACTGGCATTGGTACTATTGGCATGGTGTATTTTTATCTTCATCACAGTGAGAATTATATATCAAACGGTTGTTCACAGGTTTGGCCAACAAGTGTATGACAGTTTTGAATGTTTCCATGTGACATGAATTGCTTATAAGATGAGACTTTTTGCCAATGAGGACACATACCCTTCAGGTAAGTTTCCCCCAGAGTGGTAAGGGTTCACAGCAAAGCCCTGTTCTCCCTGTGTTTACTGATGGGGGAGGAGGCTGGTCGTCTGGCTCTTCTTTGAGTGATTTTCGAAATATCATGCGTTGAAACTGTCCAGTGTATGAGTTTCATCTCTTCACCACTTCAATCGTTCACCCTGTACAGAAACACAGACAGAACCTACACAATGAATCAAAAGACGGTGAAATGGGAGTTGCAGCATTGTTTCCTTTATCGCAAGAACTGGTCACTCTTCCGCCTCGATGTCATCATCTTGCTAAAAGCCACGCCTATGACGTCATAGAACAGTGACGTCACAATAAGCGTATTGTTGCAACGTCACAGAATCGTGACGTCATAATCACTGTAATGTAAACCTCCCTAAGGATAAAGTTGAAACATGTAGGAGGAAATCGGCGTTAGTTATTCTTTCAAATACCATATGAATATATACTGACTGTACACTTGAACAAACACCCTATTTTAAATATATATATTATAAATAAATCTTATTCATTTTAGTTATCCATTGCTTCAGCAGAATAATAGTACAGAATTTATGGAACAAAGTTTCTGAGAATACATGATACTAAATACACAAACTGACATTCAATCCTTAAGTAAACCTCGTGGGTGGTTCAGTAGATACGAAACGCAATCACACAGCACAGCCGACACTTTACTGTTCTTTAATGTGTAATATGTATGTATGCAGAATATATATAAAATTATCATAACAATAAATAGATACACCCACCCTAACAGCTTATATTCAAACTTATTCTCTCACCTCACCCATTCATAAAAATGATTAAAACATGATAAAGATTAGCATATATTAATGATACATATATTATGCTTATGGCATAAGATTGGAAAACTAGCAAGATGCATAACACACTTACATGCTTTTCTTTGTAAAACCTACTTGTAATTATACAGATACTGCAAAAGGGTGATAACAATATTACTGAACATCACTATACAATGTAAATCTTACATTTTGTGTCCGTCTATCTTTCCTTTCTTATTGATATTCGCCATCTAACATATGGAGGGAATTATGTCATATTTTACAAGTGAGTGCTTCATTATGGGACATGTGCTTGCTGACAGATGGAAGACAGATGGGACGGGGGACCAGAATTGTCTGTCAAGATAGAGGTTGTTGTGTCATGTCTCCATTCAGAAGAGATTTATTTTCTACCATACAGTGAGTGATAGAATGCCTCTTCTCACCCCGTGTTTCTTCACGTTTCTGAATCTCTATATCTCCTGACACCTTCACATCTAGGCGGTTCAAATTTAATGTCTTATATCAAACGTTAGAACGAAGATACCTGAGCTGTATCTAATGGATCTCCTTACAACATATCTAATGTGATTTTAGTGCCACACAAACATCGCTAAGATACCACTTAAATATTTCTGTCTTTTCATTCCGTTTTATGCTTTCATCCTAACCAAGTGGATCTGCATCTAATTTTAAGTAAATCTTTTGAAAACTGCCCGGGTATTTTCAGCGCATTGTAAAGGAATGATTGGTTTGCTATGAGTATTTAATAACTTGTGGAACACGGCCATTATGGTTCGGTCTCGTTTCAAGTGGAGATTACTATACTTGTATTTAGAGGATATTAGGTGCCGAGAAGTAGGAACTTCAAGGGGGACACTTTACACTGAGCGTTGCTTAGCGGCGGCGAGGAATAACGTTGTATTGGACAATTCAGAGAATAAACTCATCCTTTCTTTGAGGCAGGTTTAATTGCAGAATGAAAACATTTTTCAAAAGATTTGCTGGTAATTTCGACTGATAATTTTGGAATTAAATAAACTATAATGCTATAGGCTATTGTGCAGGGATAGATTAAATAGATTTACAGTGGGAAGATTGCACACTTCACAGGAACCATTTCCATGTATCACTGAGTACTTCATTAATATTAATCAGCGTGAGAATATCTACCTCCTTTGTTGTTCGGTTTAATCACAGGGCGAGGCACATCAACACACAGCGTTATGTTAAAAGAACGGCAACTAAAGCAATGGTATTGTCAAGGGACAGATACGTAGAGAATAGGAGTTGTATATTGATTGCAGGGAGAACAGATTAGCAACCTCAAGGAGGAAGATTCTGTCTTCAAAGAGAACATTCCTAACCAGTACAGTTCATTGATCTTCATCTCGTTGCTTTAGATTTAATTACAATGTGAACAACTATAAATGTATTTACCGGGAGTGAACTATCTATTTCAGAAATGTATCTTTATGATATGACCCGATCCCGATTAGCCACGTTCTCCCACACCCATAATAAGCACATCTTGCCCAGCGCGATGCCTTGTCTTGGACAATTACTCTGAACTGACGCCTTGCTCATTACTGTCAAGTGAGCAGTGGTTAGGTTTTAGTTTTTATTTCCTCCTCTCTATGGAACTAACTGGTGTTACGCGCCAGTACACGATGCTCAACACTAACTAAATCCATCTTATATACTGCATACCTGCAAGCACATTAAAGAGAACAACTTATATCCAAATTATTGTCCGTGCTGTTTTGAACTGTCAAAAGCAAAGATACATTGTCTCGCGTGACCCATACCGATACCAATATTCACCGTATCACTATATGCTATCAATATTATCGACGACTTTCTTCGACTCGAACCTCGTAGTAACCGTATGGATTCCCTGTTAAGTATCTACGTACGCTATCCAATACAATTGTAGTTGCTTTGTAATACTCCGCGGTGTCCACTCTAATACGCTGTAACTGCTGTTACCCACGACTACTCCTCCAGCCGCTGAGCCAAGGTTTGCGAGAGCCGTAGGTGAGCAGCCGCTCTTGTGGCACTTCAGTATCACTCGTTTCCTGTGAGGGAGAGACTTGTATTGATCACCAGACGAACGAGGTTTCCGTGCAGATGTCGAGTGAGGCGACAGGGTCTGGGGAACACTGGACACGAGACTTCCGCGTGTCACCCTCATGAATGGAGTAATATGTCCACAAAGAGTTATCCATGTGTTTAAATGAGGATCTATGTTCACTAAGATTGGCCAAAGGGTTAAGGATAGTACATACTTAGAGCGGATACGAGATGAGCTCCACGTTGTGACTACAGTATGGTGAGTGCCGCGGTTATAACGGTATTTGGGTGGTACTGTGATTGAACAGTATACCCGCGATATCGGTGGTTAATATTACTGTTACAAAATGGAACTTTAATATCAGGTATTGGTAAATGGGAATATACTGTATGGAACTCTGGATTTTGGGGCTCTGGTAGTTGGGGTATACCCTATTCCAGCTGAGGACCTAAGTGGCATAGGTTTGAGTATATGTGTTTTGAGTGTAATATATTGGAGTTAAACCTTGAAATTAGACCTGGTGCTGGTACGTTGGCGTAAACGTCGTGTTATATATTTTACTATAGTATAGAATTTGCAATGTTTGGTCTTATAAAGTTTACTATAAATAGACCTGGTTACGATAAAGGTACTTGTGTAGTGCGGTTTTGTAAGTGAAACAGTTTGGTGTATGAGTACTAGAGATGAAGTGTCCTGCCACCGGTTATGTAATTAAAATGGTTGGGGTATAGGGGACTGTGTTGAAACTAGTTATTAACTGAAACTGATTGTGGTTTCGGTACTTAATTATGTACTGTATTGGTGACCGGTTGTATACCTGGAAATTCTTTGGGGTATATGTACCTAACATGTACTGTATTGGAACCGGTTGTATACCTGGAAATTCTTTGGGGTATATGTACCTAATATGTACTGTATTGGAAACGGTTACAGCAAGTTATGTATGATGAACTATATAAGAAAATCATAATTTATTTAGATAACAGCTTATTTATCTTGAAACAACGACATTTGCTTCATCCTCCATTAGAAGGGCGGATTGTCTATCAGTGTGTTATCTTCTTATTGTATAATTACTGTGGATATTTATTGCTCGTAAAATGACTAATCGATCGTGATAATCGTCAACAACACATTTTTCTTGGAATCAGTATTCAGGTTGAATGACATATATTATTTAGTTTCGAAAAGACTCACCAAGCAAAATACAATTGTATCCCCGCTGTTGTGTAGCTACTGTCTATGCAGTATATATTTGACAATCGATTGTATGAAGTGATTACTATTGTCTGGCTTGTGTATTCTGTACGACGCCTGCTTCATATTTTGCAGTTATATTTTATCTTGAATATCGCAAAAATGTAATTGTTAACACCCGGAGTCCTTTAAAACTTGAACGTTGTTAAACTATTTAAATTGCATGTTTGCGAAACTATTACGAGAGTGCAAGATGATGTCATTATGTTGTCTCATGACATTCCCCAAGGAGGAGTTACTTTTTATCGCCATCTGAAAGAGTGGTGTCAACGGGAGTCAATGTAACTAGTATATTGAAATTAATTTATACCAATTTCAACTATGTACAGTTTTGTCAATGCAAGTACAGTATTATTATTCAAATAATTATTTTGGTAAAAGGACTCGGTGTGTGGTCATCAGTGAGTGAGGATAACCTCTTTACCCGAGTATCCAGTAGTGGTCATTTCTGAAATAATAGCAAACCTCCTTCTCCTCATAAGATTTCATAGGTGTCAATGGAGAATGTAATAGAGTAGTACACAAATGTTACCCGTTATGTTCGTTACTGTAAACATGGTTAATGTAACTTACTTGCTCATTATATATGCGAATTAGTAGGCAATATTTGATAATTCCCACTTATTTATTTATGATAATTAACACTCTTATCCTATTCAGTGATATTTAAATTATAATGTATGTCAATTACATACTACCGATAGACTTATCACTTTATATAAGATATCCCATATATAATTCATGTTCCCTGTAATCAAATACCGGTGGGCTTCTACACTTAAGGAAAATATCAAATATAGATTTTTGCTATTATATTAAGCTTTAGGTTCGATTGCATTTATTCTCATGTCGTGATCAATATCTATTAGCATTGTTTGTTTAGTTTCGTCTCATTGATTTCACAACCTAGCACCACCCATCTGTTCAACCAAAACAGTCGTTTATTAAGGAAAGCGTATATGTGTCATGAAACAAAATCTGTCAAGCTATCTCCTACGTAGGAGATAGTGTTTCCTACGTAGGGCTTATTATCTCCTACGTCGGTGATATTATCTCTTACGTGTGGCTAAATAGGCGTATCTTCTACGTAGGACTTAGTAGTAGTGATCACAGTTCAGTCCTTTTCATTCTTGTCACTGATTGTGGAGATACTCAAGCATCTTGTGTCTCTGTCGCATAAAACACATATGCTAGTTTGATAGATTCATGTAATATCGTCTCAATGTGCAATTTCAAATTTTAAATGACATATTTGTATTCATTTGTAAGTGGTGTGAAGATGATATTTTGTCCTCCTGTTACCGTTCATTTAGCGGTTCCTTCGTTCGTGACCATACTGTTACAATTTGTTCCAACTATTTGCGTCAAGGGGTTAGGAGTGATACCTGTACTAGGCTGTATCAAGCATTGGGAGGAGTCCTCTTATGCGATTGAAAACGGGACAAAAGTTATCTTTGCTTAAATGGGACACAATCTTTTCTATATTGTAGTTTCATGCCTCGTGTACTTGACCCAAGAAACAAATCATCACAAACAGTTCGCTTAGAGTAAGCATTTACTTCAGACCTGATGTAAGAAATAGAAGACGAGTTGGAGTGCATTATCGTTGAATAAAACATAGCAGGGAGCATAAAACACGAAGGGCGCAGCCCTGAGTGTTTTATGCTCTCTGCTATGTTTTATTCTATGATAAAGCACGACAACGAGTCTTCTATTTTTTATATGATATGCCTTCAAATAGTTACTCGCTTTTATATAAAAACCGTGGAGATATTATGTTGTTTGTATAAACTATATTTTGAAAATATTAATGCCTCCCGTCGTAGAACACATCCACCAGCATTGAACAATCAACGTGACGAACATATTACGTCATTTGCTAAGCGACGCTCAAACCGACGTCTAAAATCACGAGCATGTTTTATTGTCTCATAAAGCACGCTGTCGGTCCCATTGACCGCCTGTGTTTTATTGCCGTGGGTATCTTATATACAGGAATAAGCGCATACTACGAATTTTCATTTGTGTTCACAATATACGATAAGTTTTTGTTTAGGAGTCCTACTTCAATTTACATCATTTAAAATATGATTGGGATAATAAAGTGAAGTACAAAAGAAAGTTTACACCTTTTATCATATGTTTGATTTTCAAAAACAAATATATTGACGCTGTTCAATATGTAGCTTCATAGAAACCTTGTATTGATGCTGTTCACCACTTAGCTTCACGGAAACCTTGTATTAATGCTCTTCAACATGTAGCGTCATGGAAACATTGTATTGATTCTGTTCAACATGTAGCTGCATGGAAACCTTGTATTGATTCTGTTCAACATGTAGCTGCATTGAAACCTTGTATTAATGCTCGTTCAACATGAAGCTTATCGAAAACCTTGTACTGATTCTTTGCAGCATGTAGCTTAATGGCAACATTGTATTGATGCTGTTCATTATGTAGCCTTATGGAAAACATTTATTAATGCTGTTCAATATGTAGCGTCAAAAAACATGCATTGATACTGTTCAAAATATAGCTTCATAGAAACCTTTTACCAATTCTGTTCATCATGTACCTTATTGGAAACCTTATATGGATGCTCGTTCGACACTTACATGTAACGTCATGGAAACCTAATATTGATGCTGTTCAACCTGTAGCTTCATGGAAACCTTGTATTAATGTTGTTCGACATGAAGCTTCATGAAAACTTTGCATTGATGCTGTTCAACATGTAGCTCAATGGAAAACTTGGATTGATGGTCGTTCAACAAATAGCTTCATGGAAACCTTGTATTGATTCTTTGCAACCTGTAGCTTAATGGCAACATTGTGTTGATGCTGTTCAATATGCAGCGTCACGGAAACCATGCATTGATCTGTTCAACATATAGCTTCATAGATACCTTTTATTGATTCTGTTAATCATGTATTTAATTGGAAAACATGTATGGATGCTCGTTCGACACTTACACGTAGCGTTATGGAAACCTGATATTGATGTTGTTCAACATGAAGCTTCATGGAAACCTTGTTCTGGTACTCGTTCAACACGTAGCTTCATGGAAACCTTGTATGGAGGCTGTGCAACATGTAGCTTAATTGCAGAATTGTATCGATGCTGTTCAACATGTAGTGTGATGGAAACCTTGTTTTGATACTCGTTACACATTTAGATTCATGGCAACCATTTAATAATGCTGTCCATCATGTATCTTGTTGGAAACCTTGTATGGATGATGTTCAAAATGTAGCTTCATGGAAACCTTGCAATAACGCTGTTCAATATGAAGTTTCATGGAAACCTTGTATTGATGATGTTCAACATGTTGCTTCATGGAAACCTTGTATTGATGCTCGTTCAACACTTTTTTGCACTCTGTGCAACATGTAACTTGATGACAACATTGCGTTGACGCTTTATGGAAACATGTATTGATGCTGTTCAACGTATAGCTTCATGGAAACCTTGTAATGTTTCTGTCTTATATGTATTTTCTTGGAGTTCATGCATTGATGCTATTCAACAGTATCTGTCATATTTATGTTAGATAATAACTCACTGCTATATGTGTTCCCCACGATGTCGATATAAGACAGGGTTTATGCAACTATCCCCATCAGATTCGAGTGGTCCGACTGTATAGTTGGAATTCCCATCTATGATTAAAACCATTCTAGTTCACGATGCTTTACCTGCTCCTGTGTTGGAATAGATGATTTATCAGTTTCATGTTGCAACTGTCTATTTTCCTACGTTTTAATTAGAAGTCTTTACACATAATACTTCTTAATATTTTCAAAAGGCTATCTTTCAATCATATACTCCTTCGTAATCAGCAACAAGTTAAACGCCAATATTCCATTTAGTATAAACACTATAAATAAATTCTACCTACAAACTGTATATCCAACATGTAACTGTCAACATTGTGAATAAGTAGTGTTCAATTAAGTCATTGGAAAATTCGTAGGTCCTTACAATTAAAATTAAAAAAATTATAAAACCAGATTTCATAAACTTGTATGTAAAACTGTTATCTCATAACATAACACTCCATCTCCCTGCATGTACATTTGATGGATCCCCTGGGCGACGTCCCCCCCCCCCCCCCCCCCCCGCCACCTGCCACCCCCCCCCCCCCCCCCCCCTTCCTCCCTTCTCTCCTCCCCCCTACGGTGGCAATGAATTGTACTATATATAGTATTATGTACGGACTTAGCCAGAAACTCTCCTTTTTCCATTTTGCAAATTACGTCTCTAAAGTCGTATCAACATTATATCGTCTCAGACTTTTGTTATGGTATTGTTACACAGTCACTGGCGGATCCAGAGGTCTCCCCTCCCCTTTCAATGAGTAGACCCCCAACCCCTTTCAAATATTCTGGATCATACACTGACAGTGATGAACTTAGGTACGAAATGTCTTTACAATGTTTCAACAATAGCATGTAGACAACAACACATCTGACGGTAATCGAGTAAAGTGTTTGACTTACACACATTGCGAAACAAGAAATCAACACATATTTAGTTATAGACGGATCTATCCCCCGCGACCTCGGTACGGTAATGGTCACATGAGGATACGGTTTGCCGACTTGCCTCTAGATATCTAATCTATCGTTCGAGACAGACAATGTTGGCCATTTCAATAATTGAGGTCAGGAAATACAGAACATAGTATTTATTGAGGGCTGGAATGTTACTGTTGGGCTTACAATATTTGTAATGAATGCTTGATAATTGGTGATTTTTATCTTCAAATCCTTATTTCACAAAGTACCTATTAGTCTGAAGGTAGCTTTTAAGCCACCGTTATCAGAAATCTCAATTGATCGCCCCCTCTCTCTATCTCCTCTCTCTCTCCCTCACTCTTTATCGCTCTCTCTCTCTCTCTCTCTCTCTCTCTCTCTCTCTCTCTCTCTCTCTCTCTCTCTCTCTCTCTCTCTCTCTCTCTCTCTCTCTCTCTTCTCTCTCTCTCTCTCTTTCTCTCTCTCTCTCTCTTTCTCTCTTTCTATCCCCTGTCTTTCTCTCTCTCTCTCTCTCTCTCTCTCTCTCTCGCTCTCTCTCTCTCTCTCTCTCTTTCTATCCCCTGTCTTTCTCTCTCTCTCTCTCTCTCTCTCTCTCTGTCTCTCTCTCTCTCTCTCTCTCTCTCTCTCTCTCTCTCTCTCTCTCTCTCTCTCTCTCTCTCTCTTTCTATCCCCTGTCTTTCTCTCTCTCTCTCTCCCTCTTCCCCCTCTCGCACATCGTTTATTCCTAGATCTTCCCTACAATATCGTTGTATTCGTACTTAATGGATTCAACTAATCGGCTTATGGTTTCTTCAAATCAAGACGGCAATTATCCTGAAGCTATTGACCCTAGCTAAAAGTTGTCGTTTGCAATCAGGATTACACTTGGCTATAGTCGTCTCTGTGAGTATGGATCGTATCTAGTTTAATGCTTTTCTTTGTTAACCCTCGCCTCTTACACTTCGGATTGTATTTATCAAAGGTCCATTTGTTGCCTTTGACAATGATTTACTCTTAAACTATGACTTGTATCTTACAGAGATCCGTTTTTGCCTTCGGTAACCTCGCATTATGGATTGTATCGTAGAATTGTCCCTATTTTCTGTGTTACACATCGGTTGTGTAATTATGGATTGTACCTTAAAGAGACTCATGTTTGACTTGGGCCAGCATCGTCTCTTACACTAAGGATTTATCTAAGAGAGGTTCACGTTTGTCCTGGGTAATAGACGCCTTTTAAACTGTGTATTGTATCTTACACAGGTTCCTCCTTTCCCTGGGTAATTATCGCCTCTTAAACTGTATATTACAAATATCCATTTCCTTGGGTGATCGCCGCCTCTTAATTGTATATTACATATATCCATTTACACAGGTAATCATCGCCTCTTAAACTGTGTATATTATCTCACAAATTTCCATTTACTTGAGTAATCATTGTCTCTAAAACTATCTACCGAAGCGGCGATTGGGCAATTATTTCTGCTTGATATAGTTTTAATCATCATAATGACACTGAGGCCAATCGATGCAGACCATGTACCGTGCGAGAAACCACACTCGTCAATCAGGCTTTCTGTAGCGGAGTGCTCAAACCCTGCAGCACACTCTGAAGAATCAATCGCCTCTTTTGATCTTTAAAGATCCGTTTTATTTGTTTGGTTTATGCCCATATCATGTTAACTCAAGGTCAACATCGCCTTGATAGTCTGGTAAAGTAAAACGTGATGTTGCTAAATATAAAACGCGATGTTATATCATGAAACCGAATTATGAAAGGACATGCAAAAATATACAAATAGGAGAAAACGCTCTGAGCAACTCACATGAATAATGCTCGGTTATAACACTGACGTCTTTGATAGCCAACCAACTTTGGAAATATCGTACATGCTAATCTCTTATGCGCAGTTTGACTCATCGTAAAAAATGAATAAAGTAGGGTAATATCATCTCGGAACTGGAGACACAATGCTAAGCGAGAACAACACTGTAACGCGCACTATCTATTTATATTTGCTGATATTTGCTATGTAATCGCCTTATCGTGACAAATCTCTTAAACTCAGATTCAACAAGACCGATGATGCTATCCAAGGTAGTTAATGATGCTGGATTGACATGGAGGGTGCTTTAAAATGTTTCACAAACTATAAAGTGCTCCTCGTTCGTTCTGCTGAACACGAGATGCGGATCAATATAAACGTAGATGATCCTTCATTCCTTGTCTGTGTTTCTTTAGGTATAAACATTCAGTGGTTCTTTAAGTTAATAATGACGTCAACAGTAGACGTCAATGTATGTACGACATGCCTCGACATGCCTCGTTCTCCGTTAGTTAGACACATATTGAAGTTGAACTTCTATCAACTAGGTAATGCGCGTATTTACATCGGGAAACTTCTCACCAGTCATTTTGGCTAGCTAACTACCTGACCTCACCTGTAACAACCTCCCTTCCAGATGAACAGCACGAACAATGCTTCTTGTTCATTGGAACCTACATTTCGACGAGACACATTAATTCAGTTCCTTGTGAAGTGTATGGCAACGTTTCTCTAGCTATACTCCTTAAGGTTATTACATAATCCTTACATGTTTATGTGTAAAACATAATTGATCGCTTAAATCTGCTGAGAAAATGTCATCCGATTCCGACGAAACGTCCAGGAAACGAGCCTGGTTCTTTGATGAGGCAGTGATAAACAACGTTGAGATAACGACGTTCAGTTCGTCCTCAGACAGCCCCCTCCCGTATCTCGGTATTGTGTCGCTTCAGTGAGCTATTGTTCTCATGCTGCTATCTCTTTCTCCTCCTCTAGGGTATCACCGATCGCTCCAAACACAGAAGAGTGGACACCTTTCAACAGCCCGGGCCACAGCGTGTAGAGACTCTTTTCTGATATTGACCAGCACTCCACGGCGAGATGACTCAGGCCCGGCACACAGAGCAGAGACGGGTCCAGACTCACTCCCCATCTCGTCCCATCCTGTAGAACACACTACACCAACCTACCCTTCTGAAGAAGTAGATGGATATCCCGTCCTTCAAGAAGACGTCCCGTTCTAACATAGGACATTAGATATTATACAAGCTACCTGTCGCTGTTGCAGACACTATGGGCCAGTGTTATACTAGCAGACGATAATACACAAGAATGACACTTGTAATTAGCAGACGTCAGGAAAATGACAGCCGATATACAGACGATTTTAATGTAATGTTTCACACGTCTGCTATTGCTAAGAACGGATTTGCCAGTTTGGTGAAACTATTCTGGTTGTGCATTTGACAAACCAAATTCTCAAATTAACTCCACAAAACGTAATCGTCGCAGGACTTGTCATATACAGCTGGAAGGCACTTTTATGGACTTAATATCAGGTGCACTTTAGTTGATTTAACTTATTCGAGTTGGAGTTATTGACTGTCCGACTCAACAGACAAAGACTATTCTCGTTGGACTTTACTCAGAGATTCGTGTTCAGAAAGCAAATCCTCTTGTCAGATGTGATCGTCTGACGACAGGCGCGGAACTTAATGACTTGGCAACTGCGCAAACTTTCCGTCGCTCTTGTCGATACTTTACATTTTAACAGAACTGTTAGACTTGTTGAATAAGACAGAACTTGCCCACTGATCGGTTCCACGGATACGTATACTCTTGTTGACTTGACAAACATATATTTGTTGGACATCATAGAAATGATCCATTAGAATTTTTGATAATATTAATCATCAGTGGACGTCCAGGAGATTCACCAGACACTCGCTAGTGGGCCGGGCCAGAGACCGCCCGGGCCCCACAGGAAGGAAGATGCAGCCTAGTATCCGCTGTGTGTGGACCCTCGCCATGTGGGTGCTGCTCTCTCCGAACCCTCACCCCCGGGTGTGTGAGGGACAGGCAGCATCCCCCCGGGCCAATACCTCCGTCGTCTGCCCTGAGAAGTGCGTGTGTACAGCCCGACCTCCTGACTTCATGGTGGATTGTTCCGGACAGAATCTTACAGTCGTTCCACGGAATCTCAGTCGATTTACCACCCACCTGTAAGTATTATTTTCTTTCGATTTTTCTGTTGACCTTGCAAATGTAATAGCTGTGTACATAACGTATTTTAGACATAAGACGAGAAATGTTATAGTGGTATTCGTCAGCTGATGTTACAGTGAAGAAGGTTTGCCATCTATTACATTTTGGTCTGTCTCTCAAGAGACACGTTGCAAATGTAACAACTATAAACAAACTTCATTGCTATATTGCTTCACAAAGTACTTTCACTGTAGCTTCAATGTTCACATAACCGTGCAATATAATAGCTATACGTGTACATACATAATTAAGTTATGATAGATGAAACAACGATAGTCGGAGTCACACGCATGTCACGGTGATGAACTTCAAATGCAACAGTTATGTTTAATGCATAGAAAATGTAGCATAATAAAAACAACAACGGCAGATATAACAGCAACAAACAACAATATACAAAACGAATCACCTTTGCAACAATATCTCTTTATTATCGACAGTTATTTACTCCTCTCAGTACGCTAGTTCAGTGGATGTAGTTATTTACTCCTCATGTAATATAATTATTATACAATCAAATGCGCTAGTTCAATAGAGACATTTCTATGCCAAATGAGTAGATGTAAATACATTAGATGATATATTTCAAGGTACTAGTCCGATGCTGGCTGAACATGAACCATAACATTTGCACATGAGCAATTACCTTTTAATGGGGATGCTTAAATAGGTTAAGATATTTTGCCATCATGTACAAGTATCCCTTATATTACCTATCATTTTCTACGAAAGAAGAATGTCGCCTCACTCCCAACTTGTCATATATATTTGCTTTCATAACTGCATTCTATTTCCATCGAAAACAAGCTGTGAAAAATAAGTTTGCTTATATTTTCGAAAATCACGGACATGCTGTTGTAAAAGAAAGTCAAACGATGTATGCTAATTGAAAATTGAAACATATTGCAAATAATGTTAGTTTGATGACCATCCTAGTAACTAATACACCAACATGTTCCTGTATATATCAGTAATGTTTAGTCATATGACTTGGGTTAAACCCGTTTGCACCATATTTAAAACTCTACTGTGAGTGTACATTAGTCAAAAGACTTGAACTACCTTCGAGTGGCCATTTTAATGTGAACACCTTAAAATGGCTGCTCGATGGAGAATGGACTCGTATGAGTTAGCCGAACCATGTTTTTGTATTATTCGGGAGTATTATCCAGCCATTTGTAACACTAATTAACCTTTTTGTGAGAGCACTTTTTTCAGTAAGCACGGCGTGCTACAGCGCCTGTAGACAGCACACGTATTTCCAGATATTTGTTTTATAAGTTAAGGATACGTTATAACGTCCTTCCATAAAAATCATGTTATTATATGAGTTGATAACGATAACCATTTATAAACACTTATAATATAAAGTTTTATAATCTTTTAATATATTGGAAGATGGTTAGTATTCTGTTTATTGTTAGACCATGTGAATCATTGTCGACATTTTGCTAAAGCTAGGGCGTCCACGAGTCAGGTGCGAATGGGTTTGCGGTATTATTAACTTAACATCACACATGTATAAGCTTGTGACGTCATACGTGCAACATTATGACACTAGTTAACATTTGTCATATGAATATGACACTGCAGCACCCCCGACTGAGAGCAATAACAATTCATAATGGAATGCCTGACAGCACCTCAATTTTGGCCAAATATACATTTTTCTGATTTAAAAACAACAAAGAGGCTACCAAATGTTCGTTCTAGTTGATCGAAATAATTCAATAATTCAAAAAGAGTAAATGAAACGGTAATATCTCCGTGTATGGTAGCATTGACCTAGACTTAGTTCTTACCTCTTCTTTCCTGAAGATAAACAATGAATTAAAAGATTTAAGTGATATTGTATTGAAGTTATAGACATCAAAACTACTATATATGTAAAAGATCCTATAGACACAAAAACTACCATGGATGTTCTAGATCGTATGACCTCAGTATGATATATATATTTCACATTTTAATAAATAAATGATTCCATAAAAGCTAAAATAATTCTAAATTCCCTTATGTATGCCATTTTATCTCATAAAGAAAAATCTTTAAAATGAACTTCAAAGCTACCAAATCCGTTTCCAAAATGATAAGTTTATAATGATGCAACAAAAACAGCCTAAGGCAATTAAAGTTCGTTTCCTGAAGACGAGCAATAAAAAAAACAACCAACATGTTTTCTTCAGGAAGAAAATTTCAGTAAAAGATAGACAACATGACACTTGCACCATGTTCTTTATGACAAATGTATTTTTCTCGAGATAAGTATATATAGAAGAAGTTATGCTAGGTTTCAATCCATAGAACATACTTCGTTATATAATTCAAATTATACTTATTAGTTGCCAGAGCAATAGAACACTGGAGAACACACGAGGTTGACGTATACATTTAGTCTAGGTGAAATAACTTGTAGTTTGTATGAAAGAAATTGTATAGTAACGCTGCAACACCTCTTTAAAACCAAGGAAAAGTGTTCAAATAACCAGATGCTTCAGTAAGAGACAGTAACCACATGCTTCAGTAAGAGACAGTAACCACATGCTTCAGTAAGAGACAGTAACCACATGCCTCAGTAAGAGACAGTAACCACATGCTTCAGTAAGAGACAGCAACCAGATGCTTCAGTAAGAGACAGTAACCACATGCTTCAGTAAGAGACAGTAACCACATGCTTCAGTAAGAGACAGTAACAACATGCTTCAGTAAGAGACAGTAACCACATGCTTCAGTAAGAGACAGTAACCACATGCTTCAGTAAGAGACAGTAACCACATGCTTCAGTAAGAGAAAGTAAACCACCTGCTTCAGTAAGAGAAAGTAACCACATGCTTCAGTAACAGACAGTAACCACATGCTTCAGTAACAGACATTAACCACATGCTTCAGTAAGAGACAGTAACCACATACTTCAGTAAGAGACAGTAACCACATGCTTCAGAAACAGACAGTAAACACATGCTTCAGTAACAGACAGTAACCACATGCTTCAGTAAGAGACAGTAACCACATGCTTCAGTAACAGACAGCAACCACATGCTTCAGTAAGAGACAGTAACCACATGCCTCAGTAAGAGACAGTTACCACATGCCTCAGTAAGAGACAGTAACCACATGCTTCAGTAAGAGACAGTAACCACATGCTTCATTAAGAGACAGCAACTTGATGCTTCAGTAAGAGACAGTAACCACATGCTTCAGTAAGAGACAGTAACCACCTGCTTCAGTAAGAGACAGTAACCACATGCTTGAGTAAGAGACAGTAACCACATGCCTCAGTAAGAGACAGTTACCACATGCCTCAGTAAGAGACAGTAACCACATGCTTCAGTAAGAGACAGTAACCACATGCTTCAGTAAGAGACAGTAACCACATGCTTCAGTAAGAGACAGTAACCACATGCTTCAGTAAGAGAAAGTAACCACATGCTTCAGTAACAGACAGTAACCACATGCTTCAGTAACAGACAGCAACCACATGCTTCAGTAAGAGAGAGTAACCACATGCTTCAGTAAGAGACAGTAACCACATGCTTCAGTTAGAGACAGTAACCACATTCTTCAGTAAGAGACATTAACCACATGCTTCAGTAAGAGACAGCAACCAGATGCCTCAGTAAGAGATCGTAACCACATGCTTCAGTAAGAGACAGTAACCACATGCTTCAGTAAGAGACAGTAACCACATGCTTCAGTAAGAGACAGTAACCACATGCTTCAGTAAGAGACAGCAACCAGATGCTTCAGTAACAGACAGTAACCACATGCTTCAGTAAGAGACAGTAACCACATGTTTCAGTAAGAGACAGCAACCACATGCTTCAGTAAGAGACAGTAACCACATGCTTCAGTAAGAGACAGTAACCACATGCTTCAGTAAGAGACAGTAACCACATGCTTCAGTAAGAGACAGTAACAACATGCTTCAGTAAGAGAGAGTAACCACATGCTTCAGTAACAGACAGTAACCACATGCCTCAGTAACAGACAGTAACCACATGCCTCAGTAACAGACAGTTACCACATGCCTCAGTAAGAGACAGTAACCACATGCTTCAGTAAGAGACAGTAACCACATGCTTCAGTAAGAGACACCAACCAGATGCTTCAGTAAGAGACAGTAACCACATGCTTCAGTAAGAGACAGTAACCACATGCTTCAGTAAGAGACAGTAACCACATGCCTCAGTAAAAGACAGCAACCACATGCTTCAGTAAGAGACAGTAACCACATGCTTCAGTAAGAGACAGCAACCAGATGCTTCAGTAAGAGAGAGCAACCAGATGCTTCAGTAAGGGACAGTAACCACATGCTTCAGTAAGAGACAGCAACCACATGCTTCAGTAAGGGACAGTAACCACATGCTTCAGTAAGAGACAGTTACCACATGCCTCAGTAAGAGACAGTAACAACATGCTTCAGTAAGAGAAGTAACCACATGCTTCAGTAAGAGACAGTAACCACATGCTTCAGTAAGAGACAGCAACCAGATGCTTCAGTAACAGACAGTAACCACATGCTTCAGTAAGAGACAGTAACCACATGTTTCAGTAAGAGACAGCAACCACATGCTTCAGTAAGAGACAGTAACCACATGCTTCAGTAAGAGACAGTAACCACATGCTTCAGTAAGAGACAGTAACCACATGCTTCAGTAAGAGACAGTAACAACATGCTTCAGTAAGAGACAGTAACCACATGCTTCAGTAACAGACAGTAACCACATGCCTCAGTAACAGACAGTAACCACATGCCTCAGTAACAGACAGTTACCACATGCCTCAGTAAGAGACAGTAACCACATGCTTCAGTAAGAGACAGTAACCACATGCTTCAGTAAGAGACAGCAACTTGATGCTTCAGTAAGAGACAGTAACCACATGCTTCAGTAAGAGACAGTAACCACATGCTTCAGTAAGAGACAGTAACCACATGCCTCAGTAAGAGACAGTTACCACATGCCTCAGTAAGAGACAGTAACCACATGCTTCAGTAAGAGACAGTAACCACATGCTTCAGTAAGAGACAGTAACCACATGCTTCAGTAAGAGACAGCAACCAGATGATTCAGTAAGAGACAGTAACCACATGCTTCAGTAAGAGAAAGTAACCACATGCTTCAGTAACAGACAGTAACCACATGCTTCAGTAACAGACAGCAACCACATGCTTCAGTAAGAGAGAGTAACCACATGCTTCAGTAAGAGACAGTAACCACATGCTTCAGTAAGAGACAGTAACCACATTCTTCAGTAAGAGACATTAACCACATGCTTCAGTAAGAGACAGCAACCAGATGCTTCAGTAAGAGACAGTAACCAGATGCCTCAGTAAGAGATAGTAACCACATGCTTCAGTAAGAGACAGTAACCACATGCTTCAGTAAGAGACAGTAACCACATGCTTCAGTAAGAGACAGTTACCACATGCTTCAGTAAGAGACAGTAACCACATGCTTCAGTAAGAGACAGTAACCACATGCTTCAGTAAGAGACAGTTACCACATGCCTCAGTAAGAGACAGCAACCACATGCTTCAGTAAGAGACACCAACCACATGCTTCAGTAAGAGACAGCAACCAGATGCTTCAGTAACAGACAGTAACCACATGCTTCAGTAAGAGACAGTAACCACATGTTTCAGTAAGAGACAGCAACCACATGCTTCAGTAAGAGACAGTAACCACATGCTTCAGTAAGAGACAGTAACCACATGCTTCAGTAAGAGACAGTAACCACATGCTTCAGTAAGAGACAGTAACAACATGCTTCAGTAAGAGACAGTAACCACATGCTTCAGTAACAGACAGTAACCACATGCCTCAGTAACAGACAGTAACCACATGCCTCAGTAACAGACAGTTACCACATGCCTCAGTAAGAGACAGTAACCACATGCTTCAGTAAGAGACAGTAACCACATGCTTCAGTAAGAGACAGCAACTTGATGCTTCAGTAAGAGACAGTAACCACATGCTTCAGTAAGAGACAGTAACCACATGCTTCAGTAAGAGACAGTAACCACATGCCTCAGTAAGAGACAGTTACCACATGCCTCAGTAAGAGACAGTAACCACATGCTTCAGTAAGAGACAGTAACCACATGCTTCAGTAAGAGACAGTAACCACATGCTTCAGTAAGAGACAGCAACCAGATGATTCAGTAAGAGACAGTAACCACATGCTTCAGTAAGAGAAAGTAACCACATGCTTCAGTAACAGACAGTAACCACATGCTTCAGTAACAGACAGCAACCACATGCTTCAGTAAGAGAGAGTAACCACATGCTTCAGTAAGAGACAGTAACCACATGCTTCAGTAAGAGACAGTAACCACATTCTTCAGTAAGAGACATTAACCACATGCTTCAGTAAGAGACAGCAACCAGATGCTTCAGTAAGAGACAGTAACCAGATGCCTCAGTAAGAGATAGTAACCACATGCTTCAGTAAGAGACAGTAACCACATGCTTCAGTAAGAGACACCAACCAGATGCTTCAGTAAGAGACAGTTACCACATGCTTCAGTAAGAGACAGTAACCACATGCTTCAGTAAGAGACAGTAACCACATGCTTCAGTAAGAGACAGTTACCACATGCCTCAGTAAGAGACAGCAACCACATGCTTCAGTAAGAGACACCAACCACATGCTTCAGTAAGAGACAGCAACCAGATGCTTCAGTAACAGACAGTAACCACATGCTTCAGTAAGAGACAGTAACCACATGTTTCAGTAAGAGACAGCAACCACATGCTTCAGTAAGAGACAGTAACCACATGCTTCAGTAAGAGACAGTAACCACATGCTTCAGTAAGAGACAGTAACCACATGCTTCAGTAAGAGACAGTAACCACATGCTTCAGTAAGAGACAGTAACCACATGCTTCAGTAACAGACAGTAACCACATGCCTCAGTAACAGACAGTAACCACATGCCTCAGTAACAGACAGTTACCACATGCCTCAGTAAGAGACAGTAACCACATGCTTCAGTAAGAGACAGTAACCACATGCTTCAGTAAGAGACAGTAACCACATGCTTCAGTAAGAGACAGTAACCACATGCCTCAGTAAAAGACAGCAACCACATGCTTCAGTAAGAGACAGCAACCACATGCTTCAGTAAGAGACAGCAACCAGATGCTTCAGTAAGAGAGAGTAACCACATGCTTCAGTAACAGACAGCAACCACATGCTTCAGTAAGAGACACCAACCAGATGCTTCAGTAAGAGACAGTAACCACATGCTTCAGTAAGAGACAGTAACCACATGCTTCAGTAAGAGACAGTAACCACATGCCTCAGTAAAAGACAGCAACCACATGCTTCAGTAAGAGACAGTAACCACATGCTTCAGTAAGAGACAGCAACCAGATGCTTCAGTAAGAGAGAGTAACCACATGCTTCAGTAAGAGACAGTAACCACATGCTTCAGTAAGAGACAGTAACGTTTCACAGTGCAACAAGGGTCCATGTAAAGCGTAAATTGTTCCATCTATCAAGGCTTCAAATATCTGCGACTATTGGACGTGTAGTGGAGAGAGGTAAACACTTGAAACCACTGTACGAATTCGTAACAATGAATCCTTCCTAACATAATTATGAGATTATGTGTTCATGGTAAAAGTACATGCTTCAAAATGTTTAAGCAATTGAGAAATTTAGGTCAAATAAGCAATGCTTAATAGTTTAATTATTTTTAATGATACAGTTGTTTATAAATATCAAATTCTCTTATGTAGGTTAAACAGAAGAACAAAATCATAACACAAATGTATTTTTCAAATTCAGCGGCTGTCGTGATATGATCTAATTAAAAGTTTAAATAAAGAAATGTTAAAGAAAGTTTCATACCAAGAAATGAATGTAGGTTGTTCTGTGAGAAAACCCTCATTGTGTATTCTCAACATCTATCAGTTCAGGCTTGAAGCCACGCCTGCATTCAATCGACAATGCATTTATCAGACACAATTGTGGTTCACAAAACATATCTCTTGTGTAAGATCTCCTAAGATAAAATCTGAATACTCACATTGCTAATAGTGTGAAGTTTACTTACTGATGAACATTTATTATTTTTAGTTTCTTTAATATACAACTTCTATAAATACCATAGACCACAATTTTTCATTGGAAGTTATGAAGAATCATTTTGGAGGTTAATAGAATCTAACACTCGTGTTGTATTTCTTAGAAATTAGCCTTTCAATATCTTTATCTAAAGTGATTAGGCTAACATTGTTAATCGTATGACTTTAACAAACTTATGGATGGACATTTATAAATAATATGGTGTGATATACCCCTTCTATTGAAAAGATAAGCAGGAGAAAAACAATCCTTTTAATTAAATCATCTTTATGATTAGGAAATTGACGATAAACACGACTTTCAGCTGTCGGAAAGATTCATATAAAGTTATTGCAGCTAACAATATAAGAGCATTTTAATAAATTACACATTTTGATGAATTGGACGATTGATTAAAGATATGCTTGTGCATTGTTCTAAAAACATTTAAGTAGGATTCTGCGAGACTAAATTTAAATAATGTGAGTCTGCTATATAAAGTTTCCTTGGGATGACTAATTTGCTTTGAAATAACTGAAATAACTTTAGACTTAATATCATTCTGATAACATGGGATTTCACATTTCACATGCTCCAATTACTCAAAATGAAAGCATGGATGCAGCTAAAACATGACAAACATTTCCGCTTTTTACCTAATGCATGATACACGTTTGATGTTATACAATGTAACAGTTTCAACAATGCCATTAAGAAGGTTATTTTCATTCTGTCGACTTCAGTAACGTGCGTCTAGATGATGAAGGTCTGCAAGACACTTGTAGGGATTCATAACAGAACAGTATTTCCTCGTAACTAGTGGAACTCCGAGAAGTGCACATCAAATCTCCCCAAGGACAGTAACGATCCGCTTCTAACAATGCCATCACGTAACGAAACTCGTCACTCCAGACATGCTTCTATGTGTAACATGTTATGTTGATGTACAACTATTCTCGTCATATTGAAACCTCTTTTCACGGTACGATTCTCTAAAAAAACGTCTTAGTTGCACTGTGAAATTATCGAACAAATGGTATTATTGTACATGTATTTTCAAACAGTGTCGATACTGCTGGTTGATACTGCTGGTTGATACTGCTGGTTGATACTGCTGGTTGATACTTCTGGTTGATGCTGCTGGTTGATGCTGCTGGTTGATGCTGCTGGTTGATGCTGCTGGTTGATACTGCTGGTTGATACTGCTGGTTGATGCTGCTGGTTGATGCTGCTGGTTGATACTGCTGGTTGATACTGCTGGTTGATACTGCTGGTTGATGCTGCTGGTTGATGCTGCTGGTTGATGCTGCTGGTTGATACTGCTGGTTGAGGCTGCTGGTTGATGCTGCTGGTTGATGCTGCTGGTTGATACTGCTGGTTGATGTTCCTGGTTGATACTGCTGGTCGATACTGCTGGTTGATACTGCTGGTTGATACTGCTGGTTGATACTGCTGGTTGATACTGCTGGTTGATACTTCTGGTTGATGCTGCTGGTTGATGCTGCTGGTTGATGCTGCTGGTTGATGCTGCTGGTTGATACTGCTGGTTGATGTTCCTGGTTGATACTGCTGGTCGATACTGCTGGTTGATACTGCTGGTTGATACTGGTTGATACTGGTTGATACTGCTGGTTGATACTGCTTGTTGATACTGCTTTTGGTTGCTGGTTGATACTGCTGGTTGATACTGCTGGTTGCTGGTTGATACTGCTGGTTGATACTGCTGGTCGATACTGCTGGTTGATACTGCTGGATGATGCTTCTGGTTTTTACTGCTGGTTGATACTGTTGGTTGATACTGCTGGTTGATACTGCTGGTTGATAAACTGCTGGTTGATACTGCTGGTTGATACTGCTGGTTGATACTGTTGATTGATACTGCTGGTTGATACTGCTGGTTGATACTGCTGGTTGATACAGCTGGTTGATACTGCTGGTTGATGCTACAAGTTGAAACTACCAATCGCACAGCGTGAACGGACCCGTTCATACATCAGACTCCACTAATTTGAATAGTTGTCATGTGGCTGGCACTGGACATTAAGCTTTTCCTTACAATTTGAAACAAGTTTTAATATGAATACTCATAGATCGGCCTTACTGCGCCTATCTCTCGTGTTTGGATATGCGTTAGCGCCCCCACACTTGAGATATGAGCGTCTGTTATCTGAGACGTCGAGCCCCTGATACTTTATAGTTCTTGATACCTTTATAGTTTTTGATACTTTATAGTTCTTGATACCTTTATAGTTTTGAGACAAGCAGTAACATAAACGTGCATCGTCAAATAAAGATTACGTTAGACGACAGTGCACATGAGTAATTCACGATTTATCATTAGCAATGAAATGTTAACGTGCATATCGGCAACAATTTTGCTGTCTGAAATTCTCTCTCTCAACTTCTCATGAGACCTTCAAATCTACCTCTCTCACTGAAGTGTTCCACACCACTGTCGCTTTATACGTCGTACCATTTTCTTCGAATAAGGATAACCGTTCTCTATGTGTACGGTTTATCGGGTCGTGTAATGATATGTTTTACCCATTAACGTGCCAATATATTGTCTTAATATCAATAATAAATTACAAATTTGAGAAAATATACTTACATGCATAAAACGTGCTACAGTGCCTTTAACGTGCATGTTTAAGAACACATATTTTACATATAACGTAACATTATTATGTGTCTCTCGAACGGTTGTCCTCCCTACTGCATTGCATTTAAGTCAACACCGCAGCCTGGGTTGAAGGGATATGGGAGACTTCTGCAATACTAATTCAACGTGCATGTTTTCTAGAGTTAACGAAGGATTTGGTTTGGCTTCCCCATTGAGGCGGTATGAAAGCCAGAGACACAGCCTTGAGATAACGGGATAAAGAAGACATCAGACCATTGACAATTGCGGGTTATTTCGGGCTGGCAAATCTCAGCAAATAGGATTTGGTCTGCTGTCCTTCCTCCTTTGTCATCTTTCCAAACACTCCACTCAGATAAAAAGTTCATTTCGTTGGCAAATCGTTAATCAATAGATTTGAGCCCTAGTCGGTAATTGGCAAACCTTAAAATTAACAGTTGATATATATCTCCGTTATTTATATGACGTAGGATCAAATCCTTCTGATTTAATTAGTTCTTGATCTCGTTGTGGCAGACATCCCGCCTGAAATGGCACTGTAAATGGACTTGTATCTGTTCCCAACTTGTCCATCTGCCTAGGAGCTCCCCTCCAGTAGCTGTTCTCGAAATAGACGTCTTATCTGCGTCCCCCGTCTCTCTAGATAGCAGTATCTCCAGCTACAGGAAATCACTTGTTGTCTTTGTGACATGCACACTTGAGAGGTCTATATATACTCATTAGTTATCGGCGTGATATGCAGTGTCACTCTAATGAACTGCTTCACATTTGATTTATGAAATGGAAACCGCACATTAGAAAGCTCAAGAGTTGATGCATATGTTGCACCAAGTGTTACTATCACGCTGCGGCTAAATCAAATGCTATAAGTATACGAACCCGCTGATCAGTACCATTAGTGTGTACTAGTTTGTAACCAACAGCAGGTACTGTCTCGTACATATACAGACTAATATTATCACATGGGTTAAGCGGAACAACAGAAATATCTTAATATGTATTATATTCATAGCTTATTATATTAAACGTGTTAAGTCTCAAAATGGGAAGGTAATTGTATCATATTTGATAATGTAATAATATTATATGGGTTGCGGTGAGACTCTAGAATATCTGTGTCTCACACAATTCCCCTGAATACCTCAGTGGCGAGAGTGCGGTATGCGCCGACTTCCAGCAGATTGATGCTTGTATTTTGAAATAACCTGCATTATAACAGGGCACAACCCTAGTCATATGTTGGGCTTAGTCTACTATCTGAAATCCCGTGTTTTGTTTGTCAGTTAGAAACAAATCTCTATATGATATCACAAGTCACCATTAAACTTAGACATATGATTCCTTTAGATCGCAACTCACCATAAATAGACTGAGACATGTGATTCCTTCTGATGTGGACTAAAAGTATCAGCGACTCGGATGAAGACTTTACCGTGTTCTTATATCAAAGGATTTATCGTTCGTGGTAAGGTGATTGACATATATCCTCCCCACACATATCTTTCAATTACCCGGGACCAGCTGTATATCGAAACGTTATAGATATGAAATTTGGAGAAAAAAAGGTTATGCCATGAATATGTTGCACTACTGCAAAAACTATAATATGAAAATGCTTATGTTTTAAGAAAGTGATTTTATGTAATAAAGCATATATTCAATAAGCGTATTTTCCCCCGTACGTTCCTGTACAACTTATTAACAAACAATTGTTTCTGACTGTGGAGACATCCTGTGTTTTGGTCTGTCGTTATTGTCAAGACTTGAACTGACTGATCCTGTGTAAGAGGTCCCCGATAATGTATCCGCCGTTATCTAGGTATAACAACACCATTAACTGACTGATCCTGTGTAAGAGGTCCCCGATAATGTATCCGCCGTTATCTAGGTATAACAACACCATTAACCACATATGCATTATCTGTGAAAGGCCAATGTAAAAAACTGACACATTTGGTAAAATGTATTGCTATCAATTGATTTGGCCAATTTAGCGTGAAATGTCGAGACAGGAGACTGCCCCTGGTGAAGCGGGCGGTGATAATAAAGTGCTCGTGAATTCATCAAGTTGAAGTGAGTATGAGTTTGATGCCGCTTATTTCACTTATATCACGACTGCTCGTACTATTGCAGGGAGAAAGCTCATAACGATTTTGTGGTTATGATTGCGGTGAAACCTACGAGCACTAGCTTGAATTAGCGAATCATGGGTGGCACTGGGCTAAAATGTAGTGCATGTAAAAAGAGTTCTCTACAGACAAAGTTTCCGAGCTCCTACCAGGATTCGAACCCCGAACCTCTTGATCCTAAGTCCAACGACTGCACCATCACGCCATCACGCCATCACGCCCTCGATGGTTGTATCAGGTTGCTGTATAGATAGATTGCAGTTCTCACATGTGTCTTATTTCTGACCGATTTCCCCGTTGGAATTCGGTTAATGTTACTTGCCGCATATTTTGAATACTGACCTTTTTTACCATTCTCGTTTTTTACTCATTTGTCAGTATTTCTGTTTACTTTGATAAATGACCATCTCACAAAATTCTGACAAATCATTCTCAATCAAACTGTTCAACTCTACCATATGGTGAATTAGTACACAGGTTAATAATTGATTGCTCTTAATTCATTTCGTCAATTATACTTCTGTAAACATTCTCCGGGACATAACACTAAGACAATACTTCAGCTCTAAACCCCAAACCCAGGTACATGTATGACAACTCCAGTACATTTACGTTATATACTGTGTCCCCTATACAATGTATATTTTGTTTACAACGTGGAATATACACGCCAAATAACATCCATCTTTCATTGAATTAATGTGGTTCACCACAAGATGTTTACAAATATCCATATTTTATTACTCACCCTGAAAATAATCGCCGTTTAATAAATCAACGCTGTTATTACATTGTGATAACATCGCGTGCTACCGATTTACGTGGCGTCATAAACATTAAAATATGTCGTCATCATATCTACGTCACTATCGCAACAGAGTGTGTCCCATTAGTCGCAGAGTTCGTGCAACAAAAATGTATTTAAATCAAATAATGAATAAAATAATAAACTCGGACTCGTTTACTAACATATTAATGAAACCCGTGAATGGTATCGGTATCCAACTCGTTCTCGCCCGTTAAATACCAAACAACATAACATAAATATAGTATTAAACATGGCTTCGTTTAGTATTCTCTATATATTAATAGCTAATCTGTCCTTTGGGTCTGATATAATTAAGATCAATACGCATTTCAGTGCAAAGCTCTCTGTCTGTTTTAGTGGGTTCACCCGGACAGTTTGTCTCAAAATAGCAAGGACGTTAATAATTAACCAGAGTAAGAGGCTCCTCGCTGTTATGACAGGGTCTTAGCTCGTGATAACGCTCGGTTTATCGGTGTAATTAAGTACAGTTAGGTGTGGTTTATTGTTAAAGGTTGCTGTTAAATGTCTAACCAGATCTGGGCAAAATGTCGCAGAAGGGCAATGAACGGAAGCAGTTAAATATATCAGTCTTAATTGCCGCAGTAGCTAAGTCTGTGTCGACTGGTAAATAGACTGCAGTACCTTTAAGCACGTCGACACAGATTAGCTTTCACTCAAGTCGTTCAGAGATTTAAGGGTTTTCTTAACTTTACCATTTGTTATTCAAGTTTATGCAATAGATGGTTACGTTAGAGAATGAAGCATCTCATTACAAGACAGATAAGCCGTATTCATAGCAAACGGTTATCCGTATAGGACGAAAATGGTACGACGTATAAAAAGCGACAGTGTGATGGAGCTCGTCAGTGTGACAGTTACATGTTTACGTCTCATGCAATTTTGAAAATTCAAACAGCGAGATGGTTGACCATTTCATCATTCTGACATATTTACAACATTACTTTGAGTATTTAGGTATCGCTACATAATTTAAACTGCCTTCGAGCGACCAGTTTAATGTGAACACCTTAAAATGTCCACTCGAAGGGAAATGCACACGCGTTATTAGCCGAATCATTTACACTCGACTAAGTATTATTATGTAGCCATTGGTAACACTTGTTTACCTTTACTTGAGATCACTTTATTTCACTAAATAAGGAGTGCTACAGCGCATTAATACTGTATTCCATTATCAGTTGTAAGACCAGTGAATATTCACGGTATCATATTGACCGACTACCGATAATGTATTAAGCATTTGGACTGTATTAAGAAATAGAAATGCTACAAACTATATTCATTAACATGATGGGAAAACTCCGGAGTAGTTATATAAGCAGATCTTGCTGTATCTGTCCTGGGAATCAAGACGCTACATGGTCTACAAAGAAATCTATTTAGTGGTGGACAACATACACTATTTATGTAGGTTTCATTCGCTTCTTTAGCAATCTTTATTATGGTACTGAAGAGCTCTCAGGCCTAGAGAACATGAAATACACTGCATACGTTTAATATGCAAAAATTGTTTCTGCATACAAATGCATAAACTATCTGGTTGTTAAAGTTCATGGATGTTCAGTGTTCACTAATAATGTAACTTTAAATTCATGTGGATAAAGAAACTCGTCTGCATTATAGGATCAACAGTGTATCACGTTAAACTAGAGAGACAGAATATAATTAATATCGTTTCAGAGGGTCAAAGGGAAGTTGATAAATAAGAGCCCTTGGAATAAGCAGTACTTGATCTCTGATCTTTCTGACCTCTCCAACCGTGACAGATCGACACTACTCAATTGGCCCTCATCTGTTAAATTACAAAGTACAGGCAATATGAAATGATCCGAGTGTTTAAGTTCTCAAAATGTTCAAAGTATTCAAACCACTAACTGTATAATTTTCATCCTGAAAGGCTTGTTTATGTAGTACCTCGAATTACAAAGCATTTAATGAAGCATTTGTGTGATAGTCACTAAACGATAACTAGCTCATTTATTGCAAGTTCTGTTTGATAGCTAGTCCCGGGCATAATAGACAAGTTTACTACATATTGATAACTGGAAAATAACAATGGTGTCATATTTAAGTATCATTTCCCCTAGTATAGTGTTATAATACACTGCTATATTGTACTGCTTTAATATACAGCTGTAATATACTGATGTAAAATAATGTTAGGTTAACTTTTATATACGTCGATAATTTGCTACTTTTACATGTTGTAATTTACTCAAATGTAATTCCATAATACACTGTAATAACATAAAGTTAAAATAAAGAATTGAAAAGGGACGGTGGCAATGGATTTGCTACACTGTCGACTTAGATGCTTGTACTGGACGTACACACCATGAGAACACGTACATGTAACATCTCATACATTGTAATCATGTGTAATCCGTTTAGGTCTATCATATTTTTAACGCGGGGTCATTAATACTGGCCCTGATTTGTAACAATTGCAAAACTTGGTAACGAGTCAATTGAAATCGAATTAGTTATGTTACCATGTCTGGTGTGGTATACAATAAGTCTACATCACAGTATATGATGACCTTTTGTACACAGAGAGGTAACCATAAATAAAATATTAAACCATTTGTATTTACTATATATGATTGATATTTATGAATATTGAATATTGAACATCCCAATGCAAGGCATAACTCTTGCCAGTCTCTGGCTGATGTAGCTTAAGATCTCTGTGCTTGGAAATACGGGCCCACTATGCATTTCAAGTGCAGCGATCCACTATCTTGGCACAACAAAGGGAAATACTGCAAGTATTAAATCTGCAAGTTATGCCTAGCGTTTGGAAGCTTGTTTCAGAATCGATTTAACCACTTCCATTGTCATAACAGACACTCGAGAAATGATGGGAAAGCATTTTGTGCAGACTTGCTATATTAACACATTATCATTAATGTGCCAAAGGCTATCATATCATTTTAGAATATAATCATATACATAATGAGATTGATACAAAACCGGTGATTTTGAGAAAATTATCATATATGCATCAATAACTACAACATGTGATCAGATAACGCATTCTAAAGATCTTGTGAAATTGCTACTTTATTTCCGATTATCTGAAGACTTATATATAAATAGCTGTCAGAAAGGATACTCCAAAGAAAATTGTCCAATTATTTCAGGTATCTAGACGGTGAGAAGGAATAAGGAATAAAGTCGTAATGGGTTTAATATTTTGCAGATAAAGAAAGCATTTTCTGCTATTTCCAATCATTTCCACAGGTCTTGTTATCAAATTAAATATATTTGAATTGGAAATCATAATGTTTCATAGTTCTCATAATACTCCAGCCAACATTCACACACTATTAGTATTTTGTTGTTATATAATCGAGATATAGTTGATATATACCAGACAAACATCATTTGAAAAGGAATATTCCACCATATACACAAGACAACTTTACGCAATCAAAATATCCAGCCCAAGCCATAAAATCTCTTTTCTACATATATATCGTGAGACCATATTCTCTTCCTAGAGAGGTTACTCCTTTCTGGTTTTCTACCATAGCCTCGGTTACTCAACTGAAATAAATAATCCTGATTGGTTGCATCATAAATTAGTTGTGCAATTTCCGACGTGGTTTCAAACTAAGCGAAATTATTAGACTTACATAATCTGTGCGATGGACACACATTGTTTAGAAGACATAATTCGTTTACAAATGTAAAACTATATTTGACTGGACAAAAAAGGCGTTACCAGTGCTGCAAGCTTTCACTGCCAGGGAATTATGCAAGAAAATATATATATATATATATATATGTGTGTAACAGAGGTTACCATAGAACATCTGAATGGAGTATCTCTTTAGGATGAGGATGACTGGACCATGACATGCATCTATGAGGTCTGGCGTTATTTCAATTAATTTTTTTTTTTTTATAGTTTTGAAGTTTGTGTGATTTATTTATTTTTTCGTTGACATTTTATTTCGAATTTGAAACATTTTTTAATGAATCACTAGCGCAAGTTGTGAGTGATAAATTTCCTTAATTAGCAGGTAATAGGACCAACTGTACATATGTCAAATGTATATACACACTATTATTAATTAGCTATCAATGTTATGGCATGTTTACGGTATATGATTCGACAACTGGGCCAATACAGGAAAAACTGGGCCAATATGAGCCTGAACGTCGCATATTTGGTGAAAGCCCGAAGCTCTCGCTTCCCAAGTTTGACCCATGATATCTGTTCACCAATCTTGTTTATAGTTATTAATTCAATATTATTAACATACTCTAGTTGATAACTCACCGGAGCCTTTGAGTCGTTATCAATTGATCACTCCACCAAAATAACACAGTTAAAATGAATAGAGTTACCTCCCCCAACGCTCCTCTCTATTGCTTATCCCCAGTGACGTCACTTGATTTGTTGTCGCCAGCAAGATAGGACGTTCATTTTGCTAGCTCTCAGAGTTTGCGATTTTTGATTAAATAACCTCGACCGAGGTTTTCTAGCTCTTGTTTTGAGTTGTTTGATGTGTTATTTGTTGTTCGTCTTTCCCTGCTGGGTTTGAAGAGAGGTTTTTGGATTTCCTGCTTTAGTGTGCATCTCCACTGTAGTGGGTTATCTAGGTCGGCGTTTCTCACTGTGTTGACTGGAGTGTTATACCTTGCGGTCGTGTGTTGCACGTGTTTGGGACCGTCGCTACTCGCTTGTAGCGTCTGCCTGGAGGCGAGTAATCTGACTGGCTTACTCGTCGAGATGCTCTGTCGTCTAGCCACTCTTTCGCCTTTCTTCCGACGGCGTCTCGTAACCACGCCTTGTAGGTTTGGCCTTCATCCTCCGACGGTTAGGCAGATGGACGGTTCGTCTCCAGATGACAGGCCTCCACCTGTCAGATAGGCGAAGGGAGAGTTTCGAAACGGCGCCTGATCGAGACCACTCTGTCTCGTAGTTGATTTGGCTACCCCTCCGGGTTGGAGCATACGGTCGTAATGACGCTGAGTCGTAACGACGCCATCTTGAATTGTTGTCGGTACGTGACGATGCTTTGCATTATTGGCCTCCGCCTTCCGTCAGACGGATCGCGGAGCGTCTGTTCGGACATGTCCTCCCTTGGAATTAGGTTGTTTTTTTGGAGTCAATTGTCCACGTGCCGTGTGTGCGTGTCGTTCAGTGCCCTTACTGTCCGGATGGCTTCGCCCTATTCTGGGTTCTGCGGACGGTAGAACATTAGGAAGTCACTCCTACTGCCGCTTGTGCTGTACAATGACTGTTGCGCAGAATGCCAAATGCTAACGTTGGGCGAGCACAAGGTGAACCGTGCGGCTCTCAGGAAGTCAAAGCGAGAGTCTCACTGTCGGAGTTAGTGATAGACGCGGACGCCACTGAGTTCGACTCCCCTCGCCTCGTGAGGATCCGCCTAGCGTGCGAGAGGACAAGGAGTTGTCACGGGTACGTGAGCGTTCGCCGGTCCGCTCTCCGTCAGAGCATCATCGTCCAAAGTCAGGACTGGGCGAGAAGAATAAGAATCTCAGACATTCTTCTCCTGCGTTCGACCCTAGGAGATTGACAGAGTCTATCCTTGGCTCCGTCAAAGACATGGTGTCTTCGCTCATCGACACCAGACTCGGACCGTCGTATAGGGACGTAAGGAGGGACTCGCCTGCTCGGTCTCCGTCGCATCCGCCGCCTCCGTCCCTTAAGACACCTACGAACCAAAAACGGCGCATCACCATTGTCTCGCCGTTTCCGTCAGGTCCGTCCGACTTCCTTGTGTGGTCTCCCACTTCGGCAAGCATGCGTGACTTTGGGTCGGATTTCTTAGACCCCTCCCGGCCTCCGATTATTCCACTGTCGGTGGAAGTCATAGCGGACGAGCCACCGGACTTCTTGGAACAGATGTCGGCTATTGCGGAGTGGTCGGGCTCTTCGCTTCAGGAGGTCGAGGACTCCCCTTCTTATGCCAAGAGGTCGAGACTCGAGACCTTAAAAAGCTTTTGTGAGGAGGTCACGCCCAGCGTTTGCCGATGGGTGTTCAAGCCACATCACCTTTTCACCAAAACTTTGAGGTGACGATCACGACCGCCGCTCCCGGAAAGTTGATGCCGCAGCTCATGCTAGCTGACCGACAGCGCACATCCCTTCTGGTCACCGAACCGCCGGTTCCGTTGACACCTCCCGTCGAGGACGAGGACATCCGTCCTCGGATGGCAGCGCCCTTAGTAGCGCATGCGGTGCTGGATAGCCACCTGGTCCACCTTGACAAGGAGACGAGGTATATTATGGCCATGTCGGACTCCATTGCCCACGCATGTCAGGCAATGACTGCGTTCGCCAAACAGGCGGGAATGGAGGATCGGGCCAATGGACTATACCAGGGCTTCTGTGCGGTGGCAGGGAGGGCTGTGCAGGTGATGCTGAGGGCTGCGCGCATCTCCGTTGGACTGACCAACGTCAGGCGTGTCAGGTTTTTGTCCCGCACGGACTTATACGCTGAAATTAGGACGCGTCTGAGGAACGTTCCGCCCTCCGCCTCGACCCTTTTCGGGGGTCAGATTGGCGACGTTCCTCGTCAAAGGCAGGAGGTACTAACGTAATGTGATATACATCCCGTTGTTTATTGATACCAGCTTGGTTTGGATTGTATACCTTGCAGGATGTTTATCCTGTAAGAAAATTTTCCCTCTTTTAGGAGTAGCACCTCATTGCACTGGAATGTGGATAAGTGTGCACATGAATATTATTTATCATTTATCAATAACCGTCTTTTACTTCCCCATAATTTGCAAACAGATTGGTGTATTGTTCTGTTGGAAATCGCTGAATAACTGAAAGAAGACATATATTCAGATAAATGTATTTAATAGTCACTGATATGAATTTATGTGTATCCCGGAGAGGATCAATACATTTAACATATGGATTACAGTTATTCAGAGGCAGGGAGCATTGCGATTCTTACAACCAGAAATCATTGTCGAATAATAACTGTAATTTTCGCCCAAACAAATTCTAGGAGGCGTTAAACAATAACCAGGAAAACACTTCTCCCTATGAGAACACTTAAAGAGTGTTTTACATGTTTCGTGCCTCTATCGAAGTATAACAGCAATAAATTGTATGGTATCCAAAGTTGTTCGTAAAATATTAACTCAAATGTAATATATATGCTACCTATGCTATATAATGTATGAAAACAAGAGGTTTTTTTTATTACACTATTAAAGGAAATTAACATTATAACATTTTCTGCCAAGATTACCAAAACAGCTACATGTATGCGACGATAATTTTGTTTTCGATTTAATCATAAGCTTCAGCTGCATACCGAAAGTTTGTTCGCCTACATTACTTGTGTATCTCAGTGCAGATCATGCAGATTGGGGTTCATTGTAACGTCAATAAAATTGCATCATATACAATGACAATGAATTGATCATGTATCCATGAGTAAAAAAAAATTCTCAAACTTATCTCGTGAACGTGTCAGTGGTGCATGTTTATAAACTTTGGCACAATCAAATAGACAGAAGGTGTCAAATTTGGAAAATTCAAATTTCATTAATTTTCGAATAAAAGATGTAATATTGACTAACTTAGAATAATTTCATCTCAAATACTTTGAATGATGTGTGGTTGATCGAGTTGATCATTAACTGAATGTTTCACAGAAGGACATAAAAAACGTAACTTTGAAAAGACTGATTTCTAGTCAACTGCCCAAACTAGCTGTTTCCTTAATCGTATACTTGTATACGTGAATACTTATACTTGTGTATAAGGTCTCAACGTTTGGTGTAAGCGGCCTTCAACAGCACATTTTCCTTGATATTGATTTGTCCTTCATGATTGTTTGTATCAGATAAAATCAAGAGAAATCACAGGAACATTTGTCCAACTATACCTTGTGCCAGTAGATAAAAATATACACCTTAATGTTTGAGTTATTGTATATACATATTTATACCCATAATAAAGCCTGCAGTTGCATACGTTTCAATACGATGCATATGTGTATCATTCACAATTCTACACCTTATTCAATTAACATGAGTGTATGATATATATGATTATAACTACCAATTGATGTTATTAGTTTTACCAGGGACCTTATATAGATAGATTATGTATATAAGGTCCCTGGTTTTACGTATCCACTAATCTCTCCCAGGTGATCCAGATCAATACTTATCCAAGTGTACGTCTCTATATGTGTTGTATTGGTTATATACGGACCGTCTCTCTCCAAATAGCAACGACGTCAATAATTAAGTAAAGGTTAAGGTATGAAGACGAGGTCTTGGTGCAGGTATATAGACCGCAGGGTTGGTCAGGTAGAGCCGACAGACTGCGGGCGGAGGCCAATGTCTATCTGCTCTACCTGACCCACCCTGAGGTCTATCTGCTCTACCTGACCCACCCTGAGGTCTATCTGCTCTACCTGACCCACCCTGAGGTCTATCTGCTCTACCTGACCCACCCTGAGGTCTATCTGCTCTACCTGACCCACCCTGAGGTCTATCTGCTCTACCTGACCCACCCTGAGGTCTATCTGCTCTACCTGACCCACCCTGAGGTCTATCTGCTCTACCTGACCCACCCTGAGGTCTATCTGCTCTACCTGACCCACCCTGAGGTATATCTGCTCTACCTGACCCACCCTGAGGTATATCTGCTCTACCTGACCCACCCTGAGGTCTATCTGCTCTACCTGACCAACCCTGAGGTCTATCTGCTCTACCTGACCCACCCTGAGGTCTATCTGCTCTACCTGACCCACCCTGAGGTCTATCTGCTCTACCTGATCCACCCTGAGGTCTATCTGCTCTACCTGACCCACCCTGAGGTCTATCTGCTCTACCTGACCCACCCTGAGGTCTATCTGCTCTACCTGACCCACCCTGAGGTTTATCTGCTCTACCTGACCCACCCTGAGGTCTATCTGCTCTACCTGACCCACCCTGAGGTCTATCTGCTCTACCTGACCCAACCTGAGGTCTATCTGCTCTACCTGACCAACCCTGAGGTCTATCTGCTCTACCTGACCCACCCTGAGGTCTATCTGCTCTACCTGACCCACCCTGAGGTCTATCTGCTCTACCTGATCCATTCTGAGGTCTATCTGCTCTACCTGACCCACCCTGAGGTCTATCTGCTCTACCTGACCCACCCTGAGGTCTATCTGCTCTACCTGACCCACCCTGAGGTATATCTGCTCTACCTGACCCACCCTGAGGTCTATCTGCTCTACCTGACCCACCCTGAGGTCTATCTGCTCTACCTGACCCACCCTGAGGTCTATCTGCTCTACCTGACCCACCCTGAGGTCTATCTGCTCTACCTGACCCACCCTGAGGTCTATCTGCTCTACCTGACCCACCCTGAGGTCTATCTACGTGCACCTAGACCGAGTCTGAGGACCTTAACCGGCTTATAAACTGAGCGAATATATCATTTTAAAGAGAAACGGCAGAATTTACATTTGAAAAATACCCCCACCCCTCGATAAAAATGACCCAGACAAAATAGTTCCATTATAAAGCAACTTTTGTGTTCGTTTACAATATAATTTTCAGTAATAATTATCTCTATTAATCAATATTGTGAAAATGGTTTCATTTAATACTGCATCGTAGAAGTTGACAGTTAATACAAATGTGTCATCTCAGGCGACCGTATAAGGACTTGTCGGGGTCTTAATGAGCTTGTGATCAGGATTAGTATAATGGTGTAGCTAAGTGCATGTTTCCGTGTTTCTCCGGTGTAAGTTGCAGTTAAATGTGTGCCGATCCAGCTAAAATGTCAATACAGGATCATGCCCATTGCAACATAATTCAGGTTCGTGTCCTTTAAATGATTCAGCACAGGTGAATCTTCTACAGAAATACATCTAATGTGATTTTTCATGAAATGATTCGGTACAGATTGATCGTCTCCTAAGAACTTATATTAATCTTGTCAGTGGTGTGAGTAAATTGCTAAAACAAATTGCACACCATTACCTTTGAATGGTGTGGTTTGGACTACACATGCTGCAGGCACTGTACATTAATAATAATAATAATAATAGACCATTTCTATGGCGCTATAATCCATGCACCATGACATGCTCTAAGCGCAAACATTAGGAGATGTTAAAGGCAGCTCTGAACAAATGAGTTTTAAGCCTGGTTTTGAAGGTGGTGAGCTCCTGACAACATTTGAGTTCCATGGGAAGTTTGTTCCACTCAGTTGCTGCTGTGTATGAGAAGGATCTCTCCCCATACGTCTTTGTCCTGACATGTGGAACAGTGAGTAGGTCTTTCGACTGTGACCTCAGAGTCCTTGCAGGCGTGTATACTGTCACCAGGTCACAGAGATATGCTGGTGCTGTTCCCCTGATACACTGGAACGTCATACAGAGAGTCTTGTACAGAATCCGGTACTGCACAGGAAGCCAATGTAGTTCCTGGAGAACTGGTGTTATGTGATCTCGCTTGGCACAAAGAGAGACAACTCTTGCAGCCGTATTCTGGATTTTCTGCAGCCTGTTGATTAGGACTTTTGGAGAACCTGTGAGCAGTGCATTGCAGTAATCCATCCGAGAGATGACAAGAGTCAGCATGAGCTTGATAGTGGCACTTCGTGTGAGGAACTTTCTTATCCTGCCGATGTTTCTTATTTGGAAGTGACATGTCCTAGAAACATGGGAAACGTGCTTTTCGAGACTGAGTTCATTGTCAAGATGGACTCCTAGGTTCTTGACACTTTGGGAGATTGGAATTGCAGCAGTTCCAATGCGGATGGTGTCGATTTCCGTTAGGACACGTTTATGGCGAGGTCCAATGAGGATGGTTTCTGTTTTGGAGTCATTAAGCTGTAGCATGTTGGTAGACATCCACAATTTGACATCATCACAGCATTTTTCAAGATGATTAGCTGTTTCTCTTGCATCTAAGGGATTGGCTTTGGACAGTTTTGAAAGTTGGGAATCATCGGCAAAGAGGTGATATGGTATGTTCTGCTGCTGTAGTAAACTCCCAAGAGGCTTGGTGTACAGCGTAAATAGGATGGGTCCGAGCACTGATCCTTGGGGAACACCACAATCTAAGGACGTGGGTTCAGAATTGTAACCATCAATGTGGACGGTTTGACTCCTGTCTGAGAGATAGGACCGGAACCACACAGTAGCGGTACCGGATATGCCGATATCTCTCTCTAATCGTTCCAGAAGGAGATGATGGTCGATTGTGTCGAATGCTGCGCTGAGATCGAGAAGCACTACAAGGGCAACATTTCCAACATCAACTCCAAGTCTGATGTCATTCAGAACTTTCAGGAGCGCTGTTTCTGTGCTGTGTCGAGGCCTGTAAGCAGATTGAAAAGGCTCATACAGATCGTTCTCGTTCAGATGTTTTGCTAACTGGACACTCACTGCTTTTTCTATGACCTTTGACAGAAAAGATAAGTTCGATACAGGTCTGTAGTTTTTCATGGTGTTACAATCTAGCCCTGGCTTTTTTAGGAGAGGCTTCACTATGGCTTGCTTCATACATGCAGGCATTGTGCCAGTCTGCAGACTACTGTTGACCATCCTGGTCACTACCGGGAGAATGATGTCCATATTGTCATAGACCAATCTGGTTGGGATAGGGTCAAGGGCACAGGATGTTGGCTTGGCAAGCTTCAGGACCTCCAGGACATCCATGTCAGAAACTGGCGCAAAGGTGAACAGATGTTGATGTGTCACCTCTGGAGACTCACAGTGGACTCTGTTCTGAGCGTGGAGATTTTCCCTGATAACATCTATTTTGTTCTTGAAATAGTCTGCAAACAACTGGGCTGTTTCACCTTTGTCATCATTTGAGGGAAGTGTCCTTTCTGTATTCTTTCCCAACAAGGTGAAAAGTAACTTGTATAGAGCATTTGGGTTGGTAGAGCTCTCTTCAATCTTGTTGTTCATGTAGTCCTTCTTACAGCGTTTGATAACAGATGTGACATTGTTCCTGGCAGATACATACAGCTGTCTGTTGATCTCAGTAGGTGTTTTTCTCCATTTTCTCTCTGCCTGTCTTCTCTGAGATTTGGCATCCTGGATCTCAGATGTGAACGTCCATGAAGTTTCAGCTCGCTGTGGAACACGCTTCAGCTTTTCTGGAGCATATTTATCTAAAAGTTCTAGCAACACCTTGTTGTATAGTTCTGCTAGTTGGTCACAATCTTCAGGAGGAGATAGTAACAGCTCTGAGTGGAGGAGATCCCGTCTGAAGCCGTCCCTGTCCATCCTCTTGATGTCTCTGCACCGCACAACACTGACTGGGCAGGGTGGACGACTTGTATCCAGGGTCAAGGTCAACAGGAAATGATCAGATATCTGGAGGTCTGTGACTTCGATGTTTAAAACACATGTCTCTGATTCCCGTGTTATCACCCAGTCAAGGATGTGACCTGATTTGTGGGTGGGGGCGTTGACACTTTGGACTAGATTGTTAGCAACTAGAAGAGCACACAGTTTCTTGGTGTCAGGATTCTCTGGTTTGTCGAAATGAAAGTTAAAATCTCCCAGGATGACCAGCCTACCTTTTGCCGCAGCCATGACGCTTAACAGTTCAGTGAATTCAGTATGAAACATTGCATTGGTTGCTTTATTCCTTTTTGAGGGTGGTGGACGATAAATCCCAATGAATCGGGTTGCTGTCTTACCATGAGTTAAGAGGAATTCCAAACTTTCAAAAAAATTTATGACATGTTACTTTGGGAAAGTTCAGGAGTAGATGACTTCTGAACACAAGAGCCAAACCTCCCCCTCTGGTCGGCCGGGGTATGTGGTAAAACTTGTAGCCAGGTGGTGTTAGAGCTGTGATTAAACTTTCATCACCACATTCGCTTAACCAGGATTCTGTGATTACAAGAATGTCTACTCCATATTCTACAATAAGATCAAATATATCATCACATTTGTTTCTAATTGATTGAGCATTCAGAAGACATACATTGAGATTGTTCGGCAGTTTCATTGGGAGAATGTGGACGATGTTATCAAAATTCTTTTTCCTGACATTTGTTGATTCTCTGGCTGATGATCCAATCAGAACCTTGATGTGTCTTTGTTTTCTGCTCCCAGCCCTTTTCCCTCTGACTGTCTTCCTTCTATGTAACCTACTTCCCTGCACTTCATTGTCCAGCGATTCGACCAGATTGCCATGTAACCATAACTGATGGTTAAGCTTGGGTGGACAATAGGTTTGAGATTGGCCGATGGCAATCAGTTTGTCCCTGTGGTAGGTAATCGGTCCATGGTGCACCATGTCACAGCTTGGGATATTCATCAACACACAAAAGGACTGGCTTGGAAGTACATTAGTGAGTGTCAACAAATACAAAGTTTTTGTGAAAACTGACAGAATTTGACACCAAATATTGCTTGAAAATAACATTTGTCTATGTTGGATCCTTTTCAATTTCACAATACAACTTCTGTATAATGTTAGCAAAGCACCAGTCACAAATTCAGCAAAAGTTGTTGAGCATAAACCGGTGAAATAGCCAGGAATGTTCAGAGCTCTAGAGGTCCTGCCGCCTGTCAGGGCGCTTACTCTCCATTAAACACTATTTATAGTATCTATTTGGCTGAGTAAGACCAATCTATCTGTGTTAATCATCACTGACAGACGCCATCTAGATTAATACAAATGCATTAGGTTTTCAGACTTCTGTCATAAACTATATTACCATGGAATCGTACGTGACACTGACTCCTTACATTTCGCTGGACTATCAGATAAGGTTTTTTTTAAAATACATCAGTGTTTAATGTCAGTTCGAACATTTGTAAATACACTTATATACCTTTGGAAAGGTCAACGTAGAAGATAGTTGCCATATCTTTGATGTTACTAAATAGTTCAAACCAAACTGTCATTGTGGTCGTGGAAAACCATCTGCAATGAGGATGATTATAACTTATTTGGTGAACATTGAAGACACCTGAGAGAGAGAGAGAGAGAGAGAGAGAGAGAGAGAGAGAGAGAGAGAGAGAGAGAGAGAGAGAGAGAGAGAGAGAGAGAGAGAGAGAGAGAGAGAGAGAGAGAGAGAGAGAGAGAGAGAGAGAGAGAGAGAGAGAGAGAGAGAGAGAGAGAGAAATATATGTTACCCGCATGTCTGAGGGACAGACGTTTGTTGAGTTGCATAGCGTGTGTGATGGCGTAGAATCTCTCCAGCGTTATAATGGTGAGGGTGAACACGCTCAGCTCACTCAATAAAACACCCAGGAACCCCGCTATATCGCACCAGGCCTCAGCTGCCACCAGATGGCGTGCTTTTTAAATTCACCTGAAATAAAATCTAAGGTAGAACTTACATATGTTTACATTATCTACATGTTATCGTTGTAACAGGTGTAAAATTGAACACGCCCAATACTGCTAGGGCACATGTGCAAGAGACAAGAGATGTAAGGTGTAACACAATAGTCTCACTAACTTTTCGGAGACACATACCAACAAACGATATGTGAAGTAGCGGATGAAATTTTGAGAGAATTGATGATATTGGACATACTTTATAACTAATTATTTTGGTATAAATGAGCATTTGGTAATTATTACCAAGTGTTGACGCGTCGACAATAGCCAGGAATCCAAGATAGATCCCCATGCCAAGTTACAGATCAGGAAACGAGGGACGTCCATCTTGGATCGGCTCGTGATGGACACGAAGTGCACCACACCGTAACCAAGCAACGCCAACAGGAAGACAAACCATACCCCGCATCGTGATGACCACCAACCGAACAGATCAGCGCATGGCATAAACGGACCTGGAATAATGAAATAGATGAAAACATAAACCTTATCTGTCCATGTATATTAGGAGCATGTATTTAGGGTAAACGCATTTCAATTGTGAGTGCTCCTGCTACAGCGACTTTGGAGACTGTGGCAAAGTTATATTAGCCATTAGAGAGAGAGAGAGAGAGATAGAGAGAGAGAGAGAGAGAGAGAGAGAGAGAGAGAGAGAGAGAGAGAGAGAGAGAGAGAGAGAGAGAGAGAGAGAGAGAGAGAGAGAGAGAGAGAGAGAGAGAGAGAGAGAGAGAGAGAGAGAGAGAGAGAGCAACGGAGATGTTCAGAAATAGAGAGATGGAGAGAGTAGAGGATGTTGAGGTTAGAATAAACTAAAGTTAACCCATTTTGTTTTTACTTAAGTAGATATGAAATGTCATACCTTATATTTAACGGTACAGCTTTGAGAGCTGATGTACGAGAGGGGCGAAGTATCCAAACAATTTCAAACGGAGAAGAGATATGTTATATCTGATATTTATTTCATGTTATATTATAATGTTATTAATTAAGTATTTCCGTATTGGCCCAGTTCATTCTATTTGCACAACACCAAACATCTAATTTATATTGAAATTATGATTATAAACAAGATTGGTGAACAGATATCATTGGTCAAAGTTGTGAAGCCACTGCTTCGGGCTTTCACTAAGTGTGCGACTGCGCATGCTCAGACTCATATTGGCCCAGTTTGTCTCGTATAGGCCCAGTTGTCGAATCATATGGTCTGGGCCGTAAATACCGTATACGTGCCATAACATTGATAGTTAATTAATAAATATGAATATAACATAATTTTAGGAAGTTAAACAATGTTTTTAAAGGTGTATCCTTACGTCGATATTTCGATTTCAACAACTGCAACATAATGTTGATAATCGTAAATGTTTAAGAATTCGAACTGACATTAAAGGAAATATTATTTTCTAATGAACAATTGAAGTAATAAACTAATGGGCTGTATTTTCACCTCAGCATTAATTGTAAAGTAGATTCAAGAAATATGAGACCTATTTTCAATTTGTAAATGATTTTAAGACATTTCATTACTCTGCGTCATATAGACAGTTGCTTCAAATGTGATACCGAGTAGCTTGTATAGTTTTGTAACGGCTGTTTTTTTACTCCTTTAACTGTTTCTTTGTGATGGTGTTTATTCCTAAGAAACTGAAGGTAATTTTACTGCATACTGTAGAGTCAGTGATAACATGCCATGTTGTAGTTATCATATGTTAGTACCTGCATCACCCACTCTACTGTTATTAACAGACTCTCGAATACCATCCTCCAAACCAATCTCAACAGAGTAGTTTGGAGGGCCAAACTTGCTCTTTACCACCTCATCATCAGTACGTTATTGTATGAATGAACAAATAAACTTCTCTTTCTCCATATCACAATTTGAAGAAACGCCTACCAGATATCTTATCAGATTTCGTAAAAACTATTATGAGCACTTTAGCAATAGTATAGCATAATGAAGTTGCACCATTTCTACATAATTTACTTGAATTGCAGAAGTTGTCATGTGTTGCGATTGTTGAATGAGACAAATGAATTGTTTAGTTTTCGATCAGTGCTTGATCAGAAAAACATTTTAAAACCAATTTTCATACAACCACGATCAACAATACAGGCACGCATTCGCATTTAAGTGATGATGTCGCTACAGATGTACGTGGGTACGATGCGCAAGTGATTCAACCAGAAATAGCGGTCTTAATTGGGCGTGGTTTTCATGAATGTTATTGACTCGAATCACAGTTTTTTTCACGATTTCAATAGACTTTCACATCAATTTGTTTTCAGCATAACGTTGAGACTACCGTTGATTATATTTCATATATTAATTCATCTTACATATTAAGGAAAATCAAGTTAGCGTTTATTTTGGCCGACAGTGTACCGAAACGGAAACAGAAACGGTTTAATCAGTATTGTTTTATTATTATTGTTTTACTTCTTTTTAAAAAGCAAAACAAGGCACACAACATTTTAGATGAATGTACATATTGGGTGTTTGAATGGCACTATGGCAGATTTCAGTAAAAACAACTGGCGACCGTAAACACGGAACACAATGAAATCCATTGTTATCGAGTTAGAAATATCCAACTTAAAAACTTAAAAATTAGTTGCCTTTATGTCGTTATATTTTAGGTCAGATCGACTTTGTTTGTAACACACTCGACGTAAAGCGTCACAGATGTCTGGAAGATATTTCGATAAACCCTCTTTGTGTGTTTTCTTCCAAATATTTTATCAGAAAATAGAAAACATATTAATGATTAATAGCCATGGCTAGGAATAATGACGTCTTGATTATTGAGCAAGTTTGTACTCTTTTACAAGACATGTTACATGTTATTGAGTTAAATGTCCTTGACGACTCGAGGTAGATATACGCCCTTTACATGAACGTGAAGTCTTTGATTGCTATTCGTTGTGGCGTAATTTGACATGTATCTCTATTAACAAAGCACTGCAATTATGGAAAATAAGAAAAATGGTGGAATCATTTAGGGTAATGAATCCAAACCGGATTGCATAATCCTAATGATGTTAGGGATTGATATCATATGCTTCCGTGATGATATCAATGATTTGTTTTGACTTGACATTCTGACAATAACAAATGACTGTTCTGAGTACAGACATTGTCTAAATATGTATCAGTGATTATTATCTTATACAATAAATAGATAGAATGATTAAGAAATATATGTATATATAGAGATTTTTACCCAAGGAAGTTTGTCATATGACTTTTACGAAACGATTGTGAATGTTTGTATTGCCCGAGCGAGAGCGAGGGTTATACAAACATTTGCATGAGTTTCGTAAAAGTAATATGGCACACTTTCGGGTGTAATACTTTCCATATTACTCATTCTATTCCATTTAAATCGCTTAAAATTAATCAGGAAACGAAGTGACGTCACGAAAATTCGTTTTATGACGTCACATACGACGAAATACGGGATGTCGTGGTTAAACAATGGTTGCTAGGCCATCGTGATATGTGCACATGTGGTCATATCAACAATATTAACTCGGTAATGTTCAACCATATGGGTAATAAACACTGATATGTACACTTAAGGACCAAATGTACTTTACTTTGTATCTATTTACTGTGGACGAAAGTTGGTAACAACTGTTTTCATAGAGTTATAGATGTTTAGCATCACCATGATTAATAGGTAATATTATTTATATTCCCAGACCCTCGCAAGTGATGTTCCAACCATTTTGAGTTGAGTAGATTAAAACATGCTCCATTAACAAACTGTCATTTCTTCCGTTCCCTAAACTCCAAAAGCAAATCATCTTTTCGGCATGTAATCATTTTGGAAATGATGTTACATCAAACTGACATTATCATGTTATCCGTTATGTCAGAAGGAGAAGGTTTTGCACACACAAAAGACCCGATATTAACGCCGCAATTTTACCACCTGTCTGTAGGTTCCTATTTATAGTTTTCAGGACAGAAACTGCCTAAATAACTGTCCAATTATTTTATGTCGAGTGCGAAAGACGATCATAAGGATACGGGTCCGAAATAAGCTTTGAGTTATTTTCGAAGGAATTACTGGCAAACTTTTTTGACATTTCCAAATACCGTTTCATGTTTCAAGGAATATAAGTTTTATTTTGTAAGAGGGGGGCTGTACAATTATGCCTTCAAGATTTTATTAAATGTTTTGTTAAACTAGAATCTTAATTCTCCCAAAACAACCTAAATATCTGATATTTCGTTCAATGAAAACTGCCTTTACGTTTTTGTTAATGAGTATCGTGTTTAGTGAAAGTGCAGTTAGAAGTAAGAGTCTTCATCAACTTCCCGCTAACATCAGCAAGACAGCTCCGCCATAATCAAAATGTCATCAACAATAGTTTTCTAATCGCTTTGATAATAAGCCAAAGAATCTTATATGGTTACACAGATCTCATTAGTGCACATCAGCGCCAGACAGGTGATTCCTTCTGATGCTGCTCGTCTGGAAACAATTAATGCAATATCTTTGAGAAAAGACTCTTAGGTCCAGCTTGACAAATTGTGTATATATTGTGGTGTCAACGTTCCATGAAAGCTGCTTTCTGAAGGGAAACTGGGGAAACATTTTTGCTGATATTCATATGTCCTTCATATTGAATCATACTTCATTGAATCACTAAAACTGTAAAATATCCTTTGCTAGGACTTCTTAAACATCTTAAACATGTATCCAACATAAAAAATGTCACCATCACGTGATTGAATTGCAAGAAATGTACTTGTAAATGAATCGGATCTGAACATTAGACGTTATTAAATTTGTTAAAACCATGCATCTTGATTTTATAACTTGAAACACACAAATGTAAAAAATACCATTAATGAATTCTGCTCTAACTTATATATCCACAATACTTGAAGATTTATGGTTTGTTCTTGTTAGCTTTAACAACCATTATCACCACATTTAATGTGTATGAACATATCAACCCAAAACCTCCCCGGACCCTGTATCATATTAACAGCTCTATCTGGAGACTAATCTCTCTCAGAGGCCTGCCATAATCAACTTCAATAAGTATTTACGTGGGCATCTCCGTGTGTCTAGTATTGCTTTTATTCATAATCAAATAGCAATGACCTTAATAATCAAGTAGTGTGAGCGGCTTCTTATTATGTTTCAGGTTCGTAGGGAACTTGTGACCAAGACTAAATTGCAGTAAAACAACGCTGATTGCTACATAATGCAGATCTATGTTACTTTAACATTAGTTAGTAGAACAATTTTGCTATTCATGATTCAATACTGGTTAAGCGTCTCCAAAGATGGGAGAGCGTGTTTTTCATGAGTAACGCCAATATATTTATGTTGTAAGGTCAACATAGAAGATCTTTCGTTTACGAATTCTGCCACGTCTGTGTCTCAGGTGTTATCACTAAAGACTTCAGGATCAAATGAAGATAATGACACCTGACTTTTAGCTGGATAAAAACTTATCGGGGCTTGTACAATTTATGAGTGTTTATTGTCCCAACAGCTAATCTGTGTCTCTTGGAAAAGTTCAACAGACAATGTGATTCTCTTAGGACAGTTTAAATGGCTGTTGTGTTCTACTAAGTGGTTCTAAACGAAATGACATTGAAGCCTTGAAGAACTGTTTTTAAATGAGAACAAGTCTTTTAGGTATTTAGAAGTGGTATGTATATGTAAACAGGATTTGTGGATAGTAACTTCTTTATAATACTTTTGAACATGCTTGATGTTTCGGAATATATGGTTATCTCTTCATGGGGTGGTATTTTGGATACAGCAAGCAGGCAAACATTTTAAATTTATGTTTGTGATAGGTTTGGAATTTTACTTTCTTTCTATTTCCCTGCAACTGGAGGTAAGGTTACTGCTGTGCTGTAGTTATCTTGCTTTAGCACCTAATGGCCTAACATCCTATCTACTGCTTTTGACAGACTCTCCAAGACATCCTCCAAACCATTACAAGCGGAGTGATTTGAAGGACCATGTTTGCTCTATTTCCATCTTATCATCATTTTGTTATGATATTCCTACTCGGAAACCAAGCTCTCTTCAACCATATAACCATTTTGAAAATGTGTTTTATGTCAAACCGTCGTTAATAAAATCTACATGTCTAAAGAAGAACAAAAACACAATCTGATCATATTTGACTTGGTGATATTAATGCGTGTCTACAGTCGCTCACACAAAGTGTCCTACAACATATACTACAAAGAACATGCTCAATTATTTCTTGTCAGCTGTGACAGAAGTACAGGGAAGACAGACAGAGAAATTCGATTTTTAACATGGGGACATTTTTGAAAATGTATTTAGAGACTTAAAACCATTTTTTTTAAAAGATGCGCAATGACCCTGTGAAAAAAATCATGGCGAAATCGTACATGTAGGTCACGTGACTTAGCGGCCATTTTGATTTTAGCGGATTTCTGGTGAATTCTGGCCCCATGCATCTTTAAAATCTTCTCCTCTGAAAGTACTTGCGGTAGACAGCTGGAAGTTACATATTCTTGAAGCAGATGCAATGTAGTATCTGGCTATGTCAGGGGAAGTGTGAACTAAATGTATTTGTTTTCACAGTGAACTTTGAAAGTTGTCCCAAAATGCCAGAAGTGCAAAGTTCAAGTGCAGATTACTCAAAAGCCTAGATCGGTAACATTTTAATTTTCAGGGAAGGAAGACACATATACCCTGAACAAGAATCAATAACGAACTCGCTCAGTCATTCCGGTCTGGCGAATTTTAATATGTAACTAGATTTCTTAAGCAGCTTGTATCCAATATTACTAACTCTGCGTCATTCTGTTCCAAGCAATATGAGGGCCAACGTGGTTCATGAAAGTTTAAGTTAACTACCGTTGCAAATGTCTCAAACGCCAATCATTTTCAGTTTTCTTGTACTATATTTGACGGATGTTATGAGTTTTCAAAATCTCCATACGTGACTCGACAACATCAAAATGAGACAGTATTGCGCTTATAGAGGAGCCTGTAATATCACCGGAATATTACCATATAAAAACGTACATAAATAACTTGCAAAAAAGGACACCGTCGAGAAAACTGTCCAATTATTTCATGTCAAAAGGAAACGGATCAGAAATAAGCTTCGTTTTTTTTTCGAGAGAGTTATTGGATTCTCATATATTCTCACGTTGTTGTGAAGTATAACGTGGTAATCGTGCTTGATTTGGTCCAGGATGCTCATATATTCTCACGTCGTTGTGAAGTATAACGTGGTAATCGGGCTTGATTTGATCCAGGATTCTCATATATTCTCACGTCGTTGTGAAGTATAACGTGGTAATCGTGCTAAATTTGATCCAGGATTCTCATATATTCTCACGTCGTTGTGAAGTATAACGTGGTAATCGTGCTTGATATGGTCCAGGATTCTCATATATTCTCACGTCGTTGTGAAGTATAACGTGGTAATCGTGCTTGATTAGATCCAGGATTCTCATATATTCTCACGTCGTTGTGAAGTATAACGTAGTAATCGTGATTGATTTGGTCTAGCATTTGATGGTGCTGAGATAGTAAAATATAATAAAACCTTTTTTCATAAGACTCATATTCATATATCTGTGGTTAGATGGCAATAAAATGTGCAAGAAACTCCTGATATCCCGGTACACGGAGCGTATATACACCGAAACAATACCAAATTTTCAACAAAGTCTAACACAAAATATTTCAGCATGATAAATTAGATTTTAACTGTCTGTGATGAAGATATATCTAGAAAAAAACTATTTACAAACTTTCTTGCATGAGGTTACGATAATTAATATTGTATACATGTTTCTGTTCAAAAACACTGAAACTGCTATTTTAAAGGCGTTTCTGGATATAATGTGCGGTATTTAAAGTAAACTGTTTATGAAATGTGGAAACTATGTTAGTATGATGAGTATTCATTGACTCATCATTACTGTAGAATGCCTTAAAACAAGACACCCCTATCCAGACTAGTTGAGGAGATTTGAAAACAACGATTTCTTAAAACATGTGATAATGTTTTCAAATTTCAAATTTAGTTTCGTATGCTGGTGAAGCCATAACGACAGACATATTTCAGTCGTATGTATCGCTCGTTGATTGAATTATATATCATTTCTCTTCTCTTCTTTTGTACGTGCATTTATTTGTTAGAAATTGTCTGATCTAAGTTAACACATGTATCACAGATATCAGCGGTAAGAGCTTTCTCAGAATATTACACAAATAAAATAAGTCGTAAATTAAAGTTAGCTTTCTAACTGTTAATGTTGTGAACAGGAACATTACACAGTTGGAGCCACATGCCGTTTAGATGGTGAACAAATGTAACAGTTTTATATTTGGGGTCACACAATGTGCAATAGTGCACATTATTGTACTTCTTGACGTAAGGCACCGCTCGCCAGCAGTGACTGTAAGCATCAACCACCCTACCCATAGCCACTTACTCAAGTTAGTTGAAGATATTTATGAATATCTTAGTCTGTATCTGTTTGTCTTTAATCTCAACGAAAACCTTTAATGTTCGAATGATTGTTGTCACCTTCTCTCATCACAAATAAATATAATTTGTTCACATCAATCAACTGATATTTATCCTCTTCACGCCTCCCTGATCTTGATGCAGATACTGAAGTTGTGGTCATCTTATAGAGTCAGAAAAATATATGAAATTTACTCGTGAGGGTCATTCAGAGAGCTATGCATTGACACTCTTACCCATCATTAGTGTAAATGACATCGCGTACCTATGTACAGTGTCTGAAAAAGCATGGCAAGTCCAAATGAAGGATGAACGCTGTTGTCAGGCGACATTTTCAGATATATACTTCTACTCCTAATCACATGGCTTGTTTCCCTTAGGGATTTGTATGACGGGCATAACGAAGCTCTTAGCAAAACCAGACATGAATCAACAAGATTTATGGTCTTTTCCCATTAGATGAGACGAACTGGACCTGTTAAGTTATATCTGCAAACAGTTTTAACGTTACCGGAAGACCATTAGAGTTGGGAAAGTGCGCAGTTACCATTATGTGAAATTACGCAACTTTGGTAATATGTATTCTTAAATTGTACTTTATCGAAAAACATTAACTTATTTGATTAGCTTTCCTAAAAAAATGAAGTACTCTAGTCCATGGCAAACATTTTGTGTATAATGTCAAGACAAAAACAGTCGATAGTTACATGATGGTAATGTCATCGTTATTTTGTCACATATAAAAATTAAAAATCAAGAATGTAACCAATGTTTGACAATATGTGAGAATGTGATATGTGATAACTGGGTCTTCCGGTGAGGCAAGACAAGCTTACGAGACACATCTTTATTTGTTTCTCACAACTTTTCTGGGCTACTTCTTGTCCCTTCCCGTGGGTATTTCCTGTCCCTTCTTCATGTGGATATATCGACCTGATGAATGGCCGAGAAGTAGTAAAGAACCATCGAGAACAACGTATAATGAACGTGTTATCTATACGGTTTCTCTTATATTATCACACCGACTTCTTAATATCTTTGAAGAATGTCACGTCTGTTATGTTTGTAAATATTCGGTAATTCGGTAATTCACTTCAACGAAGAATTTACACTTCATTGACCTGTTATTTTCACCACAAATATAATAAGTTTCTTTGGTGTTGACATTAGTAATTTTATAACAAAATTTGCCGTTTGATGTCCATGTGCATATTTTTATTGTAGCTGTAAGACATTTGGTCGTTGGAAGGAGTTGACGCAATGTAGTGCTTATATTGGATATTTTATATTGCTTTGATATTTTACTCGGTCAGTGTCATCTTTAAATGTGGACGTTCTATTTTGCAGGGATCTTGGCAGAAACAATCTCAGCAAACTGCCAGGAAACATCTTCAGGAAGATGGAGTCACTTAGAGAACTGTGAGTGCTTTAAGATGATTAACGTGTCTGTTGCATGATAAAGATCCACTTTGTTCATGGGTTAAAACCTGTCCATTGTATGTAACGCGCGTCATTGCCACAATGTCAGTCAAATATTTATGTTTTTTGTGAATTTTTTTCTTTTTTGTATTCTTGGTAACATGTATCTTTTACGAAGAATGTTATATTTGTAAGTGAAGGTAAATGGTTTCATGATGAATTAATGTCAAATAAAAAAAATTATTATTTCTTTCACATTGACTTGTGCTGTTCTAACTACTTTTCCGTGGCTTAACACTGTGTCCATAAGTTGTGCAGTGTGTCAATATGATATCAGAATGGTTACTGTAAACCCCCCCCCCCCCCCCCCCCCCCCCCCCGAGACACACAAAGTAAGACTCATTTGTGATTGACCTTGCATGTGTTACACAACGTGCCTGGCTTCCCCTGTCCCCTCTTGGGGTGAGTGATCTGTACGAATCATCTCATTCTCCATGGTGCAAGATTATTCATTTTAATCTGCTGAAGCATGGATACTATTGGGATAGTTTACTTTGTAGAAATTCAGTGTTGGAAATTGCGTGTCTCTTAAGTTTTAAACTGATATCAGGGTTTTCATTTAGAGTAATGATGCGTCTTAACTTTCGAATCACACAGAATACGAATTCCACAAAACTCTTCAAGAACACCCATATTACAAATTTGAACATGTTTCAATTAATCAAAATAACCTCATTGTCCCGTGGCAACCTGACAGAATCACAACTGGTTTCTAACAAAACAGGTTTGACATTGAAACGTTGATAACGACACCAAGAAAAGAAGGCAGGAGCCATTGATACTGCCGATGTTAATCTTCAAAACTCCTAGGGGTACAGATAGCTACCGTTAAACAATAGGTCATGTTGTAGCAGATGACTCGACGATACTCACATGTATTGATGTTGTGATATCACGTGGGAACACTTCACACGTTTGGAAGTAAATAAGGAAGCCGATAATAGCTGCCGTATTGCCCCTGTGGTGTTATATATTAAATGTCCCATGCCAGTAGCCTCGTTACCGATGGGTCGTCATTAAACACACGTGTGTGTTATATAATGGTTATAAGGTCCTGTGGTAGTATTGATATGGTTTCAGTGATGAAGTATGTTTGGCGTGATAATATACCGATGAATTGCAAGTTTAGGAGAAAAGTAAATCATACTGTAGTTTAACCCCGCCTATTAGCCGTTTATATTTCAGAATTGTTGTGTTAGCTAAGGAAACAAGTTGTTTAACTGACATAAGTGGCTCTTATTGGTTTGTATGACAAGGGGGTATGTACAGTTTCTGGAACACCAGGAACATGTAGGGTCGGTTTCAAAAGATATTTTCCGTTTTGACCAAAAATTATGGTTTCTGGTTTATCTGCAAACAATAAAAGTAATTTATGATACGGTTTCATGAACATTTGATTGGACACATTAGATTCCAAGTTCATGGTTTTGAACGACCCCTTCTTTTAAGAATTTCATAAGGCCGTATTTACTATAAAACAAGTACCGGTATATCGATCGTGCTATTGCCACCCATTCGCTTATTTCTAAGTAATAAGAACTAAGCTACTGTACTGTATTGAGTGTGTTAACGCATTCAGAAACTTATGCCTCTATTTCTCTCTTCAAATAATACAGCGAGGATCATCAAATAGGTAGCGTGCAGCAGTAACACCGTGTTCTGTGTACATCTCCAGAGGTAGATTTAAATTTTTCATCCAAAAGTCTTGGGAGTTTTTTTTAACAACGAGCGTTGATAGAATTGATGTGTGACACTTTGGAGAGATTTGATATTATAATATCGCATTTGAATTAATTTCGAGTTTTAGGTATTAGACTTATTTTCCCGATTTAATTGCTTTCAAACTTTATTCATTTTCTATATTAAGCTGGAGACTTCATCACTTGCCTTCAGGGAGTAGTTTCTTTGGATTCATTTTGAATGACAAATGACAATCAAATTGACCATTTTGAGAAAAATATGCAAACTGAAATTTATGCTTGACTGATATGAGACCTTTATCAAAGCCATAGAAAATCGGTCCATGCAAGATCCCTAGTTGTTGTTTATTAAAATTAACATTTGCTACAGAAACAAATTATCTTTGATGGAAGTATGATGTTATGACAATAAATACTGTTTTAAAAAGTAACAGCAGATAAATCGTGATTGAGTTTTATCTCAGTCCATTGAATGAGTATCTTTGTAACTTTAACTTCTATAGTTGTGCACAAAAATGAACATCGCATTTGTAATAAACGTTAGTTCATCTGACAGATTTTGTTTTACTTTAAAACATTGCTCAAAACTGTTTATGAATTTAGGTATCAACATTTTGCTTTTTACTATTTCCTTGACATTTGGAATTATTTTGCGTCGTCACTGTAACACGAATTGAAATCAAATTATTTACGCGTGTATAAGTTCGAGTGTCGATGTAATGTATGTTTATACCTATTGAACAATAATGTTGGTGTGGACTTTTGGAAGGAAACCATATTCTAGACATTGATTGGCACTATGGGTGGTATCACAAGTATCGTACCACCCTTACAATTCTTAAAATGTGGTGTTTTGGGAATGTTTTAATGAATGGACTGTATGACGTTTTCTTGTTATTCGTGATAAATAACTTATTGAGTTACTTTATTCATGTTGATAAAAATCCTGAATGCAAGAAAAGATTTATTTGCTCTTCTATTTAATTTAGTCTAGTCTATTCTCCTCTATCATATTCTAGTCTAGTCCAGCCTACTCTCCTCCTGCGAAACTCTGTAAGTCTCTTGATAAATACAAAACTAGTAGAGACCGACGCAGGTTATACCTTGATGTGGAAGTTGGTCTTCTCTTTTCTACATAGTTCTATATCAATTAATTTATTCTAGTGTAGTCTACGCAATTTTACTCTATCTTACACTACCATACGTAAGTCTACTCTATTCTACAGACGCCTGGCCAACAACCGCCTGCAGGACCTCCCTCGCCGTCTCTTCATCACCACCCGACTGCTGCACAAGCTGTGAGTTCTACTCTTATAAACGGTATTGTATTACCTTCATGAAAACCAATAAGTACTAGGGGTGTAAGTACCACATGTGGGACCAGAACCCAAACCTTGTAGTGGATCACTTGGCTCCAGCACTCAGCGCTCAACTCACCTTCTGTAGTTGCTGTTAATAGACCCAGTCGAACCTGCCAAACGTATCATCAGTATTTTACTTAACATTATCGTCCTGCCAAATCAAATAAAAAGAGCACATTCGCACCATCATAACCAAATGAGTTTAAGATAATGTTATGTGTATATATAATGAAAAATAAATACTGATTTATTTTTATACATTTAATTTGTTTAAACCCACCAGATAAGAAAGAGAAATACATAGGAGATTACCGAAAAGAAGAGTGCCAATGGCCTTCAATGTTTTCTTTATGGGTTTAATTCCATAAGAATTGTTTCAGTATCTGAGTCCATGTTACAGCTGGCTGCAGGGGAACAGGTTCACGTCGGTGCCAGGCAGAGCTCTACAGAGTCTCACAGAACTCCGGGAATTGTGAGTACCCGAATGTATCTGAGTGGTGCATTTGATTTTAACCTTAATTATTTGTAGTTTACTTGCCAACATTTCCAATGATACCATGACTGATTGAAAAATATTTGATTTATCAAGTGAAGGGATTGGGCACACGTTATCCAACATTGGAAAATAAGAAAGTTCTAACGGGGTTTTTTTCAGGGGTAACCGGAACCAACGATATTGCCACTTTCAAACGATTCTGACAACCCAATCCTTGACTAGACATATTGTTCTGATATATGTATAATATATTATATAATATAATATGACATATACCAATAACTTATGCCTGTCTGTCTGATAATCTGAATACAACTGTTCAATTATTGGAAACATTGTATACGTCTCCTTGTCAGAAACACTTGTTACATATATGGGCTACTACCTAGGATAGAGATAGTGATACACCTTTAATTCAAGATGTAGAATACAATACGAGTTCTGCGTTACTCAACTGAATCAAATATCACGTTCACATATTACTTCTCGTTATATGAACATACATGTACGTTTCTCTGTAACCGGACTGAGACGGCACGTATAGCTTGGTATACGTTTATATGATCTAATGGGAGCAAGTCAAATTCAAGGTCACTGTACAATAGAAGATTCATGGTAAACCATCCATGTGTGATGTAACTCCTGTTTACTGCTTTTGTTAAATGATAAACTATTTTCAATGTAATACTTGTTATGTACATGAAATAGTCAAAACTGATTGTAGTTGTGTTACACTGATATATGGAGAAGTAAATCTTACAGCTGCACACCGAAAGCTTGTTCACCTACTTTTGTGTTCAGTGCAAATATCATGTAATTTGGCATGTCTTTGAATCATTGTATCAACGCGAAAAATAAGCCAATCTCTTTACATTTTTGCATTATAATAAAACAGTTCCGTTACGTATAACATAATCTGATTTGATACCTTATTGTGAACAGTTACAGTTTTGGCAACTCTTTGAAGTGACCAGGGGTCAATCTTCTCAAAACAGCAGATTTCATTTTTATCCAGTGAAATATTCAGTTCGTGATTAACTTACATAATATATTTCCTCTTTTACTCATTTTAGTGAATTTATTATGAAAAGGTTGTCATTTACGCGATATGAAAACGTTTATTCGAAATTTAATTAAATTTGAATTAAAAATTTGACTATGCAGCAGTGGAACTTTTTGACATTAAGAAGATATACTGTTTCATATTCTGTATCATTAAAATATTTTCAAAATATGTCTCGTGGCCCTTTATAACCTGCACTATACAGTGACGAGGTATGGTACTCGATAGCTCGTGATTTCAGTACCTTCTAATGAGGATTACGTCAAATACTGCTGGCTCCAACATGGCGTCTCTGTAAACTAGTGAGTATCGGGGTTTTATCAGCACAGGCGAATTAGTGTGAAATGTTTGTTGTTTATGACAATTGGGGCGTCTGACAATTGAGCCTACATTATACATTTAGTTCTGTGTAGTGGCATGACGATACCCATTTGAAAATATCACTTTATGTCAAGTCCTAAGAGGAATGACAATCCAAATGGAAACCAACATTGTATGTTTTTATTTTTGGGCAGACAGCTGGAAACGAACCGGATAACCGAGGTTCCGACGGACAGTTTCCGGAAGCTGCGCAAACTAAAGAGTCTCTGGCTGGATACGAACTTACTCAAGTCTGTCCCTGTCGCGGCACTCAGCCATGTGACATCACTCGAAGCTTTGTAAGTTCACTTCACGATCTCATGTCATCGACACGATCTCCACCATTCTCTCATTATCAATTCAATTCAGTTTATTGTATTCTTGGCCTCAGGCCCATATACAAGTAAACATAGATGACAAAATAATACATCAGTATATACATCGGTAATGGAAATTTACACATACGACAAGAAATAAGGATATTATGGTTTTTCTTTTGTTTTTTCGTTTCTAATAGAAATGGCATGTTTGCTGAATTTACACAAATTAAGAACAGTTTTGGCATTAGTGTCCGCCATAAGTATACAGAACATTTCAAAGTTACAGTTCTGTATGTATTTCTTTGCTATATATTGCTGCCTAATATCATTATACAATGTACATTTCAAGGTTACATGAAATTCGTCTTCTTTAACATTTAAGCTACACAATTTACAAATTCGATGTTCTTTAGGTATATTATTTCGACGTCCAATATCCATCTGAAGTTGGGCTCCACCAGTTCGGAGTAACGCTAAATACCGCCGCAATTTTGGATGTTGGAAAATTATGACATATTTTTCTGGAAAAGGATTATGTTTATATAATAGGTAATTATCGTATCTAGTACTCTCGTTCAAAATTGAATGCCATTCCTGTACAGAAATATCTCTAAGTCTAATTTTTATTGCGTTTATAAATAATTGACAATGTCCAACTTCTTGATACACCCAGGCATAGCCAAGGCCAAGCTTAAATAAAGATTCTCTTACATGTGATACCCGGCTGACTCTACCCTGTATATCTAAGGAACACATCATATTGTAAGCTTTTTTGGGAAGTCTATCCATGTTAAGTATGGATAGCCAATACCTGATGCATCTGACAACAGTTTCTGAGTACATTATGAAAATGATGATATATCAATTATTATGAAATTTGAATAAACTATTTAGATCGGACGACTTAGGTTGGTGTCCGAGTTTCGGTCAGTTTGCCCTACTGGTGGAAGGTGAAGGTAACGTCGCTTTTAGAATAACATAGAAAATAGTGTGTGCCTGTAGCGCCACTGAGGTATGTGTCGCCCCTTGATCTGTGTAAGAGGATGAATCAATGGCTTCAATATCGCCACTGAGGTATGTGTCGCCCCTTGATCTGTGTAAGAGGATGAATCAATGGCTTCAATATCGCCACTGAGGTATGTGTCGCCCCTTGATCTGTGTAAGAGGATGAATCAATGGCTTCAATATCGCCCTGTCATGGACACGGATTTCAGATGTATATATATATATATATATATATATATATATATATACACACACACACACACACACGGACTGTCGGTATGGATCAGGTATAATACCAATTATCTGTAGCATGCGCTCAGCCTTGTGACGTCCCTCTAAGCCTTGTGGGTGTTCAACATCCTCCCCCATCGTGTAAACTAGTCTAATGAATCCTATAAAAGTATTTCCTCTCGTCAAGAGATGATATCAATTCCTCAATCTTTGTTTCAATACATATACATATGTCAAGTTTACTTGGATAAGTAATTTTATATATAGTGCTGTGACTTATCGAATGCACTTTTAAGGTATATGTATTTCCACATTGTGTGCAGATTGTAAACCATAGCGTGAACTAAAACGGCAACATTCAATGTGTAAATACTTGAAATCTGTTACCGTGATGTGTAGCAGAACGGCAACATTCAATGTGTAAATACTTGAAATCTGTTACCGTGATGTGTAGCAGAACGGCAACATTCAATGTGTAAATACTTGAAATCTGTTACCGTGATGTGTAGCAGAACGGCAACATTCAGTGTAGAAATACTTGAAATCTGTAACTGTGATTTGTAACAGAAGGGCAACATTCAGTGTAGAAATACTTGAAATCTGTTACCGTGATGTGTAGCAGAACGGCAACATTCAGTGTAGAAATACTTGAAATCTGTTACCGTGATGTGTAGCAGAACGGCAACATTCAGTGTAGAAATACTTGAAATCTGTTACCGTGATGTGTAGCAGAACGGCAACATTCAGTGTAGAAATACTTGAAATCTGTAACTGTGATTTGTAACAGAAGGGCAACATTCAGTGTAGAAATACTTGAAATCTGTTACCGTGATGTGTAGCAGAACGGCAACATTCAGTGTAGAAATACTTGAAATCTGTAACTGTGATTTGTAACAGAAGGGCAACATTCAGTATAGAAATACTTGAAATCTGTAACTTTGATGTGTAGCAGAACGGCAACATTCAGTGTAGAAATACTTGAAATCTGTAACTGTGATTTGTAACAGAAGGGCAACATTCAGTGTATTAATACTTGAAATCTGTAACTGTGAATTGTAGCAGAACGGCAACATTCAGTTTATTAATACTTGGAATATGTAACTTTGAATTGTAACAGAAGGGCAACATTCAGTTTATTAATACTTGGAATATGTAACTTTGAATTGTAACAGAAGGGCAACATTCAGTTTAGAAATACTTGAAATCTGTAACTGTGATGTCTAGCAGAACCTCAACATTCATTGTGTAAATACTTGAAATCTTGTTAACTGTTTATTTGCCTTCTCTATGTTTGTTATGAACACTGATTCACTTTTTGTACAGGCCTAATAGAGTATTAACATATGTTACTATATTAACTTAGTTTTTTTCAAGACGAAGTGGACAGGTGTATGGGGACTACGCAGTTTCTGTCATTTATATACAACATAACTAACTAGTTCAGATTCTTGAACCAGACTGACTGATTGTGAGTCGCTCTAATATCCTTCTGTCAAAACCACATTTTCGTGTTTCCGTTCTTGACACGGAATTAATAAATATGTCAATGGAGATATCAGTCGTGCTGGCTGTGCGGTGTTATGATACGTTCATAATTTAATGTGAATATTCAATGAAAATAATATACAACTTGTTTCTATAAAGCTCCTGACTTGACAAGAATGACGTCTCCAGTAGGCCATGGATTGCTTGTACCATCCAGCTCAGTGTTGCTGGTTATAGTCTCACAGACATTTCATTTCCGTTGTAGACTACGATGTAAGAAATCTTACAAACAACGATGAATGGGAAGTGTCTATGTACATACAATGTACACTTTTAGTACTGACACCTGTCAGATGAAAGTTCGGAAGAACATAAAGTGAAGGAGACAAATGGAATTGCTGAAATTTAGTGAACAAGATGTATCATTCCTCTGTGAATCAATGTGGGATTTTAAATATCAATACATTTTATCGAAAGTTGTTCAAACCGTCATAACCTAACAGTGATACTTCAGTGCATGGTCGTCTTCATAGAACGATTTAAAACAAGAAATCTAGAGGATTATGACAATGTTTACGCTCACAGATAATGAATAATGCATTTGTCTCCATTTCAATGGGTCCTACTGTTCAAGGTTACAAAGTAGAATGAATAACTTTAAGATCAAGCTTATTAATCGCAGACATATAGTTAAATAATAGATCAGCTTCTTTAACTGACAGCTGCTTATCTGCTTTACAAGGTGATGTTCAAGTACAGGCCCTTGACGTGATGCGTTATGCATTCTTGAGTGTTACAAAATGATAATTTACTTTACATTTCTAAGCATTGTTTATATAAAATCATTAAGTTGCATACAAGGTGTTGTGTAATATGTGTACGTTGTCGCTGGTCTAACATAAAATGCGTAGGTCAAATTGATAAAACTACGAGGCGGCAGAAATTCTGCGGTTAATACAGTCAATAGTTAGGAGTAGTTAAGTTGGACTTTTACCATTTTGTTTTGCTGCTGTAGATCTTCATATGGAACCGTTCATTATCTGCTGAAGTAGTCGACACAAATGTACACTACTCTTACATCTAATGATAGCGTCTGAGCTCCATGTCATATTAACAAGTACTATCTGCAAATCTGCTTAAACGATCGACACAAATACACATTAATGTTACATGTAATGATAGTGGTTTGAGTCCCATGTCACAGTTAACAACTAATACCTGCACTTATGCTAGTGATAGTGTTTATTGGTGTTAGTATGTTGTGAGTCGAGGGCTTGATCAGTTTGAAAAATTAATACTTCCTGACACCAGTCCTCTAGGGTTGAGTAACGTCCCTGATGGCCGACGGTTAAATTGAACTAATATGCTCCTGTCAGAACCACCAGTCAAGTGTGTTCTTAATAGTTCATAGAAATTCCATATGCCACTATGTAGATGATTTACCCAACTACAAACCATTTATAGTTTACTTTTTGTTTGACAGAAAGTTTGATATAGCATGAGCTATCAGTCAGTTGGGAGTCCAGATTGAATCGGTGCAAGGAGTTCACTTCATTAGTGAATAGTAAAAACAGACAGTTGATTTTCTGTTTCATGAGCGAGGCTTCACTGTTTCCTTAAAGTTAATATTACACTACTTTACGAAATATGTTTTACTGAAGAGTTTTATATGTTGATCCTGAGGCCAATATGTTCTAATGAATATATAAATTCCTCCATAACACCCTAGTTCGATCGTTGCTTAGCCGAAACATAACCATTTGATTTATAGCTGTATATTAATAAAGGATTGCTATCATTTGGTAACATGTATTTTCCATTTTGTGAGACCTCTTTATTTCCGTTAGAAAAAGTGCTATAGCCCCTTTAAGGCATAATATCTTAAACATTCTTTACAAGGATTAGTGTATTGGTTCACAACATGTAATTTGCAACTTTGTCAATAGTTGTTCTTATAAATATTATTGTGAGAAAAGGTTGAATCCGTCCGCTATCTTCATGGTGAAGAGTTTAATGTGATTCAAACAATATTTATTCACGAACAGATAAATTTATTGGTACAGAGGTCTCATGCTTATATGATTCATCTCCAGAAGAGTTTAATGTTTATGTAAGACGGTAGAATCGATAAATAAATCATGGCCAAGTGTATTTATATACGTACTTTTCATGGCGGATGAAGTTCGTATATCTTAATATATATTTGACAAGATATCAATTATAACATTTAGGATTAGGACATATTCATCAGAAACTAAACTTCACCTGTGCAGTGTACACCTAATTAGAGTGTGTGGAGAAGACGATGGAGTTGGTTCAAGGTCCCTGTGTCTATGTAAATGTTATTGAACAAACATACCATCAGCTTTATCTCACATCATATGCTTTACTCATCGATATCATCTAATGAGGTGATTTATTATGGAAAGATCTATAAAACATTAGAGAAAACATAAAGATAATGGTTTTCAATCATTGTATTTTATACCATTGATTCAGAATCGAATCTTATTGAGCATATGTAGATTTGTGATGCTTTATTTCTTATCATTTGCAATAACTTACATATAATTTATATATTTAGCTATTTCGGCCATTATGATCGAAATAGAAAAGTCGATAGGGGAATTCGGATTTGAACTTACAGACCGACTATGAGGTCTACTTACGAGGCTTAATTGATAATTTTCAGTAGAAGAGAAATACAATTATAGATGTATTTCTATCACTAAAAAACATTGTGTCTTAGACACAAATGCGTGCTGGTTTAGGTTAAGCTAATTATTGATAACAAGTAGAAGGCAGAAAGTCGGCTGTAAATTTCTCGCGGTATAATTGTGAGCAGGTATCTAAAACTAAATCATTAGTGCTTTGTTTGATGCCATATGATATCAATTAACTCAGAGTAAGCCACGTCGCTGACATATGAGAAGTGTTTTCTTTCTAACGACGGTATTTGGTGTCAATTATCTGAATGTAAGGTAATTTTAAGTGGGATTTTTTCATTAGTTCTTTTTGAAAAGAAGGTAATTGGCTATAGCTCGGGTCTTTGATTACGCAGGAAAAAAAGAAGTATAAAGTACTAATGGTTCCATTTAATCTCCGATTTGTAACAAGCACAAGACGTTTTTCCTTATAAATCGACAAAACCCGTTTAAAAGGAAGAACATTGACATTTTTTACCTCCTTTACTTTAAGATGTTATGATTTTGTTTTGAGACAGTGATGTTTCGTCATACAAGTCCGTTATTATTTAAGAAATAAAGTTCGCTGTACCCCAATGTGTTTTGTAATAAAGTATAGTTTTGCCCTGAACTATTATACATATAGTTAAAGCACGAGGACGTTAGTCCGAGTGCTTTGACGTAATAATAGTTCAGGGCAAAACTATACTTTATTACAAAACACATTGGGGTACAGCGAACTTTATTTCTTTTCTAAGATAATCCATGACACAACATTCTGCTTTGAGTTATTTTACAAGAAAAATAGAGTTTACTTCCTTAATATTAATAATCCATGATCAGGGCCAACTGACGAGCCGTGCGACAACAGCGACTATGACGTCATTGTTCTGTTGTGATGTCATAGTGGTTCCTGGGGTTGCCTAATGCGGATTTCGTCGTTTTGGTTCAAGTACAAATGTAGCTTAAAATTTAAGACTTATTCGGATGCAAAATAACACATTCCTTCAATAATTGTTATAACAACGCTACCGTTGTTTTAGGACATTATCATTTGCAGAAAAACACGGTCTTTTCAACTGCCCTCTTTCGTTGGGTTACCATGGGCACATGTGACTACGAGGGGAGCGGAAACGTCATTCAATTGTTACGTCATCACAAAAACTATACCTTTATCGTCTGATAAAGTACTTTTATTTCGATTGTTCTAGCCGTTAGGCATCTTAGAAAGTGCATTCTTTTTTTCATGCACATGTATGCATACATCTTTAGCTTCACGTTTAAATAGATAAGAACAATATTAATTCATCAAGCGTGAGAAATATGTAGTATAGGAATATAATCAGTGGTTAAATTCCAAATTCATGGCGAGCTTTGTTGTTCCATAGCTTGATGGTAACTCTCATGTCGTTTGACGGTATCATATATTATTAAAACGTTGACTTATCAGGGATGAAACAAAATGATCGTCTTTGTAGAATCGGATTAAAATGATCCTGCAAAAGAATGTGTGAAGAACAGTAGAACACGTATATGGCGAACGAGGACATAGCGAACAAATTCAAGTCAAGTCCCCTCAAATGTCTATATAATATACCAAACGTGAATTGCGAACAGCTCTACAGCTGTATATGTGACTCTACGTGAACCAACTACTTCTTTCATATCTAAGGATAATAATATATGTTATTGATTACATAAACATAGATATAGATATATACTTCTAAGCAACTTACATGTTATTCATCGATTACTCTTTTCAGGAATCTAAATGAGAACAACATAAAGGCTATTCCAGCAAACGCCTTTAGAAACAACAGCAAGTTGCAGATCTTGTAAGTTGATAGTAAGATTCTTTGGTTAATGATTCACCTGCCTGTCTGTCTGGTACAAACTGCATTTTAAGTACTACAAGTCAAGCTTATACAGTACAGCTGGTCTTATGCAAAACAAATTGCAGATCTTGTAAGTTGATACTGTCTTAGATTCTTTTTCTTAGAATACGGTTCTACGATATATATATATTGTATCGGTTAAATCTATTTAAGTCATTCAAGTCAACACATGTATGTTGGAAATACAATATACAAAATACACAATTTCAACAACATTTGCGTAGATTGAGAACAGGCCTTCACAGTGTGTTTGTATTACTGTCATAAAGTGAAGCTTCAGTGTGAACGAGCATGTAATTTAAGCCTGAAGTTCATCTTGTAAACACTTGTGACAGCATATCACAGCATACCACTGACGTCGTTTCATTTCCGACTGACGCACGAACACTTATGTAAATACATAGAATGATATCAGTAATTTTTTATCAATTAAAATTACTGTTAGGTTTTTCACCCACTTTCGAGCACATCTGCAATCTTCTTACGTTAAATAAATCCATTCAGCGTCAGACTTTTTATAAGTTGTCTAACTTTAAATGTATTTTATTCTCTTAAAGGATTTTAGCCGGAAATCTGATCGAAACAGTGGACGATAACGCTTTCCGGGGGCTCTCCAATCTGAAAATACTGTATGTAAATATCATTGCTATCTATGTGGTAATGTCCTTGTGTTCTCGTATGTTGGTTTCACTTGTTTATCAGAGGATACATACATACTCCTACTACTGTACAGTTATATTTATTATTTGCCTCCATATGTCAATACCTTTTGTAAGTTGATGCCATAATTTTGTGGCTTAACGTGGGTCTGTTGTAATTTTGGTAATTTTGAAACCGTCAATATATATAATTTTTATACTGTGTGTGTACATATTTCCTAGTGTATCACACGTGCCTTTTGTTGTATATGTTAGCTTTTGTGTGTTTAAAGCGCTTTAGCACGCTGTTATTACTAAAATAAAGTGCTATCACAAATAGGTAAATACGTGTTCCCATTGCTCAACAAGTGGAACCAATGGCTAAACAATACTCCTGAATCAATACAATGAGTTCTAAAACACTTGTACATGGTTCGGTTAAGCCATGCGAGTCCATTTCCAATCGAGCAGCCATTTTAAGGTGTACAGTTTAAATATGGTTCAAAGATGGAATGGTCAACCGCAAAGCTGTCTTAACTCTCAAAATCGCACGAGACCTACTAATCTACCTCTCACGCCGAAGAATCGTCGCTTTATACGTTGCACCATTTTCTTCCAATACCGAATTTATTGATTATCGGTTGCGTATCGAGATGTTACATTGTATAAACACTTGATGGTACAAGTCAAATCTGAGAGAAAACTAATGTACAGCGCCTCTCACATAATGCCATTATCAATGTTCAACATGTTAGGTTAGGCAAATTGTATAGCCTAGTTCTTACATTAGTTCTTACATTTTACCACGTATTCACTATGCGTGCCTCGTGAGGTCGAAGAAGCATACAAAAAACCTACACATAACTCTTTCAGTATTTTAGATTCCAATAGGGATACATTTGTTGTACGAATATAATGAAAACGAAATTTAGCAAAATATTTCTTATCTGTTCTGGAACTTTATTTGTGCATGTTTTGCAGGGAATTCCAGAGAAACAAGTTACAGCATATCCCCGTGGCTCTGAGATCTCTCTCTGCTCTTGAAGAACTGTGAGTATTAAATAGGAAACGTAATATTTAATATGAATAATAACTCTCAAAAACACTGAATCCCAAATTCAAGTTGCGAAAGGTCAACGTTGCAACATTGATCTATATACCCAATATTATATGTCATCACACCTAAACATGTAAATGAACAGTAGGTCGTATGTGTATTACTAAAAAGACTCGATCAGATAATGCACAAGGCAAACATTGTTCACATGTAAGGCATGTCTCTTCCATAATTTGAAACAGGAGGAATCAACTTCATGTTGATGTATATGTACAATGTTTCAAGACTTATCATTTGTGTCTTCCCGACGTACAATTAACATGTTTCTACCCAAATACAATGTTCAGATCAATGTCAATTATGGACACATACTTTACTCCTTTAACCTCACCGAGTCCATTTACATCATGTATACCACACAAGCAGAAACACAAGCATGCACATATTGAGTTGTTATTGATGGAGTCATTATATCTCTCACGCTTTAGTGGGCTTTGACGACATCCTTTGTGCTATCCAGTACAACCTGTGATAATAATATTGACCAACATAGTGCTAAGCTTGGAAGGCCGTGTTCGAGATCTCCCAAAGCACCGTCACCTCAAGCCGATATTGAATGAGATCAAAATTTTGTGTTTTACATTAAGATCTTGTATCTTGTTTCATTGTAACCTTGAACATGATCCGCCATACTTCATTAACCAAGGCAATTTGTTACTCTCTTTAGGAATTCGTGTCAAGGGTAGTATCAGTCACACAAACTAGTTATTCACCAATTACAATTATGTTTAACCTTTATTCACAAACAAACGTGAAAACAGTATTCAATTTTGACCGTGACAACAATTCATTATTCACCATTGTCATTGATGATAATGTTATATTTTCCAAAGTAACTGTAACAAACTCCTCTATTCCGTATTGAAAACAACAGTTCTTTATTCCCGAGTAACAGTGACAACATATTTGTAGTCCGCAATAATTGCAAACACAATCCTTTATACCTCAGTATTTATAAACATAATCCTTTATTCTTCACTTATTATCCACCCAATCTGTTATTCCTCGGTAATTTTAACACAATCCTTTATTCCTCGGTATTTATATAAACACAATCGTTTATACCAAAGTAATTGTAAACACATTCTTTATACCCCAGTAATCAATTATTCTTCAATAATCATAAACACAATCCTTTAATCCTCAATAATTATAAACACAAGTCTTTATTCCCCAGTAACATGGACGACAACAAGATAGAGTATCTACCCGACAACACGTTCCTGGACAACAAGAGGATGAAGCTGCTGCAACTCAAGGGCAACCCCATCACGGACGTGGCCCTACACGCCTTCCGTAACCTCTCCAGTCTGGAGAAGATGTGAGTCCACTGGTCTCTTTGTCATTCAGCAAATGCCACAGTCTGTCACATCTTCCCTCGGTCTGTTAGGGATGCTTGGAGACGGTATTAGGATCAATAAAAAACAGTTCGCAAATATTACAATACTGAAGTTGATTTAGTATAATGACTTGACATACTTATCCATGTCCTACGGTTATTCTGTCAGTCACAGGGGGTGTACTAGTGTCAATTGTTTAGTAGAGTATTGGTGAAGTGCAATGAGGTTTATTCGGTAGCAGATCATCAGCTTGTCCATTTGGTATATGAAGACAGGACTCCACTAAAAGCAAATTGATATTGCTATCTATCTTGTAGCGGAAACTGACATTAACAATCACATGTTCTTCCTTCCAGAACGATATCGGAAGCACGGGATATGACTGAGTTCCCTGATCTTGAAAGGAGCCAACTTTTGACGAAAATCAGATTCGATCGGGCCAGCATCCGTTACATTCCCGACGATTTGTGTGATAAGATGTCGATGCTCAAATTTATGTAAGTCTGCTTAATCTGTGTGAGACTGCTAGAGGCTTATCTCATCCTTCATTGTCCTGAATTCCAAGTCATCGTTGCACTTGGACATCTAAGTCTTAAATCAATCTACAGCCAAAGTTAAAATATGGACTTATTGGCTTATGCTTGATCGTAGGGCTAACATCGACTAGTGGAATGGCTCAACGAAAACAATGTTGCTTTTATGCATAATTCATGCTATAAATCTCCTACGATACAAGTTTTTCCGCTGCTAGTTAAAACACACCGAAGTAATCTATTAACTACTGACAAAGGTAAGAACATGCATACTTGCTTTCTGACATTGACTATGAGCAGGCCATAATGTTGTACTCTGGATATCGTAGAAAGGTATATATATATATATATATATATATATATACGACTCATGTGTAAAGTAAAGCAAATACCAGATTATGAAAGAAATTAATTCTTTTCATCCTTTGCTTTTTTATGAAACATTTGCAATCGAAATATTTGTCTACTAAGTCCTTGATATGGACTGAACGCTCATGCTCTATGAACAGTCTACTTGAAAAGAATGGCTTTCTGTACGGCTCTGTCGAAAAGCTAAATAAAGTACGGATTACCAAGAGGGCCATGTTTACTTGCAGAGACGTGCACTCGAACCGAGTGTCGGAGATACCCGACCTGTCTGGCTGCTCTCAGCTTCTCAGTCTGTGAGTATGACGTCATACACTCAGCATCCAATCAAAATCTGCGAGTTGTAGTTTCATTTTTCTTTAATGATTTGTTATTTTCATGGACAAATTGATTTTCAACTATTCTGCTGTCCCTCTGTTGTCCGCAAAGAAAATAGTCATAACGGTTAAATGGTCAGTGACATGCCTTTGATACTTGGTGTCAATTGATAATCAATTACTCTTAAACTATTACTACAACCCAATGTTTTGAATAACAAGCACATCATCGTAAATTATCTTACAATCATAATATATCTTCCAAAAAAAACCTAAAATCTCTTATATCATTTGTGATTTCAATTGATTATAAGATTATTTAAAGGAATGTGAATGAAAGGTATGTTTGTGTTTATTTCAGAAACCTAGGCAACAACGAGATTACAAGTCTTGCCGGAACTCCCTTCAGAAACTTGCAAGAGTTATCGGACTTGGTTTTAGTAAACAATTATATCACATACATTCCTGAAAACGCCTTTGAGGGACTTGGAAAACTGACTTATCTGTGAGTTGAATTTATTTGATACTTGAAATGATTTTATCATATATTCGCTTCCAAACACGCATACGTACCGAATATAAACATATATCATACAGGGACAAAACAGTAAGGAATATAATTTGTATTCAAATTTGGAATTTTTAGTAATTGTCTGTGACTCAGACTGATGGAATATCACTTTTAAAATGTTCAATACCCTTATAGACTACATGTATAAAGACGGTGAAACTGTCTGCCATCTTGAATTTATCATTTTTGACTTATCATGTTCTCCTGGCTCCAACATTCGTCTACTGTTTTCAGTCTATGCTGCACTCTTTGAAATAAAGAAATTAAAAATGTAGGATTGTATTACCTTCCTTATACAACATTTGAGCATATATATATCTATATGTACATAAAGACCAAGAGTTTGCTATCTTTTTACACGATTTATTTTTCATTTATCATTATTATTTCATATTAATTCTCAAAACGCTGATGAGGTTGTGGTCTTTACATCTTGGTCTGTGTGGGCGCACGCCCCGGGTACTGTTGTGATCCTTACATCTTGGTCTGTGTGGGCGCACGCCCCGGGTACTGTTGTGATCCTTACATCTTGGTCTGTGTGGGCGCACGCCCCGGGAACTGTTGTTATACAAATAAAATAGGACGTTTATCTTATTGATTAGTAAAAAGCATATCAAAACAAATATTAATCAGCATATTGTAAACAGGATATTTGTCATTTATGTATATTAACGCACGAAAATCTAAATCCTATTTAATAAGTACGTACATTTGTGTACATGTATTGACGTCATGCCTAACAAATACATGTATACTTTTATGTCCTAATTAATGACTTATTGTAACCTGAATAGTGTACAGTTTCTATGAATTACTGTATTGTGTCCCATTGTTTTCAGCGATGTATCCTTCAATAAGATAAGTCAGATACAGGACACCGCCTTCCAGCCGTTGACGTCACTCACCCACCTGTAAGTATATATGAAATATTTATATACTTCGTCTTCCTTTCATCTTATCGTTTATGCTTTAACAGACTCATTGAATTAACTATTCGTTACATCCCTTTACACCTTGGTTCAAGTAAATAAACTCAGAGGGAAGAACATTGCATATCATGATATTTTCAGAAGCTGAATGAACAAATATATTTAGGCTAATCAACATTCCATTTTCTGGACACTTTGATAACCACGAATTTTCGAATCTTCCTTATCGTTGACGAATTTGAACCTTAAATTATTTGAACAAAATACAAGCTCCAGACGAAGTGTAGAACAATGATAACATCTTTAAAGCAAGAGGAGAATGACAAAGCTCTATTTTACATTATTTTGAACTTCTTAAATATACTTGAATAATGAATGAATAAATTACACAGCGCCTAATATCGAGGTTGTAACCTTACCAGTGATTATTTACAGAAATACACTGAGACAAACATATTACAGTGACGCAAGAGATTTAAAATATTTGAAATAATGTTTTAAAATAATATTTGTTTAACTTTCAAGTATTTAAGTATAGAATGTTAGATAGAGGTGGGAGAAATGAACTAGGTCTGTAATTCTACATTACGGACCAGTATAGCAGTCGGGGGATAGGATGTGGAGCAATAATGTGTAGTAACTGTTTCTTAAAGATATTCTACACATGTGTTTAGATCGTTGAGTCTCCGATAATGCCGAGTGGATATTTCAGCGTAAATCTACCGCCATTGTCTTTATTGTGTCATTTTGATGTGTCGGTTCTATAGCGTTACTGCGTGTATGTCCATCGCTGACCATTTCCGTTATGTCAGACTATTATTCTAGCAATATGATCTCGCTTTGAACAACGTATTTCAAGCGATAACAAAGATTTGAATGACGAATTGGATCGGCAAACAAGCCAGGAATTCATACTAATACTACTCAGCGAAAAACCAGACTTATGTGGCGTACATGTATATCTATATCATTTTACAAATAAAAAGAAATACATATCAACAATTATTGGACTACATTGTGATGGTTTTCTAACTAGTTCGCATGTAAATGTACGATGTACTTATTGATTTAAATAACGAACCTGTTGTCACCATGTGATTGCTAATCCATGTACACCGGTGTGTGTCATACATAATAGTCAATGACCGGCTGCTATCACCGACGAAACAACATAATGTCAGTCTAATTAAAATCGACCTTGTTCCGAGGAATAAAATTTGCAAAATAATGCATCTACCGAGATACAAACAGGTTCTGTAGTTCCTCGCCACAAGGTCTGAGAACACACCGTATAGGCGCGTGTCCCGAACAAGTTTAGCGCTGCCAAAGCCCAGTCAAATAGCTGACCAATCACATTATAGTTTTTAAATGGTCTCTGTTTTGAAAGCATTCGGAACAGACGAAAGGATAGCTGTTTGGAGTTATCTGCCCCTAGCTTCTCACACCGAAGGCTTTTGTTGGACTTCTTGTGATTGGTTTACTGAATTGTGTCAGAACACGGAAGTCTACGGGCTGTTATCAGACGGCTTGACGTGGAAACCCCTCAACGATAGTTCGTATTTTGCAAATGTTATTCCTCGGAAAACCGTCAATTTAATCAGACTGAACAGAACATCATATAATTCTTAATTTCCTAACTTTCATTGGCTCACTATGCCCAGACTGAATGTCGCCTACATGTGTATGTTTAACTTACTAAAGACAAGTTTAGTATCACCAGTTACGTCATATGACAGGGCGTTGACAATATCCTGACGCACCACTTCTTATATAATTGAACCGGCCCAGTGACTGATATCTGGCATCAAAGAAAACTTCTCAACAACATAGAATTAAATTCACAACTAGATTTTCAGCATTCTACATTAACAACTTATCGATTTTACCCAAATAACATGATATTGATAGAACAGAATCTGAAAGAAAATGTGTGCCGAAAAAGAAAACGCCTTTTCCATTTCGATTTAAAATTAATCGTGATACCTTATTATAGGAATATCATTGTGATTATAGGTAAAAAATAGTCCTCGGGAAAAAGTCCTTCGAAAAAAAAAGTACTGGTAAAAAAAGTCCTTGGAAAAAAGTCATATTATATAAAAATATGTATTAAAACAGAATAAATATATATTTTCATCAAAATTTAAGTATGATTAATGTTAGATTTAGTTGCCAAGAACTGTTTGCCAATTTAAATGTGATTTTAGCAATATGCCCCAGGATGTAGCTTGCAGTGTTTACCCATTGACAAGTGATCTCAGCAGAGGGAACAAACCCCAGGATTTACAGTGTTTGCCAATTGGAACATGACTTTTGCTGAGTGGGTATATCCCAGGAATTAAAGTGTTTGCCAATTATTGAAATGTGCAGAGTGCAGATATCCTAGTAGGTTGTTTTTGTACATTGTAGTATGATTTCTTGTCCAGTGAATGATATGTTTTCAATATGTGGAAGAAGACACCTGTATACCATATGTAAATGATATATTCCTTTGAATAATACCTGTCCATCATGAAGTGAATAAATGTGATATTTGCAGTTGGATAAATGATTTTAAAAAAACAGTGATTAAGTTCCTATTACTTAGTCAAATAGATTGCTGTATCTACTTATTGTCTATTACATTGTTATATGCCAATAAAAGAATGAAAAAAAACCACAATATAAGTTTTTAGTACTTTTTTCTGTTTTTTCCTAGGTAGATATAGGACCTTTTTTTCCTAGGATTTTTTTCCGAACACCTAAAATAACTACCTGAATATAAGTAACTGTAAATGAACAACATTATAAATTTAACGAAGGCCCGATTTGTTCTTTCTAAAGACTATAAACCAGTAACAATGTTGAAAAGTGTTTGATTTCTAAGTTATAATGCAATTATTCTATTATCAATAAAAAGTTACCATGAGAAATATTGACTCAGTAGACCTCAAACTATACAGGCCTCTTGAAACAGAAAATCAAGCACAACAAAAAATTAAATAATAATGACGTTTATAATTGAAAATTGCATGATTGTTTTATATATATTTTAATTGTCAGTTATTCATTTCAAAACATATTGTAGCCTATAAAATAACCTTGCGCTCCGCTCGATTGGGAAAAGAACAAAAAACCAGCGATTGAATATCGAAAAATGCTTCAAAAACTCCGAAATTACTCATGATGCACAAATACCCATTCTATCGGAAACTTACAATGTTAAAAGTTGTTTTTATGTTTTAAACGAATCATCGACGAAAATCGACAAATCGCCTAAGTATTCCATTGTAGTAACTCCTGTGTATGACGTCACATCGCTAACGAAGGTTATGCTACACTGAGTGGCCGCGGAAAACCGTTTCAAGAATGAGATAATAAGCAGGCCAATTTTATTCACTTTGAACCGCGATATCTTGCTAAGTAGGAGACGCTTCGAAATAATATTTAGTGTTTTGTTTACTTGAAAGTATTGTCTATATGAATAAATGAATTAACATCGAACAAACAGAGAGGTTTTATTATCTTTTACTGCAATTCTAAGTTGGTATCAATTGTTCCTAGTCGATAAGTTATGTGAGTTTATTATTTTATGTTATTTAGTTTACTGATCTCAAGTTATTGTTGCCCCTTATGGTATACTGTAATTGATCTATGGAATACCTAACAGTCTATTTCTCTCTAAATCATTAGATGTCAGTATATGCCATAATGCTCGACTTAACAGGATTATGAGTGAACCCTTTGCGCAATAGTACACGTCGACATCCCCAAATAGCTAATAGATCACATACGGGTAAATTTGTGGAGGCATCGTCAGTTTTACACAGCAGCTTTTATTGATAAATAGCATCCAGTAATTATAAGCATCAACCACACTTAATATGGTCTCCTCCCCTTTGACTTTTACATCCCTTTTGTCTCACCGACCCTACCTTACTCAAAAGTTAACTACACCCTAGGAAACACAGAATAAATGGGGCTTATCTTTCTATTATGGCTGCGGAGAGAAAATATTGTGTTCCATGTGTCGCTTTGTTTTATGGCATGTGTCTCATTCTGGACAAACGCATTCATTTCTTTTGTAAAAGATTACGCGATGGTTTAAATGTCATCCTTATTCTTCCAGTATTATGATTAAGTATTATCCATGTGTCTATTAGGATATTCTTGGGTTTCAACCATTGAGGTTTAAATGATTACAGGAACGTTGGAGAAAACCATATCTCGCATCTACCGACTCTGGGACTGGAGAAGTTGACGAACTTGATGACATACCACAACATCGAGCTGAAGGAGTTTCCACCGAAGGAGACGTTCCCCAAGATCGAGATGCTGACGCTGTCCTACTCCTACCACTGCTGTGACTTCCTCGAGTCAGAGGTGAGGTCCGGTCTTCAGCGCGTAGATGAATCAAGCAAAATCTTCCAAACAAACAGGGAAACAAAATATATGAGGGTCTAACTTTAGTAGTGTCGCTGAACTGTTATCAGGGTATTCAACATTGTGTTCCCCTCCACTTAATTGTATATACTTACTTGCTGTTTGAGCAGACGGACCTCCAGAAGCTGACTCTGCAGGAGGACATCGTGTGGCTGACGGGGAAGGAGGCTCCTATAGGCATCTGGGACATCCACAATATGACACACCTCGTGCACGGGGACAGTAAGTACCGGGGCAGACTGCACTCTGTGTGCAATACCTCGTATATTTTCATTTGAGCTCTTGACACCCTTTTAACATTGAAATTCAATGAGGAAGCCTTCACAATGATTTATTTTATTTATATTGTTTAGATTTCTATTCACACGTATCTATCATATTTTTCTATCCAACTATTATAGGCATTTACAGTACTTACTCATAGCCGTTCCATTTAGAGTCAATCAAAGACACTTGCATCAGACATATGACATCAATTATATTATCGGGTACCTTTCTTATGTTTTCCAATTCCCAACATAGATTTCATCACAGTAGTTTAAAGTTTTTAACTAACAAACACATTCAACCTGAAAAAGTCCTCTTAAAGAGTCCTTTCAGGTTAGGGTTTCTCACATTCAGGTCGATTCGAACTTGGTCACGTTGACCCCAGGACACCGTTGTCCGACATATTGACTTGATCAGTGAGGGAAGAGTCACAAACACTACACAAAGGTCACTTTGGACATTAAAACAAATACCACATTTGCAACCCAATACAACAGGTGCTGCATCAGAATGATGGATTATTAACAGATTACTCAAAAACCTCATATATCTTTATACATTGTCTTTTTAACATTTAGACATATGACCTCTGACCTTTAACAGACAGCAGCGTGACCTCGACGATTGATATGGACGACACATTCGAGGAGGAATACCTAGATGAGTACATCCTGCCTGCAGACGCCAGCAACCCCTACTTCGAGAACTACGGGCCTGACGACAACGCCGTCGACTTCGGAGTGGCCAAACCACCCATCACCTGCAAACCTAAACCAGGTGAGTGGTTACCTGGATCTTAAACGTTTGATTTGGAGCAAACGTTTTGGATAATTGGTGAAACATATAGCAAACCTCCAGACCGACATCAAGAGAGTAGTACCTGTTTGTGGTCCGCAATTTGTTCTGATTATTTTCGTCATGAATAGGGCACCACCTCCAAACTGAAAACAAGTGAGTGATTACCTGAAGCGTTAGCTTTTGTTTGAGTGATTCTTGTGAAGCCACTTTCCAACTGGAGCTGAGTGATGTTTTCTCTTCTCAAAATATATAAGAAAAGCTACATACAGGGCATTTTGTGTTTTCAGTGTAGGCCAGTATTTCTACAAGTGGGTCAGCCTTGTCCATTCAACATAGGACAGATCTGTCGTATCGTACTCTACCGTAAACGATAAATATTTTGTTTATTATACATCTCAATGCTTACATGTATGTAGTGGGAAATCAGGTATTCTCTTTATGAAGCAACCTTTACTATGATTAAGCGTTACCAACAATTATCTCAGATACCCTCGGTGACCCTCAGTGACCCTAAATTTAGACTTTGTGATAGTCGCTCCTTGAGAGTTTTACGACCATGACGAGGAATGTTACCAATATCGCAGCAATGTTGCAATGTGATTTACGAACAGGGACAACGTAGGTTTGGTTGCATTTTTACAGTATGTCCTATTTGTGGTAATTTAACAGTGATGTTAGCTGGCCCTATCGATAAGATGTTGGACTAGTCAGTTCTGTTGATACATGTAGATGCCTAACGCTGATGTTGTTGAATCCTGCAAGGGACTTGTCCCAACACAGTACTTGTTTTAGATAATGTGATCCTAAGTGTAACATTGATGGATCCGAGTTGAAGCCCCCGTTGTAAGGGAAACCGTGGATAATGTGTCAGTTTAGTGTGTCCGTCAGCTTAATTGGTGAATGATATATAAAGAGCGTTTACAGATGTAATTACCAAAACGCCATCAGTTAGAAGTAGACACTTTTAACATTTTTTGCTTGAAATATTGGACAATAATGTTTTAAAAAATAGTAAATCATCCGCAAAACAAATGATTGCATTTCAGTTAATGAGGTATAGAAAATGTCAATTTACTTTATAAATTGTTTTATAAAAACATAATGTTACTTATTAAACAGTTTATTAAGTCCTGAAGTTAACAACCAGGTATCTTAAAATCATACTAAGAATCATATCCGAAAACTAATAGTTTTCATATTGTAATCAACATATCGTGTTGTAAACAGGAAGTGATTAACATGTTTACTACTGCGCGCCTCACATGGCAGTCAGTCCATAACAAACTCGTGTATGATGAATACTGACTTGTTGAGCAGATATAACACCTGTTTAGGAGTGCCCACGTCACAACTCCCAGTAAGGGTTATATTGGATACTAATGATATGGTATATGTCTTTCTTAATGATGTTTGTTTCATAGATACATCTATCAATAGCTTCAGAAAGTCATAAATCTACATGTATAGTACCAGAGCAGACAGTTCTATATATTAACCTCGCTAGCCGTAGCTGTGTATCAGCAATACAAGCACAATCTCGTCATCACTTACCTTGTCTTAACATCATCAGGCAGTCACACGCAACAGTATCCGTCTTTATCATCCATACTGACATATTATATAGAGAGAAGTATCACGCGATGGGAGATAAACCGTATGCATTATTAATCAAGTGAATGGTTTTGTATGTAACTAGTAAAATCAAATAAGTACCAACTATACATATAATATATAAAACATGATATAACCCAGAATCGAGTTTTGTTATATTACTATTTAATATTATCGAACACTAATGGCTAATATAACATTGCCACAGTCTCCAAAGGCGCTGCAGCGGGAACACTCACAATTGAAATGCGTTTACCCTACACACATGCTTCTAATATACATGGACTGACTTTGGAAGCAAACAGTTAAGGTTTATGTTTTCATCTATTTATTATTCCAGGTCCGTTTATGCCATGCGCTGATCTGTTCGGTTGGTGGTCATTACGATGCGGGGTATGGTTCGTCTTCCTGTTGGCGTTGCTAGGTAACGGTGTGGTGCTCTTCGTGTCCATCACCAGCCGATCCAAGATGGACGTCCCTCGTTTCCTGATCTGTAACTTGGCATGCGCAGACTTCTTCATGGGGATCTATCTTGGCTTCCTGGCTATTGTCGATGCGTCAACACTTGGTAATAATTACCAAATGCTCATTTATACAAAAACAAATACTTATAAAGTATGTCCAATATCATCAATTCTCTCAAAATTTCATCCGCTTCTTCACATATCGTTTGTTGGTATGTGTCTCCGAAAAGTTAGTGAGACTATTGTGTTACACCTTACATCTCTTGTCTCTTGCACATGTGCCCTAGCAGTATTGGGCGTATTCAATTTAACACCGGTTACAACGATAACATGTAAATAATGTTATCAAATGTTAGTTCTACTATTCCATTTTATTTCAGGTGAATTTAAAAAGCACGCCATCTGGTGGCAGCTGAGCCCTGGGTGCGTTATAGCGGGCTTCCTGGGTGTTTTATCGAGTGAGCTGAGCGTGTTCACCCTCACCATTATAACGCTGGAGAGATTCTACGCCATCACACACGCTATGCAACTCAACAAACGTCTGTCCCTCAGACATGCGGGTAACATATATTTCTCTCTCTCTCTCTCTCTCTCTCTCTCTCTCTCTCTCTCTCTCTCTCTCTCTCTCTCTCTCTCTCTCTCTCTCTCTCTCTCTCTCTCTCTCTCTCTCTCTCTCTCTCTCTCTCTCTCTCTCTCTCTCTCTCTATGTCTCTCTCTCTCTCTATCTCTGTATGTCTCTCTCTCTCTCTCTCTCTCTCTCTCTCTCTCTCTCTCTCTCTCTCTCTCTCTCTCTCTCTCTCTCTCTCTCTCTCTCTCTTCTGAATGCTACATTATAGTGTCTTTGTCTCAACTACGACAGCTGCCTCCATATCTACTTCTCGCTTAGACCTGCGAGCATCAGATGTGTGTGTGTATCGTCTCTGTGAGCCTATATATCTATGTCTGTTTCACCATTCTCGCTATCTACGTATCTGTCTGCATCTACCTCTCTTTATTGATTAACTACTAACTGTATGACAAGTATACATTATTTACTGCCAGGACGATAAGAACTTAGCCAATACAGGGAACCAGTGCCCGGGCCATTGCGTGAAAAACTTGACCAAAACGAGATAACTGGGCCAACACGTTTAGAACTGAGCATAAGTAGACATACAAGTGGGAAAGACAAAAGCTATCTTTTCAACACATTCAACAGTTGCATCGTTTGACAAAACTCCATTATAATTTTGAATTCGATGATAATGAATATGTAAGTATTATATCGACATATGAGTCAATACAACGAACTAATATCTTACTGAATGTGTTATGAAGAAGTTTGAATTCACCTGTAATATTTAGATATACATGTATACTGAATAATCACAATATGGTATTACCCATCCTTGAAAGATACTGAATTGTATCATTTATAGAAGAATAATAAAGTGAAATACCCCTTCAGATGTGACGTCGAAATAGCTTTCAATTGCGTTCAGATCTTAGAACAACTCTTACAATGGCTGTGGACGAGTAATAAACAACATATCAAATAGCTTTCCATGAAATACAAATTTATATCATAATCGTGAATAATTGTGTTACCGAAATCGTTTGATATTCTCTGTATATAATTTAATTTTCACTTTATCTGTATGTCTACACATAAATGTCCAAATTTACTCTGACATATATATATATATATATATATATATATATATATATATATATATATATATATATATATATATATATATATATATATATATATATATATATATTAATATATTCAAAATTTAAATAAACTTGTTTATTTTCGCAGTCATGTATATAAATAAACCAATATTATAGAATCTTAATAACTGACATTTGCCCTTACAAATTTGCAATATTAAACAGAAATTAGTAAGCATCAGTGATATTTATAAGATAATAAACAAACTCGTTCACATCCTTCCACAGGCTACATCATGACGGTTGGATGGGGGTTTTCTATTTCCATCGCCAGTCTGCCAATCTTCGGGATTAGTGACTTCAGGAATTTTGCCGTGTGTTTACCCTTCGAAATAGATGGGATTGTGTCCAAGAGTAAGTAAGCCGCTCGCCTGGGGCATTTCCATTGTAACGACATCTGGAAGCTCGTTTACTGGTAATTAATGACAATCTGCATCGGACAGAGCTCATACAACACCATTCCCCTGGCCCTCCTTTCACAAAGCAAGTACAGTGTTAAAGCATAGATGTTAGCCACACAAGGACTCCTTGGTGAGCAGGTCACACTAACATGATGCACGGGGCCCTGTCTACAAAATGTGTCGTTATCACTCATGAAGTATATATCATTACTCAGTGATACGATGCATTTTGTTTTACAATTAATTTAATCATGTTTTAGAGTAAACATTATATATTTACCTTTCTTAAAGCTTTGCGGACTGCAGGTCCTATTAACAAGGAAGAACCATTTCCGATCATATATTGTATCATTAGCGATGTCAAGGACTTGTAGTAGAGAAGTCCTTGCTGACATTAATTGATTCATTCATTGATACCTCAATTGTAACGTACATGGCCTGTAGCATATTTTATATGTTGACAATTCTAAGTTTTCGTATTATTCAATGTTTTTAAATATTATCTTTGTAAATACGTAAATGGAAATAATACAATGTATATAAGAACATACCTGTCATTTCTGATGACCTCACGACAAACTCTTCCTCTCTCTCACTCTTAGATTATGTAATATATACAGAACAAACTTTCAGAATGGCTTGCACATTATACAGAAGAAAACATTGATCTCAACAAAGAAAATATATCGTTTAGAGTTACGGGTAAAAACTACATCCTATTGAATGCAATTATTGTTATTACAAAATCAATGATTTACAGAAGTAATACCAAACAAGTTAAACCAAACTTGATAACAGCAAGAACATTTAAGATACAACCAAATGAAAACAATGATTGCATTTTAAAATGTTATGAATATGCAAGCTTCCACACAATCTGGTCATCACTTTATATGCCTTTTATAAATCATGTATTAAAAAAATGCCATATTTCACCTGACATGTACAATACGTGTTTATTTCTTGAAATGTGTGGAAATGTATGAATGGGAAGAAAATAAGTTATACAGACTAGTAAATACACATTTCTGAAAATAAGAATAACATAACGGTACGACAATTGCGTTGACATCATTCTTCCAGGAGTATTACAATAGTTAAATATTACCGCGAAATTAAACAAAAACGTTCAATATTATTCCTTATGTTAATGAGCTAATATGGGAAATTCGCATTCTTTTTCTTAGACGTTTGGAAGAGTTTTCCGAGGTATGTTTACAAAGGTAAAAGTTAGAATAATGATGGAGTTCTACAAAAACCATTCAGTGCAGTATATCTTTCTATCAAGAGCGACGCTATATCATCACAACAGTGTACTTAAGCTGTATCGCTGGATTTACCTTTGAAATGTAATGGTGTTGTATTCGCGTTAAAAATCATCATTTAAGGTCAACCACATTTTACTTCATTTAGGGGATACTAAACGACTTCCATGTAAAATATGTAAAGTTTTTTTTTAAAACGATTATTGAATTGGAATCATAAGTAGAAATGGTATAACATAGAAGAGAGTTTAATGATCTCGCCCACATTTGCCTACATGTACACAATGAGACGGCAATGTGATGAATCTAAGATGTCCGTGAGTCAGGTATCATTGTCACTGAGGTGTCTTGTGAGGCTACACCTACAGCATTATCACACAGGTTTAAATTACCGTATACACGCTACACTGCAGTATTTTGTACGGACTGACATGGTGGTATCAACTGGAAAAGTATGCACTTTCAGGCATTATTTTAAAATTCCAATTTTCATTATTTTGTTTTTTTAAATCTCATTTTCCTGCTTCAAGTTTTGCACATTGCTATTTTAAGGCTCAGTTTAAGCTCATTTATAGTCATCAAAACAGGAGCTATTTATTTTAGGTATCAGTTGATTTGTACTCTTATATTCATATACTCACGTCAAGACCTTTACCTTCATTTTACCTGCGTATATTGATTGGAAACTCAAATCAATACATTTTACCTTCATCTGCAAAGTAAGTAATGTTCTAATTAAGACCTTTACCTTCATTTTTTCAGGCTACGTGTGCTTCATCATGATCTTCAACGGCATCAGCTTCTTCATCATCCTAAGCTGCTACTTCATCATGTATCTTTCAATCCGGGACTCCCAGGCCTGGAACAGTAATGACATGAGAGTCGCTAAGAGAATGGCTCTTCTCGTCTTCACCGACTTCGTCTGCTGGGCTCCTATTGCCTTCCTGTCTCTGGCAGCCACCTTCTGGAAGAACCTCATCCATCTGAATGAAGCCAAGGTTCTCACCATCTTCATCCTTCCCCTCAACAGCTGTGCAAATCCTTTCCTGTATGCCATTTTCACGAAACAGTTTAAGAAGGATTGTGTACTTCTGTGTCGTCGTCTTGAGGACTCGTCCATTGCCCGTCACTTTTCCCGAGTAAGTAATCGCCATGGGTCGTCATGGGTGTCCTCTAGGCGTCCGTCCGGACTCAACAGTCTAGTGCCCGGAGAGAAGCGGGGAAGCAACAGCAACTCTATGAGTATAGGGAGTCAGTATGGAGGTCTCGTGAACTACAATCCAGACTCCAATAACCTCAAGAGTGATGCTGATAAGAACGAGTACGACACTCATAAACCGAGGAAGTCAGGTCATCACCATTGTTCATGTCGGAAAGGACACAAAGCTAAGAAGAAAAATATAGAAAATCGGAAAGCAAAGACTGTTGTGGGAACTGAGATTGTAGTTCACCAGGAGTTCTGCTCCAAGGACAAAAGTGAGGATATGAACTGCACTGAAGAGAGCTACCTGACCACAGACGGAGACGAGGATAGACTCTACCAGACCGTCTGGGCGAAGCAAGCAGGGACTGTCTGTACTCTTACTTCATGTCCTTGTAGAACTCAAAGTGCAAAGGTGAAGAAAGGTCAGATAACTCTCCCTGTTGTTGCCTTCCAGGGCCAACAAGACCAGGTTAGTTTCATTCCCCAGCCAACCAAGAGTCACAAGAAGATTCCTTGGACTCAGAGTATCCCCTGCTGCAGCACAGAGTCCAGTCCTATTGAGACAGACAAACATTGTGACTATGACCTAGCTACCATTATGCAGGAAGATTCTAATGGCTCTTCAGAGAGATGTGTCCAGTGTTGCAGTACGTCATCTAAGCCTCGTCCGAAGGCAGCAAAAGAAAGTCAGCTTCCACAGGCTCAGTTTGATATACAGCTAGTTATAGAAGACAGTTCTCTGTCACCGAGTGCAAATCAGTTTCATCCTGAAACCGAGAAGGGCAAGCAGGAAGAGACTGAGCTAAATTCTGCCTTGCTCAAGAAACAATCCATTTCGTCCACAGAAGTCAATCCCGACCATGCTAGTGAAAGTTACTGTGTAAGTAAGCGGAGGAAGAGAGAAAAGATTGATAAGAATGTGCACCTTAGGTTTTTCACCCAATCGCTAGCTGAGCATGATTTCATTCAATCGTCGGTGTGTCGCTCCAACAGCTTGGTGGAACTGACTCAGCCACAGTTAGTGGAGATGTACCGTCCTCAAATGAAACGACTGAGTCTAACTCCGGGGCAGGAAGGTTACCTCCTCTTGAACGGAGGCGGAAATAGAGACTCGGCTTTCATAGACGACGAAGACGAGTTTGACATTTCACAGAGACTTCTGAAAGGATATACCGGAGGTAACCGGAAGTGTGAGTCTAGTTCCTTTAAGCGCCGTCAGACGGCATCGGACACAGCTGAGGACGACGAGGAGACAACTCAGTTGTTGTACGACACGGATAAGAGCAGAGGGAGTGATGAGCCGGACACATACAAAGGCTCAGGGCAGAACCTGTCCAGTTTACGAAGCTGTGATAAGGAGAGTGGCTTCGTATCAGAGTTATAGTGGTGTGAAATGCGTAAACACGTCTTGAAGACAACTTTATTGATTGGGTTAAAGATGTTTGTAAGGTCATTTTGTGTTGATTAATATTATTTGAAGAGTATTGTGCAAAATTAACATATGACAGACCAGAGTTTTAATGTGAACTTGTATTTATATTCCGACGATTATATGTTCCGATGTTAACTCTTTTATGAGATGGAACATATGTGTTTGTCTACTTCCCAGAGTTAATCAGAAAACTGTTCAATGACACGTGCAGGTATACATTCGTTATGGGAGTAGAGTTGTTCTGTTCATCTGCTTCATTGTTTCCAAAGGCTGCCTCTAGTCTGCTTGGCGCGCACCTGTCTCCAAACACAGCGCTCATATAGTGCAGTGATTGTATTTTTTGGCAGTTGGATGTTTCCATTCACCAGTGGTGACAACTTTCTGATATTGTACAGTATTGATCATGGAATGATTGTTCTCAGACAATATGCAATTTGGAGTTTACTTGTTTTCATGTACAAGCGAACTTGACGTATGACGTTACTTTCAGCCCACCACGTGATGAATAGTTCCAATCAGGTTTGTTAACTACACAAAGAGGGTCAAGTTGTGAGGTCACAATTTGTATTTTTTCATGATTATTTAACATGCTGTTGACACATTTAACACTGCTGTGGCCTGATCAATATATATACTTTAAGTTTAATCTGAAGTTGGAAAATGCCATGTTTAACGTACTGTTAAGTTTGTCAAATGAATGGTACATACATGTTCTGACAGCTTGTTGTTACATATTGTTGCAATTTTCAAATGTGTTCGTTTTGAAATGTTATATTTGAAAGCCTTGTCAGCCCTTTTCCACTGTTCATATCAAAATGAGATAGGGTTATCTCGTTAATCAACGTCCTTCGGATATTATTCAAGATGTGACATACCAAGGATGTAGCTCAGTTGGTAGAGTGTCCGCTCATCACCCGGAAGACCGGGGTTCGATACCCGGTCGAATCATACAATAATATATAATATGAGAGTTGTTTCGTCCTTGTCAACCTTGTAAGGGTGGAACAACGCTTTAGCTCTGGAACTGTACTGACGATGCTGGGTGCAAAATGCACCAACCGAATTTCCAATGTACATTGTATTGCGGACAATAAAGTGTTATTATCAGTTGTGTCATATTACACATTAATGTGTCTCTTAAAACGATGTATATAAAGGTATATACACACACACTAAATCACTCATTAGAAACAGACTCATGCTACACAATAATATATAAGTATTGATCTCTGCCTAACAGTTTTCAAGATCTGATCTGGAAGTGAATTTTGTTTTGCTCCGGGATCCAGATGATGTTTTTCCATGGAAATGGCTGAAAAAAAGTCCCAAAAAGGTGAGAAAACAAAACACATCTACACATGATGATTGTTTCACATACTATGGTTGATAAAGCTACGTCTTACAGTTGTTCAGTTCTGGTTCATAAACAACATGTTAAGCTATGTTTCCATGGAAATTATTAGGAAACCCAAAAAGACACGTCTCCACATACACATACACACATACCAAGTTTCTTTTAGCTAGGCTTTAAAGCTTTTGAGTTCTTGTCCGGCAACGAAATTTTAAAGTGTGTGTTTCCATGGAAACGGCAAAGAAGTAAAACAAAAGTAAAGGCACATCTGCACATGATGACTGTTCCACATTCCAAGTTTCACTGAGCTAAGCCTCACAGTTTTTTAGATCTGGTCCGGAAACGAAACAAGAACGCACGGACGTACGGACGTACGGACAGATGTCATTTCTATATCCCCTGACAACTTTGTGGCGGGGGGATAACAATTGTCACCATGGCACTATATATACACTGAACAATCAAATAAGCAACTCTCTTTTTAAAAACGAAAACGTGGTGCTGAGTTGAAAATTACTCCTGACATAAAAAGTTGTTTGTTTAGTGAGAAATGTATTGATTCAACATATAGCATATGAACAGTGTGAAACATTGGGAATGAAATTACTACATTACTGAGTGTTTAGCAATGTTCCTTGTGGTCAAACTACGCAAAAAGATCTTGGTGTCAGAAGTAACAAGTTTGTTACCATTTGTTGGCATTCCCTCATCGAAACGTCTTTAAAGAAGTATATAAAAAACTTGCCAGACTTTGAACTGTTAAAACTTCTTCAACGATAATTGAGAAAAAGGCTACAATCAAACCATTCTAGATCAGTTTTCGCATTATTTGAGTTCGATATGTCATTAACTTGCTATGTGCTTTAGATTGCTTGGTTTGGTTTGGTTTCTTCATTAGGTAATTGTATTACATTAGACATGCTCACAATTGTGTGACTCTGCAGGTTCTCACTACTTTAATTAGTTCTAGTGAAACCAGTTACTAAAGATGACATATGTGCACTTCAAAGAATGATAGGCTATGTTTCAGATTACAGAACCAAATTTGACTTCTATCTTCAAGTATTACTAACTTGATCTGACAGAAAAATAATAGGAGGTTCTTAAAAGCATAACCATAGATTCTGAAACGGTCGAGTTTTCGTTTGTAAATTTTTAAATAATTATTCTATCGTAAACTTTATATAACAATTTGTTATCTGACACATTGCCATCTGTATTATCAGTGTGGGTTAGTAACATGGCCGCTGCTTATTTAATTTCCAAGTATATGTCTGTCTTTCTGCTATCTGTGTATAAAAGGGTGCTTCACAACGGATAGAGGGAATCGATATATACATTTATTAATGTTTGCACTAAATTGTTCCTGGTTTCAGACTCAGACTCCTAATTTTATAAATAATCATCTTCCAAGTTTGCAGTTCAATAACATCAACGAATCATACTTCTTTGTTGAAGTTTCGCTTGGTTTATATATGTCGGATATTAAACAGTGTTCAGACAAAGTGCTTGGAAATGTATAAACGGTCTCTTGAGTTGTTGGGTATGCATGCTCTAATGAGATAAACTATTGATTGTATGTATCAAGAGGTTTCTGTGTACTATTAAATATTAAAGAAGAAGATCAATTGCTTAATCGGGTTTATTTCGATCTACTCTATTACTGATATGTACCACTATAAATCATTAAGATCAATTATTTATTAAAAAAAAAACCTTATTTATTTAAAAAAGTGTTTCCTTATCTAAGTGAGCTGTTTCCAGAGCTTATTCCTTTTAAATATCATTCATCACCTACACCAATACGAACAAGCCTCGAAGAAAACAATTGATAAATATTTTCGTATATTTTCAAGGGTAAGAATACTGTATTTACAAGTTAGAATAAACACCGTTGAGTGTAATGTGAGTGAACATTAATTAATTAAATGTAATGCGTTGTAAGAGTCATCAGTGACGTCAGGAAACAGGGAGGCGATCTATGTGAACTTTAATCAATAGATATATTTTCCGAGACTTATTGTTGAAGTAACGCTACTGGCCCACTATGCTACATAATTAAGTATGGCAAGTAATGATTATGAATATATACTCAGAGAAATGAATAAGGGAACGTTTGGTTTGCTTAGGATTTTTTAATGAGCCTGTATGAGGTTTGAACACTTTGTAACAGAAATCTAGAGCTGGAAATTGTCCAAAGTCGGTATCCTATGTGTCCCCCGTGTTTATTGATTACTGCAGCACACCTCTTATATAGACTTTGTATGAGTTAGCTCATCAAAGCTCTCTGAAAGTACGCCACTCTTCTACAAGAACATCATGCAGTAGGTTGAGGTTCTCGGGCTGTATTTGGCGTATTGAACTCTGTAATCCAGAATATCGTAGAGATGTTCTAAAGGATTAATGTTCGGACTTTTTGATGGCCGAATCCTCACAGCATTATTCTGCAGATACTGCGTTGAAACTCCAGCGGTGTGAAGCTGGCCGTTATCCTGCTGGAAACAAAAGTTACGTCCATCACGTTGATTCTATGGCACAGCGATGGGCAATTAAACTTCAGCCCTGTAACGAACATCAGTAGTCTGCCTGCAACACGTTAGAGTTACGTTCTACTATCGTAACGCCAATGTTGCAGCAGATGACCACGATGAACTCTAGTCCACCCATTCATAGACGTTTGTGTTCAGCTGTCTTCCGCACACCAACAAATGGACGAGGTGTTTTCAGACCTGTAGTTTGCAGTCGATTTCTCAGAGTTCAATTTGAAACAGGTATTCCAGTAATCTGACGGGACCTAACGTTAATTTTGGATAATAATTAGAAGCTGTCACGTCGAGTAATTCATCGTTCAGAAGTGCGACAGATGATGTCTGTATTTCTGCCTTTTAAAGCATTTAAAACTCAATGAAATCATGCTTTTCAAATATGAATGAAGATGCACGTGCTTCAAGTCAGGATATGCTTTTACGACCTAACCCAATCATGTTAGACGCATTGGGCGTCCAAATTTGGTCTTTTGGACATGTTCCACAAATCAAATTCGTCATATCTACATTTCACATCAAATCGGATACAATTCAACAGACATTATACAAGACATGATGAAGTCGAAAAAGAAACATAGAAATCAGATTTATACTGGAGAGAGTATTTAATTTTGTTAACTGTTCGTAATTTGATGATAATCTAACCATAGCTAAACAATATCATACCTAATTAGAATTCACTACAGATTACAGACTTATTAATATATCCCCCATGTATCTATGCCCCAGTGTTGAATCGAAGTGTTTGTCTATGAAAGAAGATAAATTTAACGATATTGAAGCGCACGAACAGCGGGGTGTTATTTCTATAGTTGTTTAATTGATCCTCCTCACTGATGCTGTAAGTGAATCACGTTGATGAAGGTATTGTTGGAAGTTTTTCTTAAATTTAAAAATAAAACCCAACTACTCTGATCTCCTACCATTTGCATTTCTCCACACAACTAGTGACAAACATATAAACACAGATTTGGAATGGATTTAACATGATTCATTTTGAATGATAGTAAGAACAGAAAGTGTTACGCTCTGAAGATGAAAACATGCTTATCAAGGACATTGATCATTGACTGTAACTTAAAGAACTTGAACTGAAGCAGTCTTTCTTTTTATTTGTCTTTTTCAAATTAACGGATCATCGTTTAATAAAATAAAGTTATTAATAAGTGTTAAGTAGACAATAAAAAGGACAGTTCCGAGTTTTGATCAGTTAGACTTGTTAATTCATTACACAATCTCCATTAATTTTCTACAAACATTAGACAATAGACACGTTGAGGAAACCACCAACTTTGTAAAACTTATAAACTATACGCAATAGATTATGGTACGATAAAGAAACACCTAACTAAAACTATCTTTATATCTACCAAGTATAGCCTGTTGACCCTACTGTTCTGCAACACTTGGCCATTTCTTTAAATTTTTAAGAATGTTTACACATTAGAGGCTTGCCATGAGGTCACCATTTAGGAAACAGTGACAGTAATGAAGAAACGGGATGACAAGCTGTCACATACGGTCAAAGTTATTTCATAATTAATACAATAAGCGCCATGAATGTGTGAAAGAAGTAAATTGAATCATTGCAACAGGTTCAAAGGAAACGTTGATTAATGGAAAATTGACAGCTCAATTTCCAAGAAGCCGTATTTCAATGGAATTATACTTCAATGTGTATGATTTCGTGTAGTGATATCTCTCGAAACCAGCGGAAACAGTGTCTGACACATTGTTCCCTTACAGCTGAATCCTGGAGATTTCATCACCAGAATTTTACACTGATATATGAAGAAGTAAAACTTACAGCTGAATACCAAAGTTTGTTCATCTACTTCTGTATTTAAAGGTGCATCCATTGTGTTTCATAAGATTTTATTTGGCTTTAATACGTTTCAACACACCATGTGTGCTGTTTACAATACAAACAAATTCACTTAGCTTGCATATTCATCCCGAATCGCCAAACATATCATATTTACTAGTTTCCAATGCAAATCGAGTAACATCATAATGCATGTTCAGAAACCGAAAGTGCACGTCCTATTTGCATGCACAGTAGTTATCTGACCTATTGAACATTATCAACTCAAATTTGTTATTTTGTCTGGCGTAAATAAGATTCCAAAATTACGTTTGACTCATTGACGCGCGCCACACGCGGTCCATTGTCCGGTTTTCGATCAGAAATCACTACTTTTACCTTCATATCGTCAATATACTAAGTCGAGTATCATTAAAATGGTTGTTTTCGGTAACAGTTGGTATTTCTTGATAAAATAAGACCATTTATAACGTTTGTCATATTTGACCCCCAACAACACAATGGATGTACCTTTAAGGAGAGATGGGACGAAGAAATTGATTTCACTTAAGGTAATATTTTGCAACAATATAGTATTGTGAATACATCTCAAAATATATGCATTACGTTTTTCAAAGCATAGATTTATCAATAAACTAACTGAAAGCGCTTAAATTTACCGCACCGATTTTTTACGGCCATTATAGTTACCGTCACCTATATTCACGGTAAATACCGTCACCTATATTCACGGTAAATATGTCACCATGTGTGTTTTTTCAATCACATATATATCTCCAGTAAGTGCTGAATATAAATCGCCTTGTATAAGTAACTGATAGTTGTTTTTCAATTAAGCACGTTTAAATCGATAGTATTTTCAATAATTATTACACAACAGGCCTTCAAATTTGCAGTTGAATTGATCAAAACTGCCGTGACGTCAGGTTTTTACGTTTATGTAGGTGATTTGAAAAATGACGTTTAAGTGATGAAAAATGTTCGGTGACCCCCTATTACTTTTTCTGAATCCTGTTGAGTATGCGAAAACAATGGTAAAAATGCCTTTTTTATTTAAAAACTGCTAAATTTTATTTTATCTTATTTAACAGTGTCTTTAATTGTCAAAATATAAACTTGCTATGTATGCGTTTATGTGATAAAATTGTATCTGAAAAGATTCTGAGCTAAATCGTTGAAAGCGCTCGCTTCATTTAAGTAGGTGAAATCGGTCAAAAATAGCGTATTTTGCTGACAGGGGTGTTACTATTTATACCGATAACTCTTTAAATCATTCATTGACCCCAACATTTTATTACATTTTTGATAAAAGACATGATAAACTTGCTACTTTAAAAACATAAGCGCATTCTAAAATATTTCATTTAATCGTCCCATCTCTCCTTAAGTGTAAATATAATGTAATTTGGCATCTCTTTGAAGTGACCAAGGGTCAATCTTTTCAAAACTACAGTTTCATTTTCTTCTACGAAACATCATCTAATTATAAGTGATCAGCTAGTCAAACATACATCACATATTTCCTCTTATGATCATTTATGTATTTGCGATGAATTTGTTCTCATTTAATCAATTTGAAAACTCTTATTCGAAAAATTAATGAAATTTGAATTTTCAAATTTTGACTCCTTCTGTCTATCATTTTAGCAACGTTCATTAACACATACAACTGACTTGACGATCACACGATACGTTTGAGAATGATTACATTCGACATGAATATATGATGATTCATTTTCATTGTATATGGTGTAGTTTTATTGACGTTTATTTGACGTCAAATTACATGATATTTACACTAAGAGACACACTGTAGGTGAACAAACTTTCGGGATACCTCTGTTAGAGAGATGAATGAGGATACAATTTATGGATAGTCAACTTTTTTTTTCCATGAGTGCGACGTTTCGATGCAGATACTAGCACTGTTGTCAAGCAAGTGCTCATTTGATGCACATGTTCTCATTGAGATATGAATGCGTTATCAAATTCCAAAATGTCAGATTTATTTTAATATTATTATTCATCATATTGAACTAGTTTAACGTAATACAGATTTATATGAAAAATATTTTAAAGGATAGATTAAATGAAAGTTGCTGGATTTTGAATTTCTGAAATCGGTCCATAAATTACTTAAATACGGCTTTTTTAAAAAACCGCCAAATTTAGCCCCGGCGACCAGAATGAATGTCTGTCTGGGTGTGGCCCCTGAAGAGATGACTTCTGTGACTGGAGAAACCTGATTTTCAGCGAAAGTCATAATTCAACGTAATTTCGCAACATTTTGATTGTTAATTTCACTAACAAATCTTCAAACAAACAACTTAAATTTTCCATATATCGAATGTTTAGATATCCAACTAAGTAATTTCGCAGATGACAGTTACATAATTATTGCATGAACATGTGTTTTTGGCGATTTAACACACCTCTAGCGGCAGTGATAATCATCATTAATTAATTAACGAGGCTGCGCGGTCACAGACGACCCGTCGTCTGTGGTTAAACAGTCACGCCTCAATGATTCTTCTCAAAACGTTTCCCGGCAGAAATCGCGGTATTGTTAAAAAGGGTAAATTAAAATCGTCTAAATAATCAATTGCAAGTGTATATAATCTCGATTTTATGCTCAATTGATTCCGATATACAATAAACGTAGAGATACTCATCTGTCATTCTTGAGAAAAATGCATTTTACCAGATCTTTAACATGTAAATGAACAGTTTAAAATTTAGGCTGTTCGTTATTGACGTTTGCACTTAGATGTGGATTCATGTAATGGTGCTTTTTCAAAAGCATTTCCTCAATCAGTGTGTGAATATGCAATGTGCATAGACAATCTGTATCGTATCAGCTATCACAAATCATTCATCTGTAACTCTGATTGGACTGTAGGATATAAAGCCTTGCACGTGCTCTTGGACCACGAGGAGTCACACACTGATTCAACAACCACTGACTACGTAACAGCTTCAACAATTACAAGATGCTTGGATTGTCAATGAATACTGTTCCTCTGATATTTCCCACCAGAGGGCTCTGTGACTGTTAAGTGACTATTCTCTGGAGACAAGTTCAATTATTATGAAAGGGAAAATACAACATGTTAAACCCATCCTAGGATTGGTCGCATATCAGCCTCATGTGTGTCGTAATTTAAAACAAATTGGGTAGGTGAATTCAAGCCTCAAAACAGCAGACTGTGCCTAGTGTAATGGATAAGTTCAATAAAGGAATGTTCCAAGCATTCCCGAAATGGCTCAATCAACAATTGTCCAGTTTACGTGGATGCTCGGTACATTCCTTTATAGAAATAAAACCATGACAACGGGTATAGTCTGGTGTTTGGACTCTCCACGTTATCTATTCAGAACATATATAAGTTAATCAGGTGCTCCCATACTTTTTTTTAAATTAGTTTATTTGTAGTATTGTAGTTATGACTGTGTTACGTACTCCTCTGTGTCAAAGCGAGTCAAGACAGGACGGCCATTTTCTCCCATCCACTTAACACAAGCTCATAATGATTTTTAATGTCCATATTTTCAAAAACATTCGCACAGACATCATTTATGTTTCAAAGACGTATCAGACAACACGTAGCAGCGTTCTGAATGCCTCTGTGTCAAATTGATTCCATATCTCTATCCACTGTCATGTAGACGTTTCTCTTAGCGTTTATCTGACGTTTCCATCGCCACCTCTCCACTACACATGACGTGCTAAGCTAATACATTTCAGAAATTAAACATGCAACCTTTCATTTAGCGGTATTGGTCTAGAGGATGTGTTCGTTGGTGGTCCTCATCTTATAGGGACACTGGCTCAAAGACAGCAGCAGCATTGACATGCGTATGGGCGGAATAAACATGCATAGCAAGGGTCCATCTCCGAAGTGTATATTAGCAGCTGATAAAAAAGGCAGGTTCTAAATTGCACAGAAGATACATATAGGTAGTCTATCAATTAGGTAAATCGGGAGGTCTGTGACAGGCCTTGTTAATTTCGAATAATCATTGCTCAGATTCTGGTCTTGAAGCAGGTGTACTCGATCAACATAAACACTGACGGATTATCTATTTGTAGATTTCTGAACAAGCAAAAGTTCCATTTCCAAAATGGATACCGTTAACGGATAGACATAGATGAAATCTACAAATAGATAATCCGTCAGTGCATCGCATGCAAGACTTCAAAACAAGAACATCGCTGAGAAGGTGATCTTAACATATTTATTTCTATTGATATTGATATTACATTGGTAAAACAGGATAATAGCGTATCAAAATACTACTTTTTACACTAGGTAATAGTATTCCATATACTTATTTCAGAATGTCTTATTTTATGTAATTTAAGGTTCTTTGAACTTTAAGAATATATATAGTGAAGTTTGAGTTTATGTGTAATTAATTTAGAGTTTGTCTTGAGATAAAGTTTGTATACATTTTGAATGAGAATTTGTAGTAAGTGTAAGCTTTGTATTGATTTAATGAGTTTATGCTGTACTGATTTGCAGTTAATCGTCTCCAATTACACCTTCAATAAGACAATGTCGTCAGGGAAAATAACCCCAATTACAACTGTAATACCCTACACTACATGGACATGTCTTGTACCACCTGAACATTCTGTCAATGTGAAATGAGAAGTTTGAATGCCATGAGATGATGAAAATTGTGAACTTGACAAATGCAACGGAAGAATTAATTTGAAGATGAATAAGCAACAATGTTATTTCTGCATGAGAAACGTGAACTGATATGACAAGTGAACCTGAACATTGGAAACAAAAATTAGAAGTATACATATGAGATCGTGACACCACATTCATATTACTTAATGATAGCACATAATTTTTTTTAAAAATCAACAAGATATTATACCAAATTGCAACAATGTCTATCATTAAACCTGATACATCAGCTGAACATGTTATTGATCAAATTTGCCTGTTGAATTTAAAAGGGAGAGTTACTGACATTAAAAGTTCATTACTTGCAGTAGAGGAATGATTGGATTTCATCATGCCTAAGATTTCATCATGCCTAAGATTTCATCATGCCTAAGGGCTAAGAGTAAGGGTAAGGGCTAAGTACTTGGCATAGCGCCCGTCCGTCCGTCCATCCCTCGTAATATTTTTGCATTTTCGACTTCCTCTCAAGCACTGTCTCGAAAGAGCTGAAATCCTGTCTACCAGTACTTTGGTCAATGGATATTATGAATTGTAGATTTGATGAGACCTTTGATGAAACTATTAACCCTTGTAAGGGTATAAGGGGCCATACCATAAAACACTGTCTTCTGATCAAAAGAGAACGAAATCCTAGAAACCTGAAATCTTGACAATTCAGATTATAACTTGTAATTTATAATCCTCTGACAACTCTATCTTACAAGTCTTAAACTAACGTATCAATTATGAGCCGCAGAACCTGTATCTTGTTTTATTACCCATATGGTTGAAAAAAAACGAGTTAATATTATTGATATGAGCTCATGTGCACATATCACTTTGCCTAGCAACCATTGTGTCACCACGGCTTCCCGTATTGTGTCGTCTGTGACGTCATGAAACGATTGTCCGTGACGTCACTGTAGCTTGTCGTCGCAAGAGAAGTAGGCCGTTACCTGACTATTTTGACGCGAATCAAATGGAACAGAATAGGTAGTAAAGAGATTATTACACTCCAAAGTGTGCCATGTGTATTTATAACCCTCGCATATATGTGTATGTATAACCCACGCTCAGGCAATACCAACATTTACACTCGTTTCGTAAAAGTCATATGGCACACTTCCTCAGTTAATAATCTCTATATCGCTCTGAAAAAAACAAGTCAATGACCTTGAGTGTCGTGTTGACCAATATAAGACTTTACACTTCACGTTCTTCTACAAAGATATAAAAAACAATTAACAGTAGATTACACATACATTCAGTATCAGTACACGCTGGTTAACATCAGAATAGAGGCACTCTTTGACAAACATTTCAAACATCTTACTTTACTATTTTACTGCATTTTTCAGTCTTTCTCTCTGAAACAAACAGATCAAACAAATGACCTTGAGTGTCATATTACTAATAGTAGACACGTTAACAACACTTCACCTTCTGCCAGAAATATGTAAGAACAAAAGCAAGCAGGAACAAGTAGGATAAAGTCGATATCATAAGACGTGGGTTGACATCAGGCATTTGTAAAACACGATTCTAGAATGGTTATTTGTCATGGCGTTTTTTAAAAATTGAAATGAAGAGGTCATAGTGTCATCTTGATTAAATTCCTCAGATGTCACAAACAGAAAGCGAAATAGCGTCGTTATTGGTATATGTTTGTGCTTACATCAATAGGCCACCAGGGTACATATCATATAAAGAAATACACAAGCATGATTGTCACCATACATTATAGCTATATCAATTAGGAGAGGCATAGTGCCACGTGTTTAACGAAAAAAAATTCAGCTTAATTTGTAGAACAATTATTTCACATGTTGTTTCGTAAATGTCACGATGTATATATCAGGAGGAACAAGTCTCTAGAATTTCAATATTGGTGGGTTAACGGTAGATTCCGTTATTGAACCCACTTTCAAACGATTGGCTGAATCACGGGGGGCGCAACATGTTGCAGTTATGAAGGATCAACTTTAGGAACGGTGGCTTTGTCTTCGTATATCTGAGTTACATTTAACATTTTAAACATGAAAATTCTAGTTATCATGGTGTGTAAATCACGATTGAATCTACAACCAATCACTCGAATATCGATTGAATCACCCTATTCTAACACTCCTTTTTTACCTGGCCCCCACTATGGGATACATTCCAGAATCCTGGCTCTGTGGTATCATTAAACCGATTTATAAGAAAAGTGGCGATAGAAATGATCCAAACTCATACATATCTATAACGACCTTGAACTGCTTTAGAATACTATTTACAAGCATTCTGATTAAAAGACTATCACTATTCATAGAAACCAATAATATACTTACGCCTGCACAAGCAGGGTTTAGAAAAGGATTTTCGACCGTCGACAATATGTTCATTTGAATATAGTTTTAGAAATACTAAAATTATCTAGGCGTAAACTCTAGTGTGTGTTCGTCGATTTTACTTACGCCTTTGCTAATGTATGGCGCGCAGGATTGTGGTATAAAATACTACGATATGGCATTAAAAGCAACTTCTTAACTCTTGTTAGAAATATGTACCAAAATATTAAATCATTTGTGATTGCTAGATTGAAAAGTCACCTTTCTTCCAATGTAATAAAGGTGTCGGACAAGGTGAAAACTTATCACCTTGAATCTTTCAAGTTAGAAAATGGATGCACAGGTGTGACTTTGGAAAATGCAAATGACAGTGACATTTACCTCTGGTTACATCTGAGTGAGTGAGTGAGTGAGTTATTGTTTAACGCCGCTTCGGCAGTATTGCAGCCATTAGCGGCGAGGTTACATCATTTTGTTATTATATGCCGATGACGCTATTATATTCAGTGAATCGCCAAAAGAACTACAGCATTCATTAGATATTGTTTTATGAATATTGCTCAAAGTGGAAACTAAATGTTAAAACTGAGAGTCATGTTCCGAAAAGGTTTTGCTACTTTGGCCGTCATTTCGTGTCACAACGAGACTTCGTTATTTTATCCTTGTCTCTTCATATCTTACACATAGCCTCTCCTTTAGATGGCAAAGGCCTTATTATAGTTCTGTGACCTTAACAAATTGTCCAAAGTCACAGCTTGCCAGCTGGATATCTCAAAAACCGTTCCCTCTCACAAAAAGCTTCTTCTTGGTAAGCCAAAGGGCTGATCAGAGTGATAATAGGGTTTGGTGAGCGTAATATTATTTTTCAAATTTGAGGTGAGGTGAGGTGAGTGGGAGTTAACGCCGCTTTCACGCCAATTATATCACGGCTGCTAGTATTGTGGCAGGGAGAAACATGCGAGCAACGCTGAAAATTCAGTGTATTATTGCACCCAAACCTTACTGCCTGTAGAACAGTTCTCAGTAGAACGTGCCCTTGGCGGGATTCGAACCCCGGACCTCTTGATCCGAAGTCGAACGCGCTAACCACTGCGCTATCCCGCCCCTTTCAATTTTGAAGTATTAATTTGCGTAGGGGGATCATGTCACCTTAGTAGCAACTGTTTGTTTTTATTTCTCTAGATCTATGATTTCATCGTGCTTTTCTCAAACTTGTTAACTTTGGTTTTCTTTTCTTTGGTAAACATAATTAGAGGAACTTGCTGAACATATTTTATACGGCAGAAACAATCTCATTACAAGCATTGATAGCTAACTTCACATACATAACATACCGGATTATTTGAAGCAGTTATACTATTGCAATTATAATAGTTCTATCATCACGATGTTATTTCGTCTGATCACGTTCATTTCCCATTATAGCCAACGTGATCAAATATACATGACATACCATGGTATTGTAGACCCATGTTTTGTTTTTAACTTAGGATCAACACATATACATGTACAAGTATAAAACAAGGTATGTTATATTACAGCAGGGATAAGATGTTTGTTAAAGGTACATTCATTGTGTTGTTTGGGGTATACCGACGATATGAAGGTAAAAGTAGTGATTTCTGATAGAAAACCGGACAATGCACCGAGTGTGACGCGCGTCAATTCGTCAAATGTAATGTTGGAAACTTATTTACAACAGACTCACATAAAACTATAGGTTGATAATGTTTCATATGTCTTAGAACTACTGTGCATGTAAATGGAACGTGTAGTTTCGGTTTCTGTACATCTATAATGATGTTGCTCCATTTTGATTGGTAACTAGTAATTATAATATATTTGACAATTGGGGATGAATATGCAAGTTGAGTGAACTTATTTGAACTCATATAAGCACGTTGTATGTTGACATGTAATAAAGCAAACTTTTATTAAACACAATGGATGCACCGTTAAGATATTACATTTGGTTTACGTTCAAACAGGGGAAAGTATTAGCTCAGTGCAGAGAGGGTTTTGTAAGTTGGACAACTTATTCCCAATCCGTTTCACCTCCGTGAATAAAATATGTTTAGACTAAAACTAAGTGCATCAATCTACTGTCAATATGTTTCATCAGAGATATCCCCAGATAATAAATACTATAAACATAATATAGTATAAGTATAATCATGAAATTCAGAAGTACAATATGAAAACTAAACAAAGAATGACATATATATGGGATAGCGTGGATACTAGTTAATCAACCGCCGTGAAACTAAATATTCATTAAACCAATTAAATTGAACATAAATCCTGATGTCCCGGTAGCTGAGTGGCCAGGTTGTTAGGACAGTTATTGCTGATGACTGGTAGTGTCAGTGCTCGATGAATGGATGGTTTGAACATTGAAAAGAGTGTTCTTCTTATAAACCCCTCGTGGATAGATGTCCCATTATGAATGTAATAAGCCGCTATATTTTTCAAGATATTTACCGATTTTCCTGCTATCGCTTATCGAATTATATTATAACGACTTCAGTATCCCTTCAAGCAACGGGCCGATATATCAAGAAAAAGCTTCTGGTACATTCTAATCCTAATAATCTGCTACTGACAAGCAGAGTGATGTCTTACGACAGCCATTCACAGCACAGAAAAATGCAAAACGGCTCTTTTTACTCCACAACATGGAAACTAGCTGTTGAGTAGTTTATCTATTATCAGATAAACACGACAAAGGTATTATTCCGTGGGTTAGTGTTCTGGAAATACAACATGCATGGAGCTGTATTAATTCCATAATAAGAAAAGCTTATCACTCTCTACTCTTTACCTTTATGATGGAGTTACATGATTTAATGACCGTCTTGTTTTGTTGATGGCTTCTATCGTAAAGTTACAATAGTTTTAAGAAAGCAGAACTTTAGGATAACAACTGGTTTAATGTGAAACACGGCGATGTTCAGAGTTTAAAGCCTACTTTCCATCAGGTAAATGCTGCTTGTTAGTGTCATCCATTTTAGATTTCATTTAAACATTCTGAAGAGGCCCCGTTTGTTTACTAAATCATCAATCAGAAACTTGTATTCAACATACAATTGGGAGACAGAGACCTATTATGTAAACGTGTCCCATTCGAAATGTACAAGATATTTAATAGATACACTCTAAAAGTGTTTAAGTGCATTCACATCATACTACATCTTCTAAACTGCATACTGTTTACAAACATAGATCAATTATGAATGGCAGTGAACTCCGAAAAACGCAACTCCCTTCATTTAAATAATTAAAATTACAGTACAGTATGAACAAATATTAAAATTGCATGCGGAATATTGACCCAGATCTCCTGTCTGACTGACACTTGATACATATTGTTGTTAGAAAATTGGCTGAATTATTTCCGGAGCGTTTTTCTAATGTCAATAAAGTGTATGTCATCCTTTTGGGAATGAATTAAACCCGTTTAAGCCAATCATTCAACAAACCTTATAATCGATCTTATATTCCTATCTTCCATCGCAACAATATGCTGATTCTTAATGGATTTAGTGTGACTTCATTCGATTCGACCGTCGGCTGGGTCAAACTGGTCTACTTCATAAATACCCTAGTAAAGCAATAGGCGGTGTTTTTGGAAGCTCAATATTATCATATATCATTTGATGCTTCACTTAGATCACTTTATAAGTGATTTAGTTTCCTATTTGCAGTTAATTATATAATCGTATTCAATAGGATCATGAAATAGATATATCAACATAAGATATATTCATTAAGGACATATTTAATGTGAATCAATGTGAAATGAGAACTATTGACTACCCTGTGAACTGAATATTGGAACAGGCCGCAGAGGAATCAGTTGAAGAGGAATTAAGCAATTATTGATTATTTTACATGAGATATGTGTACTGAATATGTCTGGTGGTGAAACGATAACAAATGTTATATAACTACATTGTGTTGACCTGGGGAGTGACCACTCCCTGGTAGAGAGATGCAAACAACAGTTAACTCTTCAAACTTCTGTGCTGTGTTACAGTCTGTGTGTGAGACTGGTTTGCTCTTACTCTCAGATTCTCAAAACAAATTGATTGATAAAATATCACCATTTTTTATATTCAACTAATGCTTCTTTTCAATATGTGATGATTGTTGATATACTCAGAGTACAAATAAGAATAAAACGGTCTATATTATTTCGAATGAATATAAATAATAAATTTTAGATTTAATGACTGGGCATTGCTTTATTAATTGATATCTTAATCCTTTCCTTGGAGATAATGAACAACGTTATTCCTCATGAGCTTCAGAGCCAATGGCTCTATTTTTATGAGTTTGATTAAAATTTAAAATTTCACTTGCTAGATTCGTTTTTGGCTGTTTATATACTTTATATTATAATACATAGAAGTTGTCTTCCATAAGATTTACTATACCAACTTCTAAATGCCCCTTGGGAATTATACGTTTCTTTAACAGGAGTCAAATTTTCATATAATTGTAGATTAAGTTCTGGTTATACAAATGTAAAGGTTATGTGATTCGACTCGGATTACTTTTAATCATATTATATTCTAATCTTAACAGAGTCATATTGTGATCGTTGTATCGTAGGAAAACTGCGATACATCTGCAATGGATATTATGCTGCATGATTGATTTCTTACTCTCTTTGACCAGCGCTATCTGTTCACCAAACTTGTCTATAATCATAATTTTGATAAAAACGAAAAAGTTAGTATTGTGCTCACAGAATGAACATACATTAGTTTAGAAACTTGCCATTGAATAAGTATTTCCGTATTGGCCGAGGAACAGGTCCTTCGTCATTGTATTAGATCTCGACTTCGTCTCGTGCAAAAACAACGGACCTTGGACTATAACTGGGCCAAACATCATCTTAATAGAAGTTGGTACGTGTATGATAATGAGAGTCAAATGTAAAGTATGACAACTCTGCTCTGGAGAAAGAGCAATAAGTAGAACCAAAACGTCATGTGAAACACATTAAGAAGTTGCCTTCCATCCATGTGTCCCTCATCTCAGCCTTCTTCAAATCTGATGTTAATAACAGTATCTCTTGACGCAAGGAAATTAGAAATCAGGCCGCGAGGTTATAAAACGTTTCGTGCTGAACTCAAAACTCAGACTCAGTGTAGGGAGGTTATACAAAAATTTGAGTTCGCTTTCGAACTCAGCTTGAGTCTGAAAACGTACTCGACTCAAGTAAGGTCTGACCCTAACTTAACACCGTACTCAGTTACAACAATGACAGCACACATACAATATACCCTTCGATTTACGACCTGTATGCGTGCGTGAAGACATTTCAGAGACATATACATGTTATTAGGAAGAGGGTTAAGTTGAGTTGAATATTTTGTTAGATTTAGTACGTACAGGAAAATGTAGAAAATAAAAATGATATATCATAGCAAAGAACAGTGTGTGAGAAGACGCTTCGTATTTAATTGAAATACCATACCTCCAAAAACTAATCAAAATATTATTCTTTATAAACATTGGAATTTATTTTATCATTTTATGATATTTTGCGCTTTGAAATAAAATTATTTTACTCTCGGAGATTTTTTTTTGGTTGTAAATGAGAGTTAAAATATGTGTCAAAATAGCAAAATAGATATGTAAAAAAATAGAATCAGTTTATTTCTTTTTAATGAAATTGATGAATTGAGTTCCCATGAAGGGTCATATAACAAAGTGAAAATTCACAATGGAAATAAACAGGAGTCGCTTCCCTTATCAAGTTGGCCTTGACATTGATGTGCAATTTGACAGAGGGAAGCAATGTTGTGATTAAAAAAGGGGATATAAAATCCAGAATAGATACGAATTGAACAACTATGTTTTTTCAACATACATAACATGCCTAGTATTCATTCATTTCTGATAAAAAGATTGTAGAAACTGGAAACCTCTTCTCAGATCATGAAAGATGTAAGAAACTGCAGATTCAAATGTTAGTGTGCTTGACAGGGTCTATTTTATTGTATAATCACCTGAGTTTGATTTCGAACTCAATTGCGCACAGACTAAAGACGTTTTATGACCTCAAAATTTGAGTTTAAACTCACTGAGTTGAGCACAGAGTTGAGTACTGAGTTTGTTTTATAACCTCGGGGACAGTTTTTTCCCTCCATTCAGAAGCATTCAAAGCTGCATAAAACCATAACCAAGCTGCATCTAATTGAGTTTGTGTCGACTATGCTAGAATATATTCGCTATTTCAAATTTGGAATGTTTCGTTTCATGATTTAAATGATTACTACACACAAGAGAAAGGCACGGTGTTAGATTCACGAGTCAATTCCTGTCTACAGAATCGATGGTTTCTTCGAAGTTTATAAGAAGTTATAATGGCAAAATTCGATGTCGTATGTCATAAGTTAATAAAGGTCTAGTAGAACGAGATTGCCTAGAACGTTTTTATGTTTAGTAGTTTCAGTAGTGTATTACCCTGCTTTAGCGAAATTGATAAATCTCCGATTTCATAACCAGAGTTTGGGGAATTAATAAGACATGGTGAAGTAAATATGTCCACAAAAAACTTTAGAAATGTGTAGTCCAGAAATTAGGCCCTGAGGTTATTTTCATAAACGAACGAGAACTCGCTCAATTTCAATTATATTGTAAGTTTACTGTCGTGTTCACTTAAAAATTGGACGTTTCAATGTTCAAATAACGGGACAAGATTATCGCAAGGCCTGCGTTATGTCGTCTATATGTCGTTCCATCACAGCGTCAAGCATTAAAGCTTTATTCAACAAGTTTCTTGACTCAAGCATGCTTATAATGTGCTCGGTTTTTGTAATGTATTGTAATTCAACTTGCTTTAGATCTTACCAGTATGTTATATTTCGCAATTTCCCCCAGGTTATAGTAAAATGAAGATCATATTTTATGAAGAGGTTTTTGCTCGTATCCAATATCCACATTTACGTCCAGATTATTTTCTAGTTCGTCCAGCTTATTTTCTTTTCCTTTTCGTATATGCTTGTCAATTTGACAGAATGATTATAAATTGTTTATTTTTGTGATTATAAGGAACATTATTATGTGAGCATATTTTCCCAGCGATCTGATTGGTCGAGAGGCCATCACGTGACCGTCGACAGAAAAGCATATTGACTCCAGCTCGAGTCCGACCAAAAGCAATATTGACTAGAGTGACGTCAAACGATTGTTGCATGACGTCATCTGACCGTAGTCCCAGCTGTTCAAACCAAATCATATTTTTGACTGTATTTCATTGTTTTCTTTTCGTTCCTGTGTCAAATACATAATAAAACAATTATGGACTGGTGATTCGGTCAATACCTGTTTTATGGACCCGAGAAAACAATATTGACCTCGGACTTCGTCCTTGGTCAATATTGTTTTCTCGGGTCCATAAAAACAGGTATTGACCTCATCACCAGTCTACAATTGTATAGGGTTTTCAAAGTATGTTTAGTCAACATCCGATTGAAAACCTTGTTGAATGTGACGAGTTCATCATCAGGAATGGAAGCAACTGCAACACAGGTATCATCGACGTCTTCTTTAGTCAAAGGGGAGGCGTTTTGCGGTAGTCATTCGTGGTAATTGGGGTTACAACAACTATTCAATTTCTTTCTTGTTTATGTGTATTGAGTTGCAGTAACTGCCCACATCTTCTCTAATACAAGGACATTGTTGTCACACTGAAACCATTTCGAATATCAAACTGTTGTACAAGGTTTACTTAAATGACTGATTTTGAAATGATAAATTGAGTAATGAATGGACATTTTATTGGTTTCCCAATCACACTATCTCAAGTTTTAAACATTTTGGCACATTAATATTGGTTGGATCATCATCAATGGAATAACAACGGCAGTCATTGAAAAATACAGGTGTTTCAATACATTTTCCAAGTGTGCGTGTGTATATATATTTATATTCCTTGATGCACCTGATATTTATATAGGTATAACGTTGATTTAAGTATTTCTTTTGCATCATTCAGATCAAATATTCCACTCAATTAGAATAAAGTAGTCTTGCTTGTTTATTATTGACGTTTTTGTGGTTGTAAGTGTCGAATTGCGTGTTCATTATTCGGTTCCATACACACATATTTTATCACTGACAAAATGCATAATAACATTTGCCGATTAAATCAGATTTTAGCATGACATAAGTTCTAAAAGAATCACAAATAATGAAAACACTTAACCATAAACAAGTTTATAAATTAAGAAAACCAAATCAGAGACAAAAGCTGAACATATTTATATCTGACATATTCGAAGGACATATGCCACTGAGAAAGACCCTTTATAATAATATAATAATAAAATGCTAAACTCGTGTAAGAAACTCGTCGATCGATATTGTCGGTGTTAGATGTCAATTTATTATGTAGTATTCTTTCTCACCGCCAGGGGATTTTTCCTGAACCGCAAATCTCTCAAATCTCTTCAATCATTTAACATTTACAGTAATATCAGAATGAAACCTGCTCGCCTCTTGCCTGGATAGGTGCTACAATACGATACGTTTATTTTGTGACAGGCTCGTTGCCAAATGCACGTGAAATACAGATTTAATGTTTGACGCATGAGACATTTCACAAAAAGTATGTTGGTAGATTTCTTTTCAAGTATATGGACAAATTTGTTATATTATTTGGGGTTGCTGGAACATTGCAGTGTTTCCCTTGAAGGGAATGTTATTATATTGTGGAATAAGATGCTCCCTTAAATCCTTATAAAATGCACAAATAAATGGATGGTACTCATCTTCTGGAACATCCATAGTGCATTTTGAACATAAAACTTGCACAGTATAAACAGCATTATCGAACCTTAATATACTAATCTTCAGTTTGTGAGGCTGGAATCTAAACTTCAAATTTTTCCTAAGAGCTCTTTGATTAGACAACTTCCTACCTTTTTGCGCAGAGATGTAACATAATCCAAACAATTTAAAATCAAAATGATAACCTACCGTACCAGCCTAAAATGTCATATGGAAAACAGTAACATGCGGACTCCTGTCACCTTATTTACTTTACCACTACCATCCTGTAATTTTAACGTTTCGTAAGCTTCGTTTGGATAACGACTTCTTTTGAAGAGGTTCGTAACAATTGCCCACGCACATCTCCAATTGTCAGATTTTCGCTCTCAGAAGTTTATAGCTTAGGTCCATTTTTCATCAACAGTGTGTTATGAGAACCTTTAAAAATTAAATTACTTTTGGGTACTAATAAAGTAAGGTACTGATATAACGGTTGTGTAAAGTAGTTCATGTTTTATGGTAAACATTATCTGCTCAACAAACTTATAGAAATAAATTATGTCATAAATATTTTAATTTTCCAGTGAAGAGGTATCAGCCTTCGTCAATACTTTTCATGTGTTGTGAGAAACATTAAATATCAATTAACCTTTATATACTAATACAGAATGGTAAAGGTGTTATGGTTGTGTAAAATAGTTTATGTTTTATGGTAAGCATGTTGTCTGCTCAACAACCTAACATAAATGAGTTATGTAATAAAAAATGTCTATTTTTCGGTGAAGATATATCTCCCTTTGTCAATACTTTTCATAAATATTCAACTTCAGCATCGAATTACTCAGAAAATAGGTCTGTGACATATAATTTTTATTTTCTATTATTCTTCAGCGGTAAGTTTTCCACAAGTTTTATCAAGATTGTGACGCACTTTTCCTTTTTGAATTTAAAATAATACACATTCAACTTGCATCATGCCAATTTACAGCAATTTTTCATCTATTTGGATTATTGTTGGGAACCTCTTTAATACGCAAAACCATGCACCAAAACCTACACAGTATTTTACACAAAGGTGATCACTCCCAATATTACCCAAGACAACTCGGGATGGGAATATTTAGATATATTTAAAAACCTTTTAAAAAACAAAGTTGTAAAACTAAACATGTTTAGAGTTTAATTAATGAAACCATAGAAAGAGACTGAGGTGTCAGACTGATTACAGCCACATTGAGAGACATATTACAAATTTGATATTGTCAATGCACAATCCAGTGGCGGATCCAGGAATTTTGAAAAGGGGGGAGGGGGGGGGGGGGGGGGGGGGGGGGGGTACCCTCTAACTACCCCCTCGAACTCCCCCATCGTGGATCCGCCACTGCAATCAAGTAGATGGATTAACAATCAGTGTTGAATCAAAACATCTGAAAATTTACAATGATCATATTAAAGTTAACAATATATTATGTATGATGTATAACTTGTCGTAAGTCTTCGATGTTCAAATAACACAAAAATTACAAGCAACTAAAAGACTATAAAACCGTAATTCTGAATTATCATGAAAACAATCAAACTTAAATTTCAATTAGATCCATACTAAAGATGCAAAATATGTGTATGTAGGGAACACATTACCTGATTATTAAAATTCAGTGTTACTCCAATCCAATGTTGTGATTACATCTGACTTGAGAGTGTAGTGGAACCCCAGTACCTCCTGTTACCTTGGTAGCAGTGTCAGGTTTCAAAGTGAGAAAAACGAGCAGTACAGTGCACCAAAAGAGTTCAGCAGCACTAACTTTTGCCCATATTGTGTCCGTAAATTCATGTATATCAGCTGTTTCATCTCCATTGATGTGACATAAACATGACACAGTCATGGCCGCGGCCATGTTTCAGTACCGCACCAAATAATTGTTTCCTTGCATTTTGATTGGCCAGTAATGATATAATGCATTTGCAGCCATGAGAGTAACTGCAGTTTATCTATTTATCTTTTTAATTTAAGGCTTCAATACAATTAATGTGCAAGTGATTAAACCAGAAATGCGTTGAAAGGTCATTACATAGTATAGAGTTAATGCTAAAACTTAAATTTAGTATTCACATTAGACTATTAATATTTGAAGCACTTTGACACAGGTGCGTTCCAAAGTTGATATAAAGACCTTACTCAATATGTCCAGAAGAGAACTAGCCCGATAAGTACTTGGACCCGAGGTAGCCCCTTTCTTAAAGAGGGGCAAAATCATACCTTTTCTCCATGAATTTGGATGTTACCCTTTTTCTAAAATGTCATGGAATAAGATTTCGAAGTAAAGATTGATAAAAAAAACTCCGCTTTTAGCAATGCAAATTATTACATGAATAGTATACAGCATATCGGGTACCGTCGAGGTAGTCAAGTCCGAGAGTTCACATAATGACTTCACCATGAGTAATTTAAGTAATAAAGTGTTTTATTATACCGAAACCTTTTTCTTCAGAAAGTAGGTATGTATTTCCTTATTTGTCAAATCAACGAACCGATCAGCTGACACAAACAGTCACGTGACAAATCACAATCTCTCGCGTCAGTGACAGAAACAAACTGACCTCATCATTGGTAGCGGGGGTCGGTGTACAACATAAATTTCGATCACGTGGTGTGAACTGGCCAATGACCTTCTTACAAATTTAATAGAGAAATACTAATAAAGTTAAACCGATTATATAAATGAGAAAATGCATGTAGAAATATTTGTGTCACGGACACATACCGTTATCAGATGAATATCCCCGTATTTCAAAAGGTCAGCAAGTGTAGGCTAAAAATACGCAATAACACACAACACCTACCATTCAGAATATTCAATATTCACTTTTTAGAAGTTTATGGAAAGACTTATAGGTGTAAGTAACAATACTTGATAATAATTGACATGTGATATGTGAACATGACAACGACTATTTTTTCTACTTTTCTCGTGTATATCTGTGAAGGTTTTTTAGATTTGCTTTTGAATCATTTTGATTTTCTTTATATGCACTTTTAAGTACTACCCTTCTGCAATGCATAATATTAAGTCATTAGTTAAGAGAATATGACAATGTTCATGACATGTAAAGAGAACATCCACATAATTTAAACATTTTACAAACATGTTTAATTGTTTAGTTGAGACATACAAGTACGTGTGGAACATGTTGGTGTAGTGCTTAGCACGCTGGACTCTCACGGGCCTCACTCGCCTCTGGCCTCTCACGCCGACGACCCGGGTTCGAATCCCGCCAAAGACTTGTGACTTGATCAGTAATGTAATACAACAGCGTGCCGTGTTGAAGGGGATTCTAACGCATGCGCAAAAGGGTATGAACATGATAGCTGGCAATGCATGTTTACATTACCTGCACGGTTGCGCCTGACTCGGAATAAGCAATTACACCTGCTAACCGGGTCATTGGCGCTCATCAGCAAGGTAGAGGAAGCTTTTGAATCCTGTGCGAATCACTGGGTTTCATTTACATACGGCCCAGACAATCGGCCACAATCAACTCATCTTGTTCATCAAGACATATTAACAAAGCAAAATACGACAGATCACAAGGTAGGTCAAACGTGACTGTGGCAGGGTCGCCTGTCTCCTTTCTTCTGTAGGATAGGATATACGTGGTATATAATAGTTACCGACTGAGACCGAGGTATTCAATTTAGATGAGGACGTGAATCATAGACGCCGAGGTCGTCAGGCCGAGGTGTTGATGTTTCACGTGCGCGAGGATTTCACTTGGCTCAAATGTCTTAATATACAATAAAAAAATATTTGCCAAGCATTCAGTTGAATCAACATTGTATATCGGGAAAACATATACGTTTCAAATTGGAAAATTAACGATTATGCATAGCACATACATGCTACATGTATACTTTGTAAATACCTATTTAGATTATGATCAATAGATATGCTTTGGTTACACAGACACTGCAAAGGTTTAATCGATATGACTTTAAACTTAACATCAACCAACCTCAATTTTACATTCTGTGTCCGTTACATCTTAAAAAGGAATTTCGCCATGTATTACCTGCGAGGATATTGAGTCGTTGATCAGTGTACTGCTTCATTATGGGACAGTTGACTGCAGACAGACTGGCGACAGATGGGACGGGAGACCTGACTTGTCTGTCTTGATAAGCTGGTGTTATGTCATGTCCCATTCAGGAGAGATTGATTTTCTACAATACGATGATTGATAGAAAGCATTCAATTCACTTTTCCTGTTATAGATGGGAGACACATTGAAGGACGAGGCAGTACGTAAAGTGGGTGCCTACTTGGAGAAAGGAGTGGGATTCGATGTCAGCAGAGAGCGCTATGACCAGACGGCCACGGAATATGACGCGGTAAATAAACCTGCAGTTCGACCTTCTTATTTCTGTGTTGAAATATTGACATTCAGTTGAGATGCGGACTTTGATATTTCACTAAAGGGAGTGTGGAATGAAACACGTCTTTTCCCTGAATTGTTTACTTAAAATGTCTCGACTTGCTTCTTCTCACACTGCAATCTACTCATCACCTAACAGCCGCTCTGCTCTCAACACGAATGTGCAACCAAGTGTTTTACAGTAACTCTTCATTCCTCGTCTTACCTTACCTTGGCTCATAAGTATTTGGTTGCAGTGAATAAAGTAGCGTGTATGTAACGCATCCTGCCATTGACTCGTTCCGTATCAACCATTTCTAACAATCTTTAAAATTCCTATTTATTAATTCAGGTTCGTCCACAGTTATAGATAGAAACTGAGAGTAACTGATTGCTGTTTAGTTCTTAATATAATAATTTTACAATCCAAGGTATCTATTACAACCAATGGGAATTGAGATGTGATATAACACACATTTGAAATCATATTCGGGTAGTACAAACAAAAAAACATTAAGGGTTTAATGTTTACAAACTGTTTCAAAAGTACATACCAAGGCATGCTTTAGGGTAGAACATATTAAATCAAACAAAGTGAGTAGAGGAGACTGGATGTAAAATAACGTATACTGACATGATCGAAAACTGAACTAGTTAGCCATCAGTAAGATGTTTAATACAACTGTAAATATTGTAATAAAAGACAATGTAAGTTACAACGTTCGTCATGATATCAGAATGTCCTTGTGCCAAATTGTAAAATGGTCAAGGCGTTTACCTTTGTTGAAAAAGTGACTGTAACCGAACTCTGAAGGTACCGATTTGAATGTGAAAGTTCCATCTGCAACCAGAATCAAAGATTTCAAGTAATATCTCATGTTATATATAACTAATGGCTATCGGCAAAACGTCATGTGAGTCATTTTGACAGGCAAACATATTAAAGGACACCAGGCTTATTATTATTGATATTACATATTCCCTAACACATTTTCAGTACACGAAGGCGACCAACTACGAAGGCCCTACTGAGCTGGGCATATCAATGAAGGAACTGTACCCGACCTGTCGTGAGTCCAAGGTGATTCTGGACATTGCATGTGGAACTGGACTGTCCGGACAGGCGGTGAGGGGTCAACCTTGACATAGAAGATATCAAACAAAATTCCATTCCCTCTTTGAGGTTTTTCAGTTAAATTTAAATGTACAATTGACAATATTTAGTCAAGCTAAGTTATGAAGAATACGTGTATCTCTTAACTTCAAAATTCTGTATTGTTTTGTAGATACATATGTGTTGTGAATCGAATTTTGTCATTAACATGTCAAGAAAAGATAACAATCTTTACTCTAACATTTATAATATGTTTCATAAGTTTTAATGATACATAGAACCGGAATTTTAACTTTCAAAAAACATATATCCATCCCATATCGACTTTGTTTGACCTGTCTCATTGCATCGTTAAATAAATTTTGTTGGTGTATAAAGCACGTGGAATCCCCCCCCCCCCCCCCCCCCCCCCTAATACGTAATGAAAATAAAGGACGTCAGCTTGTTATGACTTCGTAAGAATGAGAAATCAGATAATAAGATGGTTAACCCAATTACCCAATGACAAGTTTGTCATTCTCACGATTAGAAATGAACAGTTCTTTTTTAGCAACGATTTGCAGATGATAATGTTGTAAAACTGCCCTTTTATCACCCAAGTAATTATACAAGTACATATCCGATACTTTCGCTACTTTAGCAGCAAATAGTATGGTGTTTGCAAATTATCTCTTGAAGGATATTTGGTGACAAACACATCCTTCAAAGAATTTCTTAAAACGGTCAAGGATGTGTTGTTAATGATGACCATTGAGGGTTCCAAAATGTAATTTAAATATCCCTAATCATTATCAATTGAAATATTTTGAAGTTGATATTTTAGTTGTGGGAGTCCGGCTTCCGTCATATTGATGCTGTAGACCCATCACAAGGAATGCTGGATGTGGCTAAAGAGAAGAATGTCTACAAGAGACTCATTTGTGACTTTGTGGATGACAAGCACCAACTCGATATACCAGACAGTGAGTTCATATAAACACAAACTACTCAATATATCAGAAAGTTAATTTACATTGATAATCAGATGTACACTTAAAGTGAGTTCATATCAACAACATAAACTCACCATAATAAATCACACAGTATGTTCCAACAAACAACATTAACTAGATATACCAAAACGCGAGATTACATAAGCGGTTTGACTGAAAATGACACCCAAACTGTGGCTCGTGAACATGTTTGTTGCAAGGAGTAAGCTTACCTCCTTGAGATATACGGCAATACTTGGAACTAATAGGAAACACTTCAAGAAATGTCCCTTGGACGTTGTTAACTTTTATAGTATATATTGTAGACGTTTACTTAAAATATGCAATATACTATTATTCTTTAATTATTCCGCTTGTGATCCATCAGATACTTACGATGCTGTAACCATAGTTGGAGGTATGGGAGAAAACCAAATTCCATCCGGGGCTTTCGGAGAAATGTGCAGAGTCGTGAAACCAGGCTAGTATGAAGACGAACATTACTTAACTTTATAAAATACATTTCGTAGAGACTAAATACTAAATGGAATTAAGGTTTATCCAGGTTGTTCATCCTAATGGGCGAGTGAGCTTTGTGTCACGGGACAACTTCGATATAACCTAGTAGTTTAGTCTTTATTTCAGGTACTCAAAAGGCCTCAGGCCTCTAGTAAATTCCATATATACATTTGCTTCTTTATAACTGTTAGATACAAGATGGCGCTGGATGTATAGCGACACTGCTTATCAGCTCTGAAACTTTTAGGCATTTTGTCCGTGTTTAAGGATGCCAGATGCTTCAAAAACGGTCTAGCATGAATGTGAACATCTGGACTATTGGAATAGTCAACTTTCTCTTTGGATTATTGTGACAATGAGGAATTATAGTAATCTCATTTCTATTGTCAGACTGAAGCTGACATTGGAAATACTCAGCCACCAAGTAGGTCACAGCGGATTGTGTACAGTAGACAAGCTCTTGTAGAGATAAGGAACCAGGGTCAGTGTAGGGTTGAACCGTTGACATGTTTATCAATTCGGCATCTGAGACTTAACAACAGATACAAAACAACTCGCAGAAAAAGAGGCTACAGAGGCTAAATATACACTTTAAATTTCTAGGATATTTGAATTGTTTAACAGTTATACTTACAAATTATACTTATTTGGATGGACGTTTATAAGATTTACCCTTTATATATTTCTTTTGAATGTTACTGTAGATAGGACACACCAGAAGGAAATTATACAATTTCTTCAGTTACATTTGAAAGGCATACTTTACACGTTCTTTGTTCTCTATGTATATTAACATATCTACCTGTCTCAATTAAAAGTTCATGGGATGAGCATCGAAATTGTGCTTGACTTATTCTATACTTTTAACATCTAACGATAGATAAAATTGGTATGGATATCGCTTTTGAACATTAGGTAAGTGTCACATTTGCTTGAGAGATAATTTCGTATGCCAATTTTGCAAAAAGATATCCTTTTGTTTTTGAGTAAAGGAGTTCATGAATTCCGGATATATTCCATGTTCTTGGTTTTGCCAAATATTTCCAAATCCTGTCGTAAATAAAAGTTATTTTACGTTTGTTATCCAGTGTTTATGCCCATTTGTATCAGATATATAAAATCATCATATTGTAGCGTTTCTTTGGTGTGCGATAGGATGGCATGTATAATAACTTTATCCAATTGACCTAGTATGTGTTAGTAGATTAGAACAATGATACAGTAGAAATGTTGATGATTTATCATATTGTTGATGATCACAATATTCATCGGACGAATTGCATTATTTTTCATTTCAATTGAGAAAACGAATATTTATAGAGCCAAATTATATTCTATGTAGAACATGAAGTGAATTCACATTTTTCAAAGACCTTCAGGTTCCTCGTATTGATCACATTCGGGAAGATGTCTTACTGACTACAGTCATAGCAGCAATCAATACTCATGATCAAAATCACCTTCATCAGACGAATTGGATTAGTTTTAAAGAAATCCGCATGAAATATAATCTGACTCTTCAGCTGGGCAACGAATAGCAGGATTAAATGTGATATTTTGTTAAATATTATGGGATCTCCATTAGAAGATGTTTCGTGAGATTCATTTACTGAAATACACCTCTTTATGTTATGTTATTTGTTTTCATTTAATTTTAGCAAATGTCAATTTCCTCAGCATCATGTGATCGCTCACGTTTCCAGGAGTTCAAACATCATTTGAATCCTGTTACACACTGTGCTAAAACTTGGGGAGCAATTATTATATATGTATTTGTTTTCTGGATTCGGTTTTCCAAATCTATAAGTAAGTAAGTAAAAATTCCAATCCACGCTCACGAGATGGAAGATCATTTAAATCAGTATTCTCTGAACTCAAGGTAACAATTAATTGTCAAAGTAGTAATTAAATTGTGATATCTGTTAATGGAAAACCTGATTCGAATTATTTAGTCCAGTAATTGCTAATGTTCTCTTTGGCAGGTGGCGTAATTGTGAACGTGACGCGCGTGGAACACTACACCATTGTGGACGACTACGTCAAAAACCTGGCCCCTTACTTCCGGAAACTAGAGGATGATGGGAAATGGAAGAAAGAGTCAACAAGAACCTTTCCCAACTTCATCATGGGTAGAGAGGGCACCGCGTCCGTACATCGAGTCCTCGCTTGATATACCGATTACAAACTGTATACCTTATTCGTTAATATTTCAGTTTCATATAATTATAAACATTCGAAAAGTTATTTCCGTATTTATTCAAATAAATATAGAATTTTAACAAGAATGGTATTTTATAAAATGCTATATTATTAACAGTTTCAATTTTATTGTGTAATTTCCTTTGCAAAAAATCTGTTAAAATGAAAATAAATTCATGAAAAGTGACAGAAAGATTGGATTACTAAATGACAAAATCTAAAATGCTCTGTCAGCATTTCGGAAACTCTACAGCATTTTGATCATATACAATTTCCAACTCAAAATTAATACGCTCAAAGATGGAGTAGCTGAAGGTCAAATGGAATGTACACTACACTCAATCGCAAAGAAACGTCAACAAATACAAGATAATTCAATACATGGTTGAAACAACCGACTGAAACAAAGACATATCATGTTATCAGACGCCAACTAAACTTAATTGTAAATGTTAAAACATTATCTGTTCATATTTCCGAGAAACACGCTTTTTAGAAATCATCGTTTTCGAATCTCCTTAACATGATTAGATGGGATAGACAAAGGGGCATTTTTGGATTTGTTTTATGACGTCATACAGTAAAGACGCGTCACCTAATTGAAGTCCAAGAAGGTTATTAATGTCGATATCATCAATGGAACTTCTACATGTTATGTTGTTATAAGTTGAATGTCAAACATGCTGGTCAAGCATTCAAAATCAACTTTCTCGAACAGTATTTCGAGTTTTACACTGTTGGAAATGTGGTGACGTTTCTTTCGCGGTTGGTTGTATGGAGTTTGTACAAAATCAGGCAAGGTACATGAACATGAGTGAGTGAGGGAGTTAGGGTTTAACGCCGCTTTCAATAGTATTTAACTTATATCGCGGCTGCTAGTATTATGGCAGAAAGCCCGCAACGCCATGTGGCTAGGCACTGCGGTGAAACCTGCGAGCAGCGGCTGGAACTAGCGAACCATGGGTGGTACTACTACTATTCAGTGTAGCATTGCACCCAAACCTTACTGCGTGTAGAACAGTTCTCTACTGCAGAAAAAGTTGCCGGCGGGATTCGAACCCCGGACCTCTTGATCCGAAACCGAACGCGCTAACCACTGCGCTATGCCGCCCCTACTTGCACATGTATGTTGTACCCGTATATATAACACAGGCTATAGTTTAATCGCTGAAACACATTCATGGTGTGAATTGTTTACATCCACTGAGACTAAACAACGTCTGAAATGACATGTTTGAGTCACTATTTACATATTCTTTGAAAGAATCGGTTAGAATATTTGCACCGAAAAGAAGATACCTGCCTTCATCATGATTTGTAATCATTCTTTTTTAATACCTATAGTGTCCACTTGTGTTGTGCTGATCTTTGTGGCTGCAGGATGTCCAGTCGTGCTGTGCTGATCTTTGTGACTGCAGGGTGTCATATTGTGTTGCGCTGATCTTTGTGACTGCAGGGTGTCCACTTGTGTTGTGCTGATCTTTGTGGCTTCAGGGGTTCCACTTGTGTTGTGCTGACCTTTGTGGCTGCAGGGTGTCCAATTGTGCTATGCTGATCTTTGTGGCTGCAGGGTGTCCACTTGTGTAGTTGTGTTGATCTTTGTGGCTGCATTATATATATATATAATGATAACCATTTAAACTTTCCGGATGTCACTGTTAAGATTGCAACAGGAGGTAACATAGCAACGGATATATTTTATAAGAAAACAGATTCACACCAGTATCTAGACTTTGGTTCATGCCACCCTCATCATACCAAACGTAACATTCCGTACTGTCTGGCCAGAAGAGTTTGCACTATTGTTTCGGATGATGATGTTAAAATCACTCGCCTTGGTGAACTAAAAGGTTTTTTACTTCAACAAAATTATTCAGACCAATTTATACTCGATAGTATACAAAAGGCGTTAAAAACGGAACAACAACAGCTGAGATCTAAGAGGGATAAAGACATGAATACTCAGAATAATCTCACTCTTGTATCTACATTCAATCCTAGTCATGATAGCACTATGTCTATTGTCAAGCGCTATCTTTCTGTTCTAAGTCCGAGTCAAAAAATGAAAAAGATTGTTAATAAATACAACAGCCGTAAGCAACCAAAAAACCTACGCAAAATGTTAACTGCACCTAGATTTGACTCGATTGATGTTGTTCCCAAAGTCTCTAAATGTGGAGACTCTCGTTGCCACACGTGTGAAAGCATAGTTGAAGGATGTTCCATTAACATTTCACCCAAAGATAATTTTGTTGTTAAACAAAATATGAATTGTGATACGAAACATGTTATTTATGTCATCACGTGTTCTGGGTGTAATGAGAAGTATATCGGGAAAACAGAACAAAAATTAAAAAGAAGAATGAACCTTCATCGATCCAACATTAATCAACCCCGAAATCGTACTATCCCTCTCAGTGAACATTTAGATAAATGTGGTAAAGGCAAATTCAAAGTTTTCCCGATTTACAAACTCAATTACAACAATGATAATTATTTACTTTTGAAAGAATCGCATTTCATTCATAAATATGCGCCAAAATTAAATGGCAAAACATGATCTTGTTTAAATCATAACCATCTATTGTTGTCAAAGTACATTATGACGTCATAAGTTCCTGTGTGACGTCATAGTGCTATGTACTGTGTGTCAGTTACTGCATTAAACGGCCTGAAGAAGTAGGTACATGATGTACCTATTAAAAACGTTAGCCAAACTTATTTCAACTTCAGATTTAACTTCTACAGATTTAAATCTTCGCCCATATTACGAATAGATTTGTTTTCATTTGTTTTATATTTCAAATCCCACGTAAAGGTAACGCTCTCTGTATCATGTGTGCGTAGGCTAAATGTCAGTGTATTCCGATAAGAAAGAGGAGAATAAAGGTAAGTACCGGATAACACATACCTAATGATTTTTTTCTTTTTAATCATAAACATAAGACATAGAAATCTGTTTTGAAAGGTCTTATAATATTTATGATTTAGAAACATTTGACACTACCGTAATGACACTTGACATTACCGTAATGTCAACAAAATAAATAACTTAAACCATTTTAAAAGTTTGGCTTTATGGATTGATCTCATGAAATGTTACATGTATGTGAGAGCGATACACATTAGCAAAACAATGTAAAGATCAAGTATTATTTTATAGAGATATACAAGTCATGAAGCTAGTATGTATGTTATACAAAACAAGTCATGGAAATAACTGGCCACTCATTGGTACTGAGTGTTGAGAGTATTAAGTCAATACAGGGTTCTTCAGAAAATGTTTACTAATATAATAAGTCAGCCAGTGTTAATTTACAAATTTATTTCATTATCGATGTACAATCAAGCAGACACAATTTGTTTGAGGTAATATGTAGCTATTCACATATATGTAACTTTCAGGAAACAATTTTGTAAATATCATCAGTCATTAAAACTAATTAATAAACAAAATACAAATTATACATTTTTATAGTAAATTCATACTAAATATAAACAAATATAAAAACAAATATTCCCAGAGGATAGCTATTAACTCTTCATTGGAATATTCATTCCATTTGATATTTGCTGGCAACTACGTGTAACACCCGAGGTAGGTTACATATCAGAATAAATCTTGTTATTATAAAACTCAAAACAGTAGCCCGATACAATCATCTTCCTATAAGTAAACAAATCAAATTGCAAATGTGCTAATTGAACAATGTTTATGAACATTGACACACAAGCTGATAGGGCATAACGGTATCTTAATATACAATCCATGGTGAGTAGAAACAAAGGTATCTTAATATAAATCCATGGTGAGTAGAAACAAAGGTATCTTAATATAAATCCATGGTGAGTAGAAACAAAGGTATCTTAATATACAATCCATGGTGAGTAGAAACAAAGGTATCTTAATATACAATCCATGGTGAGTGGAAACAAAGGTATCTTAATATACACTCCATGGTGAGTAGAAACAAAGGTATCTTAATATACAATCCATGGTGAGTAGAAACAAAGGTATCTTAATATACAATTCATGGTGAGTAGAAACAAAGATATCTTAATATACAATCCATGGTGAGTAGAAACAAAGGTATCTTAATATACAATCCATGGTGAGTAGAAACAAAGGTATCTAAATATACAATCCATGGTGAGTAGAAACAAAGGTATCTTAATATACACTCCATGGTGAGTAGAAACAAAGGTATCTTAATATACAATCCATGGTGAGTAGAAACAAAGGTATCTTAATATACACTCCATGGTGAGTAGAAACAAAGGTATCTTAATATACACTCCATGGTGAGTAGAAACAAAGGTATCTTAATATACACTCCATGGTGAGTAGAAACAGAGATATCTTAATATACAATCCATGGTGAGTAGAAACAAAGGTATCTTAATATACACTCCATGGTGAGTAGAAACAAAGGTATCTTAATATACACTCCATGGTGAGTAGAAACAAAGGTATCTTAATATACAATCCATGGTGAGTAGAAACAAAGGTATCTTAACATACAATCCATGGTGAGTAGAAACAAAGGTATCTTAATATACAATCCATGGTGAGTAGAAACAAAGGTATCTTAATATACAATCCATGGTGAGTAGAAACAAAGGTATCTTAATATACAATCCATGGTGAGTAGAAACAAAGGTATCTTAATATACAACCCATGGTGAGTAGAAACAAAGGTATCTTAATATACAATCCATGGTGAGTAGAAACAAAGGTATCTTAATATACAACCCATGGTGAGTAGAAACAAATGTATCTTAATATACAACCCATGGTGAGTAGAAACAAAGGTATCTTAATATACACTCCATGGTGAGTAGAAACAAAGATATCTTAATATACACTCCATGGTGAGTAGAAACAAAGGTATCTTAATATACAATCCATGGTGAGTAGAAACAAAGGTATCTTAATATACAATCCATGGTGAGTAGAAACAAAGGTATCTTAATATACACTCCATGGTGAGTAGAAACAAAGATATCTTAATATACAACCCATGGTGAGTAGAAACAAAGGTATCTTAATATACAATCCATGGTGAGTAGAAACAAAGGTATCTTAATATACAACCCATGGTGAGTAGAAACAAAGGTATCTTAATATACAATCCATGGTGAGTAGAAACAAAGGTATCTTAATATACAATCCATGGTGAGTAGAAACAAAGGTATCTTAATATACAATCCATGGTGAGTAGAAACAAAGGTATCTTAATATACACTCCATGGTGAGTAGAAACAAAGGTATCTTAATATACAATCCATGGTGAGTAGAAACAAAGGTATCTTAATATACAATCCATGGTGAGTAGAAACAAAGGTATCTTAATATACACTCCATGGTGAGTAGAAACAAAGGTATCTTAATATACAATCCATGGTGAGTAGAAACAAAGGTATCTTAATTTACAACCCATGGTGAGTAGAAACAAAGGTATCTTAATATACACTCCATTGTGAGTAGAAACAAAGGTATCTTAATATACAATCCATGGTGAGTAGAAACAAAGGTATCTTAATATACAACCCATGGTGAGTAGAAACAAAGGTATCTTAATATACACTCCATGGTGAGTAGAAACAAAGGTATCTTAATATACACTCCATGGTGAGTAGAAACAAAGGTATCTTAATATACACTCCATGGTGAGTAGAAACAAAGGTATCTTAATATACACTCCATGGTGAGTAGAAACAACGATATCTTAATATACACTCCATGGTGAGTAGAAACAAAGGTATCTTAATGTACAATCCATGGTGAGTAGAAACAAAGGTATCTTAATATACAATCCATGGTGAGTAGAAACAAAGATATCTTAATATACAATCCATGGTGAGTAGAAACAAATGTATCTTAATATACAATCCATGGTGAGTAGAAACAAAGGTATCTTAATATACACTCCATGGTGAGTAGAAACAAAGATGTCTTAATATACACTCCATGGTGAGTAGAAACAAAGGTATATTAATATACAATCCATGGTGAGTAGAAACAAAGATATCTTAATATACACTCCATGGTGAGTAGAAACAAATGTATCTTTATATACAATCAATGGTGAGTAGAAACAAAAGTATCTTAATATACAATCCATGGTGAGTAGAAACAAAGGTATCCTAATATACAATCCATGGTTAGTAGAAACAAAGATATCTTAATATACAATCCATGGTGAGTAGAAACAAAGATATCTTAATATACAATCCATGGTGAGTAGAAACAAAGGTATCTTGATATACAATCCATGGTGAGTAGAAACAAAGGTATCTTAATATACACTCCATGGTGAGTAGAAACAAAGGTATCTTAATATACAATCCATGGTGAGTAGAAACAAAGGTTTCTTAATATACAATCCATGGTGAGTAGAAACAAAGGTATCCTAATATACAATCCATGGTGAGTAGAAACAAAGATATCTTAATATACAATCCATGGTGAGTAGAAACAAAGGTATCTTAATATACACTCCATGGTGAGTAGAAACAAAGGTATCTTAATATACACTCCATGGTGAGTAGAAACAAAGATATCTTAATATACACTCCATGGTGAGTAGAAACAAAGGTATCTTAATATACACTCCATGGTGAGTAGAAACAAAGGTATCTTAATATACAATCCATGGTGAGTAGAAACAAAGATATCTTAATATACAATCCATGGTGAGTAGAAACAAAGGTATCTTAATATACAATCCATGGTGAGTAGAAACAAAGATATCTTAATATACAATCCATGGTGAGTAGAAACAAAGGTATCTTAATATACACTCCATGGTGAGTAGAAACAAAGATATCTTAATATACAATCCATGGTGAGTAGAAACAAAGGTATCTTAATATACACTCCATGGTGAGTAGAAACAAAGGTATCTTAATATGCAATCCATGGTGAGTAGAAACAAAGGTATCTTAATATACAATCCATGGTGAGTAGAAACAAAGATATCTTAATATACAATCCATGGTGAGTAGAAACAAAGGTATCTTAATATACAATCCATGGTGAGTAGAAACAAAGATATCTTAATATACAATCCATGGTGAGTAGAAACAAAGGTATCCTACCTTCTTAAATCTTTTTGGTCATGAACACATCCCACCAACAATAGCTTCAATGTTCGAGAACAGGTTGTTAGTATTATTAATATATTAGTTAGTATTTGTACTTTGTTCATATTAATCGCCCTACTTTTATATTGTATTTGCATAACATTTTTACATACATATACCATCCTGATCGACTTATTCTGCATCTAACTGTTTATGCATTATGCTCATGTACCACCGACTGTGGGGATTGAGTTGATCAAAACCTTGAAACCTTGTTAATACTTTTGCCCTCTAGTGTTTCATTATGAAAAATATATTCATAACTATTTTCATATCATCAACAATAAAATCTTGAAAAGGATATTGTTAGTTATGGGAGACGGGATTTAGTCAAATTAATACTGTGGACCAATCATAAGGAATGCTGGACGTGGCTGAAGATATTAATGTCTACATGAGATTCCTTTATGGTCTGTGGATGGCAAGCACCAACTCGATATACCAGACAATGAGCTTATATAAACACCGACTACTTGGATTACAAGACAGTGAATTAATATGATGTCATTTTTAAAATTATGGCCCAACAGGCAAATCTGATAAGAGAATAAGAGAATTGACCTATTTTTTACATAGTTTTGTCATTGACAGACGGACAGTTTACTATGTCGGTGCTATAGGGTTGTGAACTGCCTGCAAATCTTCCTTCATTATGATATCTTAAAAACACTGTTACAACATATCTACAACATTCCCTCACTTGCTGTTCATAGGGAATTTTAAATAATAATAATAATAATAATAATAATAATAATTTTAAAATTCATAAATCAGTTCACCATAGATATATCAAGTTAAGTAACTCTAGTTTTAACGTTTGAAAAGCTACGTTGTCTGGTTCATTCGGCTTGCAGAACTACTGTATCCTCAGTAACAGTGGTGCTTGTTTCCTTTCTTTATGAAACTATAACCAATAACATATGTTAATCATTCAAGGAACTGCTAAATGGTTAGTTAGATCGGTACTAGACGTCAGTAGGCCACTCTTACCAGGATTCATTCTGTACGCAGGAAAATCAGCTGATACTAACCACGATCATTCTGCAACTTCCAAATGCAAGGTATGCCTTTTGCCAGTCTCCATTACTGGCTGATTCAGGCCTTGCAGCATTTCCCTCGCTTTGTTGTGCCAAGATAGTGGACGTGCACCTGAAATTCATAGTGGTGCCGGATTTCCAAGCACAGAGATCTTAATAAAACATTGCAAGGCCTAAATCAGCCAGTAATGAAGATTGGCAAAAGTTAGACCTTGCGTTTGGAAGTTGAAGCATTCCGTTGGTCAATGGTGCACGAAGTTTTGTGCGATTTTGAAACTAATTATGTAAAAATGATACCTCAAGAAAAGCCGTTTTTAATTGTTTATTTTTATAACACATATTCAATATGATATTATTCTATGGTGGATATTATTCTATTACTGAGTCCGTGATCCACCAGATACATACGACGCTGTGACCATAGTGGGAGGTATGATCCACCAGATACATACGACGCAGTGACCATAGTGGGAGGTATGATCCACCAGATACATACGACGCTGTGACCATAGTGGGAGGTATGATCCACCAGATATATACGACGCTGTGACCACAGTGGGAGGTATGATCCACCAGATATATACGACGCTGTGACCATAGTGGGAGGTATGATCCACCAGATACATACGACGCTGTTACCATAGTGGGAGGTATGATCCACCAGATACATACGACGCTGTGACCATAGTGGGAGGTATGATCCACCAGATACATACGACGCTGTGACCATAGTGGGAGGTATGATCCACCAGATACATACGACGCTGTGACCATAGTGGGAGGTATGATCCACCAGATACATACGACGCTGTGACCATAGTGGGAGGTATGATCCACCAGATACATACGACGCTGTGACCATAGTGGGAGGTATGATCCACCAGATACATACGACGGTGTGACCATAGTGGGAGGTATGATCCACCAGATACATACGACGCTGTGACCATAGTGGGAGGTATGATCCACCAGATACATACGACGCTGTGACCATAGTGGGAGGTATGATCCACCAGATACATACGACGCTGTGACCATAGTGGGAGGTATGATCCACCAGATACATACGACGCTGTGACCATAGTGGGAGGTATGATCCACCAGATATATACGACGCTGTGACCATAGTGGGAGGTATGATCCACCAGATACATACGACGGTGTGACCATAGTGGGAGGTATGATCCACCAGATACATACGACGCTGTGACCATAGTGGGAGGTATGATCCACCAGATACATACGACGCTGTGACCATAGTGCGAGGTATGATCCACCAGATACATACGACGCTGTGACCATAGTGGGAGGTACGATCCACCAGATACATACGACGCTGTGACCATAGTGGGAGGTACGATTCACCAGATACATACGACGCTGTGACCATAGTGGGAGGTATGATCCACCAGATACATACGACGCTGTGACCATAGTGGGAGGTATGATCCACCAGATACATACGACGCTGTGACCATAGTGGGAGGTATGTTGATACGACGCTGTGACCATAGTGGGAGGTATGATCCACCAGATACATACGACGCTGTGACCATAGTGGGAGGTATGATCCACCAGATACATACGACGCTGTGACCATAGTGGGAGGTATGATCCACCAGATACATACGACGCTGTGACCATAGTTGGAGGTATGATCCACCAGATACATACGATGCTGTGACCATAGTGGGAGGTATGATCCACCAGATACATACGACGCTGTGACCATAGTGGGAGGTATGATCCACAGGATACATACGACGCTGTGACCACAGTGGGAGGTATGATCCACCAGATACATACGACGCTGTGACCATAGTGGGAGGTATGATCCACCAGATACATACGACGCTGTGACCATAGTGGGAGGTATGATCCACCAGATACATACGACGCTGTGACCATAGTGGGAGGTATGATCCACCAGATACATACGACGCAGTGACCATAGTGGGAGGTATGATCCACCAGATACATACGACGCTGTGACCATAGTGGGAGGTATGATCCACCAGATACATACGACGCTGTGACCATAGTGGGAGGTATGATCCACAGGATACATACGACGCTGTGACCACAGTGGGAGGTATGATCCACCAGATACATACGACGCTGTGACCATAGTGGGAGGTATGATCCACCAGATACATACGACGCAGTGACCATAGTGGGAGGTATGATCCACCAGATACATACGACGCTGTGACCATAGTGGGAGGTATGATCCACCAGATACATACGACGCTGTGACCAAAATGGGAGGTATGATCCACCAGATACATACGACGCAGTGACCATAGTGGGAGGTATGATCCACCAGATACATACGACGCTGTGACCATAGTGGGAGGTATGATCCACCAGATACATACGACGCTGTGACCATAGTTGGAGGTATGATCCACCAGATACATACGACGCTGTGACAATAGTGGGAGGTATGATCCACCAGATACATACGACGCTGTGACCATAGTGGGAGGTATGATCAACCAGATACATACGACGCTGTGACCATAGTGGGAGGTATGATCCACCAGATACATACGACGCTGTGACCATAGTGGGAGGTATGATCCACCAGATACATACGACGCTGTGACCATAGTGGGAGGTATGATCCACCAGATACATACGACGCTGTGACCATAGTAGGAGGTATGATCCACCAGATACATACGACGCTGTGACCATAGTGGGAGGTATGATCCACCAGATACATACGACGCTGTGACCATAGTGGGAGGTATGATCCACCAGATACATACGACGCTGTTACCATAGTGGGAGGTATGATCCACCAGATACATACGACGCTGTGACCATAGTTGGAGGTATGATCCACCAGATACATACGACGCTGTGACCATAGTGGGAGGTATGATCCACCAGATACATACGACGCTGTGACCATAGTGGGAGGTATGATCCACCAGATACATACGACGCTGTGACCATAGTGGGAGGTATGATCCACCAGATACATACGACGCTGTGACCATAGTGGGAGGTATGATCCACCAGATACATACGACGCTGTGACCATAGTGGGAGGTATGATCCACCAGATACATACGACGCTGTGACCATAGTGGGAGGTATGATCCACCAGATACATACGACGCTGTGACCATAGTTGGAGGTATGATCCACCAGATACATACGACGCTGTGACCATAGTGGGAGGTATGATCCACCAGATACATACGACGCTGTGACCATAGTGGGAGGTATGATCCACCAGATACATACGACGCTGTGACCATAGTGGGAGGTATGATCCACCAGATACATACGACGCTGTGACCATAGTGGGAGGTATGATCCACCAGATACATACGACGCTGTGACCATAGTGGGAGGTATTATCCACCAGATACATACGACGCTGTGACCATAGTGGGAGGTATGATCCACCAGATACATACGACGCAGTGACCATAGTGGGAGGTATGATCCACCAGATACATACGACGCTGTGACCATAGTGGGAGGTATGATCCACCAGATACATACGACGCTGTGACCATAGTGGGAGGTATGATCCACCAGATACATACGACGCTGTGACCATAGTGGGAGGTATTATCCACCAGATATATACGACGCTGTGACCATAGTGGGAGGTATGATCCACCAGATACATACGACGCTGTGACCATAGTGGGAGGTATGATCCACCAGATACATACGACGCTGTTACCATAGTGGGAGGTATTATCCACCAGATATATACGACGCTGTGACCATAGTGGGAGGTATGATCCACCAGATACATACGACGCTGTGACCATAGTGGGAGGTATGATCCACCAGATACATACGACGCTGTGACCATAGTGGGAGGTATGATCCACCAGATACATACGACGCAGTGACCATAGTGGGAGGTATGATCCACCAGATACATACGACGCTGTGACCATAGTGGGAGGTATGATCCACCAGATACATACGACGCAGTGACCATAGTGGGAGGTATGATCCACCAGATACATACGACGCTGTGACCATAGTGGGAGGTATGATCCACCAGATACATACGACGCTGTTACCATAGTGGGAGGTATGATCCACCAGATACATACGACGCTGTGACCATAGTGGGAGGTATGATCCACCAGATACATACGACGATGTTACCATAGTGGGAGGTATGATCCACCAGATACATACGACGGTGTGACCATAGTGGGAGGTATGATCCACCAGATACATACGACGCTGTGACCATAGTGGGAGGTATGATCCACCAGATACATACGACGCTGTTACCATAGTGGGAGGTATGATCCACCAGATACATACGACGGTGTGACCATAGTGGGAGGTATGATCCACCAGATACATACGACGCTGTGACCATAGTGGGAGGTATGATCCACCAGATACATACGACGCTGTTACCATAGTGGGAGGTATGATCCACCAGATACATACGACGCTGTGACCATAGTGGGAGGTATGATCCACCAGATACATACGACGCTGTGACCATAGTGGGAGGTATGATCCACCAGATACATACGACGCTGTGACCATAGTGGGAGGTATGATCCACCAGATACATACGACGCTGTGACCATAGTGGGAGGTATGTTGATACGACGCTGTGACCATAGTGGGAGGTATGATCCACCAGATACATACGACGCTGTGACCATAGTGGGAGGTATGATCCACCAGATACATACGACGCTGTGACCATAGTGGGAGGTATGATCCACCAGATACATACGACGCTGTGACCATAGTGGGAGGTATGATCCACCAGATACATACGACGCTGTGACCATAGTGGGAGGTATGATCCACCAGATACATACGACGCTGTTACCATAGTGGGAGGTATTATCCACCAGATATATACGACGCTGTGACCATAGTGGGAGGTATGATCCACCAGATACATACGACGCTGTGACCATAGTGGGAGGTATGATCCACCAGATACATACGACGCTGTGACCATAGTTGGAGGTATGATCCACCAGATACATACGACGCTGTGACCATAGTGGGAGGTATGATCCACCAGATACATACGACGCTGTTACCATAGTGGGAGGTATTATCCACCAGATATATACGACGCTGTGACCATAGTGGGAGGTATGATCCATCAGATACATACGACGCTGTGACCATAGTGGGAGGTATGATCCACCAGATACATACGACGCTGTGACCATAGTTGGAGGTATGATCCACCAGATACATACGACGCTGTGACCATAGTGGGAGGTATGATCCACCAGATACATACGATGCTGTGACCATAGTGGGAGGTATGATCCACCAGATACATACGACGCTGTGACCATAGTGGGAGGTATGTTGATACGACGCTGTGACCATAGTGGGAGGTATGATCCACCAGATACATACGACGCTGTGTCCATAGTGGGAGGTATGATCCACCAGATACATACGACGCTGTGACCATAGTGGGAGGTATGATCCACCAGATACATACGACGGTGTGACCATAGTGGGAGGTATGATCCACCAGATACATACGACGCTGTGACCATAGTGGGAGGTATGATCCACCAGATATATACGACGCTGTGGCCATAGTGGGAGGTATGATCCACCAGATACATACGACGCTGTGACCATAGTGGGAGGTATGATCCACCAGATACATACGACGCTGTGACCATAGTGGGAGGTATGATCCACCAGATACATACGACGCTGTGACCATAGTTGGAGGTATGATCCAACCGATACATACGACGCTGTGACCATAGTGGGAGGTATGATCCACCAGATACATACGACGCAGTAACCATAGTGGGAGGTATGATCCACCAGATACATACGACGCTGTGACCATAGTGGGAGGTATGATCCACCAGATACATACGACGCTGTGACCATAGTGGGAGGTATGATCCACCAGATACATACGACGCTGTGACCATAGTGGGAGGTATGATCCACCAGATACATACGACGCTGTGACCATAGTGGGAGGTATGATCCACCAGATACATACGACGGTGTGACCATAGTGGGAGGTATGATCCACCAGATACATACGACGCTGTGACCATAGTGGGAGGTATGATCCACCAGATACATACGACGGTGTGACCATAGTGGGAGGTATGATCCACCAGATACATACGACGCTGTGACCATAGTGGGAGGTATGATCCACCAGATACATACGACGCTGTTACTATAGTGGGAGGTATTATCCACCAGATACATACGACGCTGTGACCATAGTGGGAGGTATGATCCACCAGATACATACGACGCTGTGACCATAGTGGGAGGTATGATCCACCAGATACATACGACGCTGTGACCATAGTGGGAGGTATGATCCACCAGATACATACGACGCTGTGACCATAGTGGGAGGTATGATCCACCAGATACATACGACGGTGTGACCATAGTGGGAGGTATGATCCACCAGATACATACGACGCTGTGACCATAGTGGGAGGTATGATCCACCAGATACATACGACGCTGTGACCATAGTGGGAGGTATGATCCACCAGATACATACGACGCTGTGACCATAGTGGGAGGTATGATCCACCAGATACATACGACGCTGTGACCATAGTGGGAGGTATGATCCACCAGATACATACGACGCTGTGACCATAGTTGGAGGTATGATCCACCAGATACATACGACGCTGTGACCATAGTGGGAGGTATGATCCACCAGATACATACGATGCTGTGACCATAGTGGGAGGTATGATCCACCAGATACATACGACGGTGTGACCATAGTGGGAGGTATGTTGATACGACGCTGTGACCATAGTGGGAGGTATGATCCACCAGATACATACGACGCTGTGACCATAGTGGGAGGTATGATCCACCAGATACATACGACGCTGTGACCATAGTGGGAGGTATGATCCACCAGATACATACGACGCTGTTACCATAGTGGGAGGTATTATCCACCAGATATATACGACGGTGTGACCATAGTGGGAGGTATGTTGATACGACGCTGTGACCATAGTGGGAGGTATGATCCACCAGATACATACGACGCTGTGACCATAGTGGGAGGTATGATCCACCAGATACATACGACGCTGTGACCATAGTGGGAGGTATGATCCACCAGATACATACGACGCTGTTACCATAGTGGGAGGTATTATCCACCAGATATATACGACGCTGTGACCATAGTGGGAGGTATGATCCACCAGATACATACGACGCTGTGACCATAGTGGGAGGTATGATCCACCAGATACATACGACGCTGTGACCATAGTGGGAGGTATGATCCACCAGATACATACGACGGTGTGACCATAGTGGGAGGTATGATCCACCAGATACATACGACGCTGTGACCATAGTGGGAGGTATGATCCACCAGATACATACGACGCTGTGACCATAGTGGGAGGTATGATCCACCAGATACATACGACGCTGTGACCATAGTGGGAGGTATGATCCACCAGATACATACGACGCTGTGACCATAGTGGGAGGTATGATCCACCAGATACATACGACGCTGTTACCATAGTGGGAGGTATGATCCACCAGATACATACGACGCTGTTACCATAGTGGGAGGTATGATCCACCAGATACATACGACGCTGTGACCATAGTGGGAGGTATGATCCACCAGATACATACGACGCTGTGACCATAGTGGGAGGTATGATCCACCAGATACATACGACGGTGTGACCATAGTGGGAGGTATGATCCACCAGATACATACGACGCTGTGACCATAGTGGGAGGTATGATCCACCAGATACATACGACGGTGTGACCATAGTGGGAGGTATGATCCACCAGATACATACGACGCTGTGACCATAGTTGGAGGTATGATCCACCAGATACATACGATGCTGTGACCATAGTGGGAGGTATGATCCACCAGATACATACGACGGTGTGACCATAGTGGGCGGTATGATCCACCAGATACATACGACGCTGTGACCATAGTTGGAGGTATGATCCACCAGATACATACGACGCTGTGACCACAGTGGGAGGTATGATCCAACAGATACATATGACGGTGTGACCATAGTGGGAGGTATGATCCAACAGATACATACGACGCTGTGACCATAGTGGGAGGTATGATCCACCAGATACATACGACGCTGTGACCATAGTGGGAGGTATGATCCGCCAGATACATACGACGGTGTGACCATAGTGGGAGGTATGATCCAACAGATACATACGACGCTGTGACCATAGTGGGAGGTATGATCCAACAGATACATACGACGCTGTGACCATAGTGGGAGGTATGATCCACCAGATACATACGACGCTGTGACCATAGTGGGAGGTATGATCCGCCAGATACATACGACGGTGTGACCATAGTGGGAGGTATAATCCAACAGATACATACGACGCTGTGACCATAGTGGGAGGTATGATCCACCAGATACATACGACGCTGTGACCATAGTGGGAGGTATGATCCACCAGATACATACGACGCTGTGACCATAGTGGGAGGTATGATCCACCAGATACATACGACGGTGTGACCATAGTTGGAGGTATGATCCACCAGATACATACGACGCTGTGACCATAGTGGGAGGTATGATCCACCAGATACATACGACGCTGTGACCATAGTGGGAGGTATGATCCACCAGATACATACGACGGTGTGACCATAGTGGGAGGTATGATCCACGAGATACATACGACGCTGTGACCATAGTGGGAGGTATGATCCACCAGATACATACGACGGTGTGACCATAGTGGGAGGTATGATCCAACAGATACATACGACGGTGTGACCATAGTGGGAGGTATGATCCAACAGATACATACGACGCTGTGACCATAGTGGGAGGTATGATCCACCAGATACATACGACGCTGTGACCATAGTGGGAGGTATGATCCGCCAGATACATACGACGGTGTGACCATAGTGGGAGGTATGATCCAACCGATACATACGACGCTGTGACCATAGTGGGAGGTATGATCCACCAGATACATACGATGCTGTGACCATAGTGGGAGGTATGATCCACCAGATACATACGACGCTGTGACCATAGTGGGAGGTATGATCCACCAGATACATACGACGCTGTAACCATAGTGGGAGGTATGATCCACCAGATACATACGACGCTGTTACCATAGTGGGAGGTATGATCCAACAGATACACACGACGCTGTGACCATAGTGGGAGGTATGATCCACCAGATACATACGACGCTGTGACCATAGTGGGAGGTATGATCCACCAGATACATACGACGCTGTGACCATAGTGGGAGGTATGATCCAACAGATACATACGACGGTGTGACCATAGTGGGAGGTATGATCCAACAGATACATACGACGCTGTGACCATAGTTGGAGGTATGATCCACCAGATACATACGACGCTGTGACCATAGTGGGAGGTATGATCCACCAGATACATACGACGCTGTGACCATAGTGGGAGGTATGATCCAACAGATACATACGACATTGTGACCATAGTGGGAGGTATGATCCACCAGATACATACGACGCTGTGACCATAGTGGGAGGTATGATCCAACAGATACATACGACATTGTGACCATAGTGGGAGGTATGATCCACCAGATACATACGACGCTGTGACCATAGTTGGAGGTATGATCCACCAGATACATACGACGCTGTGACCATAGTGGGAGGTATGATCCACCAGATACATACGACGCTGTGACCATAGTGGGAGGTATGATCCACCAGATACATACGACGCTGTGACCATAGTGGGAGGTATGATCCACCAGATACATACGACGCTGTGACCATAGTGGGAGGTACGATCCACCAGATACATACGACGGTGTGACCATAGTGGGAGGTATGATCCACCAGATACATACGACGCTGTGACCATAGTGGGAGGTACGATCCACCAGATACATACGACGGTGTGACCATAGTGGGAGGTACGATCCACCAGATACATACGACGCTGTGACCATAGTGGGAGGTATGATCCACCAGATACATACGACGCTGTGACCATAGTGGGAGGTATGATCCAACAGATACATACGACGGTGTGACCATAGTGGGAGGTATGATCCAACAGATACATACGACGCTGTGACCATAGTGCGAGGTATGATCCACCAGATACATACGACGCTGTGACCAAAGTGGGAGGTATGATCCACCAGATACATACGACGCTGTGACCATAGTGGGAGGTATGATCCACCAGATACATACGACGCTGTGACCATAGTGGGAGGTATGATCCACCAGATACATACGACGCTGTGACCATAGTTGGAGGTATGATCCACCAGATACATACGACGCTGTGACCATAGTGGGAGGTATGATCCACCAGATACATACGACGCTGTTACCATAGTGGGAGGTATGATCCACCAGATACATACGACGCTGTGACCATAGTGGGAGGTATGATCCACCAGATACATACGACGCTGTTACCATAGTGGGAGGTATGATCCACCAGATACATACGACGCTGTGACCATAGTGGGAGGTATGATCCACCAGATACATACGACGCTGTGACCATAGTGGGAGGTATGATCCACCAGATACATACGACGCTGTGACCATAGTTGGAGGTATTATCCACCAGATACATACGACGCTGTGATCATAGTGGGAGGTATGATCCACCAGATACATACGACGCTGTTACCATAGTGGGAGGTATGATCCACCAGATACATACGACGCTGTTACCATAGTGGGAGGTATGATCCACCAGATACATACGACGCTGTGACCATAGTGGGAGGTATGATCCACCAGATACATACGACGCTGTGACCATAGTGGGGGGTATGATCCACCAGATACATACGACGCTGTGACCATAGTGGGAGGTATGATCCACCAGATACATACGACGCTGTGACCATAGTGGGAGGTATGATCCACCAGATACATACGACGCTGTGACCATAGTGGGAGGTATGATCCACCAGATACATACGACGCTGTGACCATAGTGGGAGGTATGATCCACCAGATACATACGACGCTGTGACCATAGTGGGAGGTATGATCCACCAGATACATACGACGCTGTGACCATAGTGGGAGGTATGTTGATACGACGCTGTGACCATAGTGGGAGGTATGATCCACCAGATACATACGACGCTGTGACCATAGTGGGAGGTATGATCCACCAGATACATACGACGCTGTGACCATAGTGGGAGGTATAATCCACCAGATACATACGACGCTGTGACCATAGTGGGAGGTATGATCCACCAGATACATACGACGCTGTGACCATAGTGGGAGGTATGATCCACCAGATACATACGACGATGTTACCATAGTGGGAGGTATGATCCACCAGATACATACGACGCTGTGACCATAGTGGGAGGTATGATCCACCAGATACATACGACGCTGTGGCCATAGTGGGAGGTATGTTGATACGACGCTGTGACCATAGTGGGAGGTATGATCCACCAGATACATACGACGCTGTGACCATAGTGGGAGGTATGTTGATACGACGCTGTGACCATAGTGGGAGGTATGATCCACCAGATACATACGACGCTGTGACCATAGTGGGAGGTATGATCCACCAGATACATACGACGGTGTGACCATAGTGGGAGGTATGATCCACCAGATACATACGACGCTGTGACCATAGTGGGAGGTATGATCCACCAGATACATACGACGCTGTGACCATAGTGGGAGGTATGATCCACCAGATACATACGACGCTGTGACCATAGTGGGAGGTATGATCCACCAGATACATACGACGATGTTACCATAGTGGGAGGTATGATCCACCAGATACATACGACGCTGTGACCATAGTGGGAGGTATGATAAACCAGATACATACGACGCTGTGGCCATAGTGGGAGGTATGTTGATACGACGCTGTGTCCATAGTGGGAGGTATGATCCACCAGATACATACGACGCTGTGACCATAGTGGGAGGTATGATCCACCAGATACATACGACGATGTTACCATAGTGGGAGGTATGATCCACCAGATACATACGACGCTGTGACCATAGTGGGAGGTATGATAAACCAGATACATACGACGCTGTGGCCATAGTGGGAGGTATGTTGATACGACGCTGTGTCCATAGTGGGAGGTATGATCCACCAGATACATACGACGATGTTACCATAGTGGGAGGTATGATCCACCAGATACATACGACGCTGTGACCATAGTGGGAGGTATGATCCACCAGATACATACGACGCTGTGGCCATAGTGGGAGGTATGTTGATACGACGCTGTGACCATAGTGGGAGGTATGATCCACCAGATACATACGACGCTGTGACCATAGTGGGAGGTATGTTGATACGACGCTGTGACCATAGTGGGAGGTATGATCCACCAGATACATACGACGCTGTGACCATAGTGGGAGGTATGATCCACCAGATACATACGACGGTGTGACCATAGTGGGAGGTATGATCCACCAGATACATACGACGCTGTGACCATAGTGGGAGGTATGATCCACCAGATACATACGACGCTGTGACCATAGTGGGAGGTATGATCCACCAGATACATACGACGCTGTGACCATAGTGGGAGGTATGATCCACCAGATACATACGACGATGTTACCATAGTGGGAGGTATGATCCACCAGATACATACGACGCTGTGACCATAGTGGGAGGTATGATAAACCAGATACATACGACGCTGTGGCCATAGTGGGAGGTATGTTGATACGACGCTGTGTCCATAGTGGGAGGTATGATCCACCAGATACATACGACGCTGTGACCATAGTGGGAGGTATGATCCACCAGATACATACGACGCTGTGACCATAGTGGGAGGTATAATCCACCAGATACATACGACGCTGTGACCATAGTGGGAGGTATGATCCACCAGATACATACGACGCTGTGACCATAGTGGGAGGTATGATCCACCAGATACATACGACGATGTTACCATAGTGGGAGGTATGATCCACCAGATACATACGACGCTGTGACCATAGTGGGAGGTATGATCCACCAGATACATACGACGCTGTGGCCATAGTGGGAGGTATGTTGATACGACGCTGTGACCATAGTGGGAGGTATGATCCACCAGATACATACGACGCTGTGACCATAGTGGGAGGTATGTTGATACGACGCTGTGACCATAGTGGGAGGTATGATCCACCAGATACATACGACGCTGTGACCATAGTGGGAGGTATGATCCACCAGATACATACGACGCTGTGACCATAGTGGGAGGTATGATCCACCAGATACATACGACGCTGTGACCATAGTGGGAGGTATGATCCACCAGATACATACGACGCTGTGACCATAGTGGGAGGTATGATCCACCAGATACATACGACGCTGTGACCATAGTGGGAGGTATGTTGATACGACGCTGTGACCATAGTGGGAGGTATGATCCACCAGATACATACGACGCTGTGACCATAGTGGGAGGTATGTTGATACGACGCTGTGACCATAGTGGGAGGTATGATCCACCAGATACATACGACGCTGTGACCATAGTGGGAGGTATGATCCACCAGATACATACGACGATGTTACCATAGTGGGAGGTATGATCCACCAGATACATACGACGCTGTGACCATAGTGGGAGGTATGATCCACCAGATACATACGACGCTGTGACCATAGTGGGAGGTATGATCCACCAGATACATACGACGCTGTGACCATAGTGGGAGGTATGATCAACCAGATACATACGACGCTGTGACCATAGTGGGAGGTATGTTGATACGACGCTGTGACCATAGTGGGAGGTATGATCCACCAGATACATACGACGCTGTGACCATAGTGGGAGGTATGATCCACCAGATACATACGACGCTGTGACCATAGTGGGAGGTATGATCCACCAGATACATACGACGCTGTGACCATAGTGGGAGGTATGTTGATACGACGCTGTGACCATAGTGGGAGGTATGATCCACCAGATACATACGACGCTGTGACCATAGTGGGAGGTATTATCCACCAGATACATACGACGCTGTGACCATAGTGGGAGGTATGATCCACCAGATACATACGACGCTGTGACCATAGTGGGAGGTATGATCCACCAGATACATACGACGCTGTGACCATAGTGGGAGGTATGATCCACCAGATACATACGACGCTGTGACCATAGTGGGAGGTATGATCCACCAGATACATACGACGCTGTGACCATAGTGGGAGGTATGATCCACCAGATACATACGACGCTGTGACCATAGTGGGAGGTATGATCCACCAGATACATACGACGCTGTTACCATAGTGGGAGGTATGATCCACCAGATACATACGACGCTGTGACCATAGTGGGAGGTATGATCCACCAGATACATACGACGCTGTGACCATAGTGGGAGGTATGATCCACCAGATACATACGACGCTGTGACCATAGTGGGAGGTATGATCCACCAGATACATACGACGCTGTGACCATAGTGGGAGGTATGATCCACCAGATACATACGACGCTGTGACCATAGTGGGAGGTATGATCCACCAGATACATACGACGCTGTGACCATAGTAGGAGGTATGATCCACCAGATACATACGACGCTGTGACCATAGTGGGAGGTATGATCCACCAGATACATACGACGCTGTGACCATAGTGGGAGGTACGTTGATACGACGCTGTGACCATAGTGGGAGGTATGATCCACCAGATACATACGACGCTGTGACCATAGTGGGAGGTATGATCCACCAGATACATACGACGCTGTGACCATAGTAGGAGGTATGATCCACCAGATACATACGACGCTGTGACCATAGTGGGAGGTATGATCCACCAGATACATACGACGCTGTGACCATAGTGGGAGGTATGTTGATACGACGCTGTGGCCATAGTGGGAGGTATGATCCACCAGATACATACGACGCTGTGACCATAGTGGGAGGTATGATCCACCAGATACATACGACGCTGTGACCATAGTGGGAGGTATGATCCACCAGATACATACGACGCTGTGACCATAGTGGGAGGTATGATCCACCAGATACATACGACGCTGTGACCATAGTGGGAGGTATGATCCACCAGATACATACGACGCTGTGACCATAGTGGGAGGTATGATCCACCAGATACATACGACGCTGTGACCATAGTGGGAGGTATGATCCACCAGATATATACGACGCTGTGACCATAGTGGGAGGTATGATCCACCAGATACATACGACGCTGTGACCATAGTGTGAGGTATAATCCACCAGATACATACGACGCTGTGACCATAGTGGGAGGTATGATCCACCAGATACATACGACGGTGTGACCATAGTGGGAGGTATGATCCACCAGATACATACGACGCTGTGACCATAGTGGGAGGTATGTTGATACGACGCTGTGACCATAGTAGGAGGTATGATCCACCAGATACATACGACGGTGTGACCATAGTGGGAGGTATGATCCACCAGATACATACGACGCTGTGACCATAGTGGGAGGTATGATCCACCAGATACATACGACGCTGTGACCATAGTGGGAGGTATGATCCACCAGATACATACGACATTGTGACCATAGTGGGAGGTATGATCCAACAGATACATACGACGCTGTGACCATAGTAGGAGGTATGATCCACCAGATACATACGACGCTGTGACCATAGTGGGAGGTATGATCCACCAGATACATACGACGCGGTGACCATAGTGGGAGGTATGATCCACAAGATACATACGACGGTGTGACCATAGTGGGAGGTATGATCCACCAGATACATACGACGCTGTGACCATAGTGGGAGGTATGATCCACCAGATACATACGACGCTGTGACCATAGTGGGAGGTATGATCCACCAGATACATACGACGCTGTGACCATAGTGGGAGGTATGATCCACCAGATACATACGACGCTGTGACCATAGTGGGAGGTATGATCCCCCAGATACATAGGACGCTGTGACCATAGTGGGAGGTATGTTGATACGACGTTGTGACCATAGTGGGAGGTATGATCCACCAGATACATACGACGCTGTGACCATAGTGGGAGGTATGATCCACCAGATACATACGACGCTGTGACCATAGTGTGAGGTATGATCCACCAGATACATACGACGCTGTGACCATAGTGGGAGGTATGATCCACCAGATACATACGACGGTGTGATCATAGTGGGAGGTATGATCCACCAGATACATACGACGCTGTGACCATAGTGGGAGGTATGTTGATACGACGCTGTGACCATAGTGGGAGGTATGATCCACCAGATACATACGACGGTGTGACCATAGTGGGAGGTATGATCCACCAGATACATACGACGCTGTGACCATAGTGGGAGGTATGATCCACCAGATACATACGACGCTGTGACCATAGTAGGAGGTATGATCCACCAGATACATACGACGCTGTGACCATAGTGGGAGGTATGATCCACCAGATACATACGACGCTGTGACCATAGTGGGAGGTATGATAAACCAGATACATACGACGCTGTGACCATAGTGGGAGGTATGTTGATACGACGCTGTGACCATAGTGGGAGGTATGATCCACCAGATACATACGACGCTGTGACCATAGTGGGAGGTATGATCCACCAGATACATACGACGCTGTGACCATAGTGGGAGGTATGATCCACCAGATACATACGACGCTGTGACCATAGTGGGAGGTATGATCCACCAGATACATACGACGCTGTGACCATAGTGGGAGGTATGATCCACCAGATACATACGACGCTGTGATCATAGTGGGAGGTATGATCCACCAGATACATACGACGCTGTGACCATAGTGGGAGGTATGATCCACCAGATGCATACGACGCTGTGACCATAGTGGGAGGTATGATCCACCAGATACATACGACGCTGTGACCATAGTGGGAGGTATGTTGATACGACGCTGTGACCATAGTGGGAGGTATGATCCACCAGATACATACGACGCTGTGACCATAGTGGGAGGTTTGATCCACCAGATACATACGACGCTGTGACCATAGTGGTAGGTATGATCCACCAGATACATACGACGCTGTGACCATAGTGGGAGGTATGATCCACCAGATACATACGACGCTGTGACCATAGTGGGAGGTATGATCCACCAGATACATACGACGCTGTGACCATAGTGGGAGGTATGATCCACCAAATACATACGACGCTGTGACCATAGTGGGAGGTATGTTGATACGACGCTGTGACCATAGTGGGAGGTATGATCCACCAGATACATACGACGCTGTGACCATAGTGGGAGGTATGATCCACCAGATACATACGACGCTGTGACCATAGTGGGAGGTATGATCCACCAGATACATACGACGCTGTGACCATAGTGGGAGGTATGATCCACCAGATACATACGACGCTGTGACCATAGTGGGAGGTATGATCCACCAGATACATACGACGCTGTGACCATAGTGGGAGGTATGATCCACCAGATACATACGACGCTGTGACCACAGTGGGAGGTATGATCCACCAGATACATACGACGCTGTGACCATAGTGGGAGGTATGATCCACCAGATACATACGACGCTGTGACCATAGTGGGAGGTATGTTGATACGACGCTGTGACCATAGTGGGAGGTATTATCCACCAGATACATACGACGCTGTGACCATAGTGGGAGGTATGATCCACCAGATACATACGACGCTGTGACCATAGTGGGAGGTATGATCCACCAGATACATACGACGCTGTGACCATAGTGGGAGGTATGATCCACCAGATACATACGACGCTGTGACCATAGTGGGAGGTATGATCCACCAGATACATACGACGCTGTGACCATAGTGGGAGGTATGATCCACCAGATACATACGACGCTGTGACCATAGTGGGAGGTATGTTGATACGAAGCTGTGACCATAGTGGGAGGTATGATCCACCAGATACATACGATGCTGTGACCATAGTGGGAGTTATGATCCACCAGATACATACGACGCTGTGACCATAGTGGGAGGTATTATCCACCAGATACATACGACGCTGTGACCATAGTGGGAGGTATGATCCAACAGATACATACGACGCTGTGACCATAGTGGGAGGTATGATCCACCAGATACATACGACGCTGTGACCATAGTGGGAGGTATGATCCACCAGATACATACGACGCTGTGACCATAGTGGGAGGTATGATCCACCAGATACATACGACGCTGTGACCATAGTGGGAGGTATGATCCACCAGATACATACGACGCTGTGACCATAGTGGGAGGTATGATCCACCAGATACATACGACGCTGTGACCATAGTGGGAGGTATGATCCACCAGATACATACGACGCTGTGACCATAGTGGGAGGTATGATCCACCAGATACATACGACGCTGTGACCATAGTGGGAGGTATGTTGATACGACGCTGTGACCATAGTGGGAGGTATGATCCACCAGGTACATACGACGCTGTGACCATAGTGGGAGGTATGATCCACCAGATACATACGACGGTGTGACCATAGTGGGAGGTATGATCCACCAGATACATACGACGCTGTGACCATAGTGGGAGGTATGTTGATACGACGCTGTGACCATAGTGGGAGGTATGATCCACCAGATACATACGACGGTGTGACCATAGTGGGAGGTATGATCCACCAGATACATACGACGCTGTGACCATAGTGGGAGGTATGATCCACCAGATACATACGACGCTGTGACCATAGTGGGAGGTATGTTGATACGACGCTGTGACCATAGTGGGAGGTATGATCCACCAGATACATACGACGCTATGACCATAGTGGGAGGTATGATCCACCAGATACATACGACGGTGTGACCATAGTGGGAGGTATGATCCACCAGATACATACGACGCTGTGACCATAGTGGGAGGTATGTTGATACGACGCTGTGACCATAGTGGGAGGTATGATCCACCAGATACATACGACGGTGTGACCATAGTGGGAGGTATGATCCACCAGATACATACGACGCTGTGACCATAGTGGGAGGTATGATCCACCAGGTACATACGACGCTGTGACCATAGTGGGAGGTATGATCCACCAGATACATACGACGCTGTGACCATAGTGGGAGGTATGATCCACCAGATACATACGACGCTGTGACCATAGTGGGAGGTATGATCCACCAGATACATACGACGCTGTGACCATAGTGGGAGGTATGATCCACCAGATACATACGATGATGTGACCATAGTGGGAGGTATGATCCACCAGATACATACGACGCTGTGACCATAGTGGGAGGTATGATCCACCAGATACATACGACGCTGTGACCATAGTGGGAGGTATGTTGATACGACGGTGTGACCATAGTGGGAGGTATGATCCACCAGATACATACGACGCTGTGACCATAGTGGGAGGTATGTTGATACGACGCTGTGACCATAGTGGGAGGTATGATCCACCAGATACATACGACGGTGTGACCATAGTGGGAGGTATGATCCACCAGATACATACGACGCTGTGACCATAGTGGGAGGTATGATCCACCAGATACATACGACGCTGTGACCATAGTGGGAGGTATGATCCACCAGATACATACGACGCTGTGACCATAGTGGGAGGTATGATCCACCAGATACATACGACGCTGTGACCATAGTGGGAGGTATGATCCACCAGATACATACGACGCTGTTACCATAGTGGGAGGTATGTTGATACGACGCTGTGGCCATAGTGGGAGGTATGATCCACCAGATACATACGACGCTGTGACCATAGTGGGAGGTATGATCCACCAGATACATACGACGCTGTGACCATAGTGGGAGGTATGATCCACCAGATACATACGACGCTGTGACCATAGTGGGAGGTATGATCCACCAGATACATACGACGCTGTGACCATAGTGGGAGGTATGATCCACCAGATACATACGACGCTGTGACCATAGTGGGAGGTATGATCCACCAGATACATACGACGCTGTGACCATAGTGGGAGGTTTGATCCACAAGATACATACGACGCTGTGACCATAGTGGGAGGTATGATCCACCAGATACATACGACGCTGTGACCATAGTGGGAGGTATGTTGATACGACGGTGTGACCATAGTGGGAGGTATGATCCACCAGATACATACGACGCTGTGACCATAGTGGGAGGTATGATCCACCAGATACATACGACGCTGTGACCATAGTGGGAGGTATGATCCACCAGATACATACGACGCTGTGACCATAGTGGGAGGTATGATCCACAAGATACATACGACGCTGTGACCATAGTGGGAGGTATGATCCACCAGATACATACGACGCTGTTACCATAGTGGGAGGTATGTTGATACGACGGTGTGACCATAGTGGGAGGTATGATCCACCAGATACATACGACGCTGTGACCATAGTGGGAGGTATGATCCACCAGATACATACGACGCTGTGACCATAGTGGGAGGTATGATCCACCAGATACATACGACGCTGTGACCATAGTGGGAGGTATGATCCACCAGATACATACGACGCTGTGACCATAGTGGGAGGTATGATCCACAAGATACATACGACGCTGTGACCATAGTGGGAGGTATGATCCACCAGATACATACGACGCTGTGACCATAGTGGGAGGTATGTTGATACGACGCTGTGACCATAGTGGGAGGTATGATCCACCAGATACATACGACGCTGTGACCATAGTGGGAGGTTTGAACCACCAGATACATACGACGCTGTGACCATAGTGGGAGGTATGATCCACCAGATACATACGACGCTGTGACCATAGTGGGAGGTATGATCCACCAGATACATACGACGCTGTGACCATAGTGGGAGGTATGATCCACCAGATACATACGACGCTGTGACCATAGTGGGAGGTATGTTGATACGACGCTGTGACCATAGTGGGAGGTATGATCCACCAGATACATACGACGCTGTGACCATAGTGGGAGGTATGATCCACCAGATACATACGACGCTGTGACCATAGTGGGAGGTATGATCCACCAGATACATACGACGCTGTGACCATAGTGGGAGGTATGATCCACCAGATACATACGACGCTGTGACCATAGTGGGAGGTATGATCCACCAGATACATACGACGCTGTGACCATAGTGGGAGGTATGATCCACCAGATACATACGACGCTGTGACCATAGTGGGAGGTATGATCCACCAGATACATACGACGCTGTGACCATAGTGGGAGGTATGATCCACCAGATACATACGACGCTGTGACCATAGTGGGAGGTATAATCCACCAGATACATACGACGCTGTGACCATAGTGGGAGGTATGATCCACCAGATACATACGACGCTGTGACCATAGTGGGAGGTATGATCCACCAGATACATACGACGCTGTGACCATAGTGGGAGGTATGATCCACCAGATACATACGACGCTGTGACCATAGTGGGAGGTATGATCCACCAGATACATACGACGCTGTGACCATAGTGGGAGGTATGATCCACCAGATACATACGACGGTGTGACCATAGTGGGAGGTATGATCCACCAGATACATACGACGCTGTGACCATAGTGGGAGGTATGATCTACCAGATACATACGACGCTGTGACCATAGTGGGAGGTATGATCCACCAGATACATACGACGCTGTGACCATAGTGGGAGGTATGATCCACCAGATACATACGACGCTGTGACCATAGTGGGAGGTATGATCCACCAGATACATACGACGCTGTGACCATAGTGGGAGGTATGATCCACCAGATACATACGACGCTGTGACCATAGTGGGAGGTATGATCCACCAGATACATACGACGCTGTGACCATAGTGGGAGGTATGATCCACCAGATACATACGACGCTGTGACCATAGTGGGAGGTATGATCCACCAGATACATACGACGCTGTGACCATAGTGGGAGGTATGATCCACCAGATACATACGACGCTGTGACCATAGTGGGAGGTATGATCCACCAGATACATACGACGCTGTGACCATAGTGGGAAGTATGTTGATACGACGCTGTGACCATAGTGGGAGGTATGATCCACCAGATACATACGACGCTGTGACCATAGTGGGAGGTATTATCCACCAGATACATACGACGCTGTGACCATAGTGGGAGGTATGATCCACCAGATACATACGACGCTGTGACCATAGTGGGAGGTATGATCCACCAGATACATACGACGTTGTGACCATAGTGGGAGGTATGATCCACCAGATACATACGATGCTGTGACCATAGTGGGAGGTATGATCCACCAGATACATACGATGCTGTGACCATAGTGGGAGGTATGTTGATACGACGCTGTGGCCATAGTGGGAGGTATGATCCACCAGATACATACGACGCTGTGACCATAGTGGGAGGTATGATCCACCAGATACATACGACGCTGTGACCATAGTGGGAGGTATGATCCACCAGATACATACGACGCTGTGACCATAGTGGGAGGTATGATCCACCAGATACATACGACGCTGTGACCATAGTGGGAGGTATGACCATAGTGTCATCCGGTGGATCATACCTCCCACTATGAGGTATGATCCACCAGATACATACGACGCTGTGACCATAGTGGGAGGTATGATCCACCAGATACATACGACGCTGTGACCATAGTGGGAGGTATGTTGATACGACGCTGTGACCATAGTGGGAGGTATGATCCACCAGATACATACGACGCTGTGACCATAGTGGGAGGTATGATCCACCAGATACATACGACGCTGTGACCATAGTGGGAGGTATGATCCACCAGATACATACGACGCTGTGACCATAGTGGGAGGTATGATCCACCAGATACATACGACGCTGTGACCATAGTGGGAGGTATGACCATAGTGTCATCTGGTGGATCATACCTCCCACTATGAGGTATGATCCACCAGATACATACGACGCTGTGACCATAGTGGGAGGTATGATCCACCAGATACATACGACGCTGTGACCATAGTGGGAGGTATGTTGATACGACGCTGTGACCATAGTGGGAGGTATGATCCACCAGATACATACGACGCTGTGACCATAGTGGGAGGTATGATCCACCAGATACATACGACGCTGTGACCATAGTGGGAGGTATGATCCACCATATACATACGACGCTGTGACCATAGTGGGAGGTATGATCCACCAGATACATACGACGCTGTGACCATAGTGGGAGGTATGTATCTGGTGGATCATACCTCCCACTATGAGGTATGATCCACCAGATACATACGACGCTGTGACCATAGTGGGAGGTATGATCCACCAGATACATACGACGCTGTGACCATAGTGGGAGGTATGTTGATACGACGCTGTGACCATAGTGGGAGGTATGATCCACCAGATACATACGACGCTGTGACCATAGTGGGAGGTATGATCCACCAGATACATACGACGCTGTGACCATAGTGGGAGGTATGATCCACCAGATACATACGACGCTGTGACCATAGTGGGAGGTATGATCCACCAGATACATACGACGCTGTGACCATAGTGGGAGGTATGACCATAGTGTCATCTGGTGGATCATACCTCCCACTATGAGGTATGATCCACCAGATACATACGACGCTGTGACCATAGTGGGAGGTATGATCCACCAGATACATACGACGCTGTGACCATAGTGGGAGGTATGTTGATACGACGCTGTGACCATAGTGGGAGGTATGATCCACCAGATACATACGACGCTGTGACCATAGTGGGAGGTATGATCCACCAGATACATACGACGCTGTGACCATAGTGGGAGGTATGATCCACCAGATACATACGACGCTGTGACCATAGTGGGAGGTATGATCCACCAGATACATACGACGCTGTGACCATAGTGGGAGGTATGATCCACCAGATACATACGACGCTGTGACCATAGTGGGAGGTATAATCCACCAGATACATACGACGCTGTGACCATAGTGGGAGGTATGATCCACCAGATACATACGACACTGTGACCATAGTGGGAGGTATGATCCACCAGATACATACGACGCTGTGACCATAGTGGGAGGTATGATCCACCAGATACATACGACGCTGTGACCATAGTGGGAGGTATGATCCACCAGATACATACGACGCTGTGACCATAGTGGGAGGTATGATCCACCAGATACATACGACGGTGTGACCATAGTGGGAGGTATGATCCACCAGATACATACGACGCTGTGACCATAGTTGGAGGTATGATCCACCAGATACATACGACGCTGTGACCATAGTGGGAGGTATGATCCACCAGATACATACGACGCTGTGACCATAGTGGGAGGTATGATCCACCAGATACATACGACGCTGTGACCATAGTGGGAGGTATGATCCACCAGATACATACGACGCTGTGACCATAGTGGGAGGTATGATCCACCAGATACATACGACGCTGTGACCATAGTGGGAGGTATGATCCACCAGATACATACGACGCTGTGACCATAGTGGGAGGTATGATCCACCAGATACATACGACGCTGTGACCATAGTGGGAGGTATGATCCACCAGATACATACGACGCTGTGACCATAGTGGGAGGTATGATCCACCAGATACATACGACGCTGTGACCATAGTGGGAGGTATGATCCACCAGATACATACGACGCTGTGACCATAGTGGGAGGTATGTTGATACGACGCTGTGACCATAGTGGGAGGTATGATCCACCAGATACATACGAAGCTGTGACCATAGTGGGAGGTATTATCCACCAGATACATACGACGCTGTGACCATAGTGGGAGGTATGATCCACCAGATACATACGACGCTGTGACCATAGTGGGAGGTATGATCCACCAGATACATACGACGTTGTGACCATAGTGGGAGGTATGATCCACCAGATACATACGATGCTGTGACCATAGTGGGAGGTATGATCCACCAGATACATACGATGCTGTGACCATAGTGGGAGGTATGTTGATACGACGCTGTGGCCATAGTGGGAGGTATGATCCACCAGATACATACGACGCTGTGACCATAGTGGGAGGTATGATCCACCAGATACATACGACGCTGTGACCATAGTGGGAGGTATGATCCACCAGATACATACGACGCTGTGACCATAGTGGGAGGTATGTTGATACGACGCTGTGACCATAGTGGGAGGTATGATCCACCAGATACATACGACGCTGTGACCATAGTGGGAGGTATGATCCACCAGATACATACGACGCTGTGACCATAGTGGGAGGTATTATCCACCAGATACATACGACGCTGTGACCATAGTGGGAGGTATGATCCACCAGATACATACGACGCTGTGACCATAGTGGGAGGTATGATCCACCAGATACATACGACGCTGTGACCATAGTGGGAGGTATGATCCACCAGATACATACGACGCTGTGACCATAGTGGGAGGTATGATCCACCAGATACATACGACGCTGTGACCATAGTGGGAGGTATGATCCACCAGATACATACGACGCTGTGACCATAGTGGGAGGTATGATCCACCAGATACATACGACGCTGTGACCATAGTGGGAGGTATGATCCACCAGATACATACGACGTTGTGACCATAGTGGGAGGTATGATCCACCAGATACATACGATGCTGTGACCATAGTGGGAGGTATGTTGATACGACGCTGTGGCCATAGTGGGAGGTATGATCCACCAGATACATACGACGCTGTGACCATAGTGGGAGGTATGATCCACCAGATACATACGACGTTGTGACCATAGTGGGAGGTATGATCCACCAGATACATACGACGCTGTGGCCATAGTGGGAGGTATGTTGATACGACGCTGTGGCCATAGTGGGAGGTATGATCCACCAGATACATACGACGCTGTGACCATAGTGGGAGGTATGATCCACCAGATACATACGACGCTGTGACCATAGTGGGAGGTATGATCCACCAGATACATACGACGCTGTGACCATAGTGGGAGGTATGATCCACCAGATACATACGACGCTGTGACCATAGTGGGAGGTATGTTGATACGACGCTGTGACCATAGTGGGAGGTATGATCCACCAGATACATACGATGATGTGACCATAGTGGGAGGTATGATCCACCAGATACATACGACGCTGTGACCATAGTGGGAGGTATTATCCACCAGATACATACGACGCTGTGACCATAGTGGGAGGTATGATCCACCAGATACATACAACGCTGTGACCATAGTGGGAGGTATGATCCACCAGATACATACGACGCTGTGACCATAGTGGGAGGTATGATCCAACAGATACATACGACGCTGTGACCATAGTGGGAGGTATGATCCACCAGATACATACGACGCTGTGACCATAGTGGGAGGTATGATCCACCAGATACATACGACGCTGTGACCATAGTGGGAGGTATGATCCACCAGATACATACGACGCTGTGACCATAGTGGGAGGTATGATCCACCAGATACATACGACGCTGTTACCATAGTGGGAGGTATGATCCACCAGATACATACGACGCTGTGACCATAGTGGGAGGTATGATCCACCAGATACATACGACGGTGTGACCATAGTGGGAGGTATGATCCACCAGATACATACGACGCTGTGACCATAGTGGGAGGTATGATCCACCAGATACATACGACGCTGTGACCATAGTGGGAGGTATGATCCACCAGATACATACGACGCTGTGACCATAGTGGGAGGTATGATCCACCAGATACATACGACGCTGTGACCATAGTGGGAGGTATGATCCACCAGATACATACGACGCTGTGACCAAAGTGGGAGGTATGATCCACCAGATACATACGACGCTGTGACCATAGTGGGAGGTATTATCCACCAGATACATACGACGCTGTGACCATAGTGGGAGGTATGATCCACCAGATACATACGACGCTGTGACCATAGTGGGAGGTATGATCCACCAGATACATACGACGCTGTGACCATAGTGGGAGGTATGATCCACCAGATACATACGACGCTGTGACCATAGTAGGAGGTATGATCCACCAGATACATACGACGCTGTGACCATAGTGAAAGGTATGATCCACCAGATACATACGACGCTGTGACCATAGTGGGAGGTATTATCCACCAGATACATACGACGCTGTGACCATAGTGGGAGGTATGATCCACCAGATACATACGACGCTGTGACCATAGTGGGAGGTATGATCCACCAGATACATACGACGCTGTGACCATAGTGGGAGGTATGATCCACCAGATACATACGACGCTGTGACCATAGTGGGAGGTATGATCCACCAGATACATACGACGCTGTGACCATAGTGGGAGGTATTATCCACCAGATACATACGACGCTGTGACCATAGTGGGAGGTATGATCCACCAGATACATACGACGCTGTGACCATAGTGGGAGGTATGATCCACCAGATACATACGACGCTGTGACCATAGTGGGAGGTATGATCCACCAGATACATACGACGCTGTGACCATAGTAGGAGGTATGATCCACCAGATACATACGACGCTGTGACCATAGTGGGAGGTATGATCCACCAGATACATACGACGCTGTGACCATAGTGGGAGGTATGATCCACCAGATACATACGACGCTGTGACCATAGTGGGAGGTATGATCCACCAGATACATACGACGCTGTGACCATAGTGGGAGGTATGATCCACCAGATACATACGACGCTGTGACCATAGTGGGAGGTATGATCCACCAGATACATACGACGCTGTGACCATAGTGGGAGGTATGATCCACCAGATACATACGACGCTGTGACCATAGTGGGAGGTATGTTGATACGACGCTGTGACCATAGTGGGAGGTATGATCCACCAGATACATACGACGCTGTGACCATAGTGGGAGGTATTATCCACCAGATACATACGACGCTGTGACCATAGTGGGAGGTATGATCCACCAGATACATACGACGCTGTGACCATAGTGGGAGGTATGATCCACCAGATACATACGACGCTGTGACCATAGTGGGAGGTATGATCCACCAGATACATACGACGCAGTGACCATAGTGGGAGGTATGTTGATACGACGCTGTGACCATAGTGGGAGGTATGATCCACCAGATACATACGACGCTGTGACCATAGTGGGAGGTATGATCCACCAGATACATACGACGCTGTGACCATAGTGGGAGGTATGATCCACCAGATACATACGACGCTGTGACCACAGTGGGAGGTATTATCCACCAGATACCTACGACGCTGTGACCATAGTGGGAGGTATGATCCACCAGATACATACGACGCTGTGACCATAGTGGGAGGTATGATCCACCAGATACATACGACGCTGTGACCATAGTGGGAGGTATGATCCACCAGATACATACGACGCTGTGACCATAGTGGGAGGTATGATCCACCAAATACATACGACGATGTTACCATAGTGGGAGGTATGATCCACCAGATACATACGACGCTGTGACCATAGTAGGAGGTATGATCCACCAGATACATACGACGCTGTGACCATAGTGGGAGGTATGATCCACCAGATACATACGACGGTGTGACCATAGTGGGAGGTATGATCCACCAGATACATACGACGATGTTTCCATAGTGGGAGGTATGATCCACCAGATACATACGACGCTGTGACCATAGTGGGAGGTATGATCCACCAGATACATACGACGATGTTACCATAGTGGGAGGTATGATCCACCAGATACATACGACGCTGTGACCATAGTGGGAGGTATGATCCACCAGATACATACGACGCTGTGACCATAGTGGGAGGTATGATCCACCAGATACATACGACGCTGTGACCAAAGTGGGAGGTATGATCCACCAGATACATACGATGCTGTGACCATAGTGGGAGGTATGATCCACCAGATACATACGACGCTGTGACCATAGTGGGAGGTATGATCCACCAGATACATACGACGCTGTGACCATAGTGGGAGGTATGTTGATACGACGCTGTGGCCATAGTGGGAGGTATGATCCACCAGATACATACGATGCTGTGACCATAGTGGGAGGTATGATCCACCAGATATATACGATGCTGTGACCATAGTGGGAGGTATGATCCACCAGATACATACGACGCTGTGACCATAGTGGGAGGTATGATCCACCAGATACATACGACGCTGTGACCATAGTTGGAGGTATGATCCACCAGATACATACGACGCTGTGACCATAGTGGGAGGTATGATCCACCAGATACATACGACGCTGTAACCAGCTTCCATCCGGGGCTTTCTTTTAATCCAGTTCACATCTATACTTGGGTACTTTCCATTGTCCCACAACATCAGTTTCCCTTCTCTCGCTTCAACTTTTCGAACACAGATTGTGTTGTATGTACACACTCCCTAAATTATAACATGACATCTACAGATTCCCTTAAGACGGAAGCCATACCCTCGAGCTGGGGACAATTGAAATTGAACATTCTTGTGCGATATATATGTTACCATGCATCTCAAGTCATCTCATCTCACCCCCAAAGTAAGTAACCTGTCCCATGTATTTACAAAATCATAGATGTATAACAACGTTATGTAATAAGGAATTAATATAATACAAAAATGGTAGAAATATATTTACGGAGGAATGAAGACGCATGCATCAGTCACGTGACACTATCATGATCGGTTCTAGATTGTTGAACTGGTTTTAGAATAGTCTTATTGTTTCGAATATGCTATCTTGTTGTTGCCACCTAAAAGTAAATCTAAATTTATAGCATCGTCAAAGGTTTGTTATTTCAAAGGGTAAAATATTATGTTTAATACATAGCACCTGAAAAAAACCCCCATATACCAATATTTAATATAACATAGATCAGCTCCTTTACATGATACCGCAAAGGAGTATAATGAATAGTGTTTTTACATTGTGTCATATTAATTGATTGCCAGCAAATTGTTTTGTTTATACAATGTAATGATACATCATTTCCTAAATATATATGGAATGAGAGACTTGAAAGCAGTTTCGTAGATTCACTTATTACCCAACAACCAGCTTTATCATCAGTAACAGAACTGATAAGTGTAGATGTAGAGTCATCATTAAACGCATTTGTTATATATCTTCTAAATGCTGCTGAAATGTTTAGAAAGGACTCGAATAAGACAACAAAACAGAACTTTTATAATAGTAACTGTCGACAGGCAAAACGTGAGGCAAGGCGTGAACTCAGACGATATAGAAGTAACAAATTAACCAGTAGTAAACAACGTTATTGTACATTGCGTAATAAATATAAGAACGAATGTAGAAAGGCTAAATACTTGTTCCAACGTAAGAAAAGCTCTAAGCTATGTTCGACAATAAATAACCCAGCTGCATTCTGGAAAGAACTTAGAAGTATATCTGCCAAAAGTTCAAATTGTCCTATTGACAAACACACCTTATATAATCAGTTTATGAACTTGTACTGTGATTTTAACTTGAATGAAGACGCATCTGACAGTCAAGATTTTGTTATAGATGAAACTGTTGCTGTAGATGACATTGACCATTGTATTTTAGAGAACCCTATTACTGAATCTGAAATAAGTTCAAGTCTTAATCACTTAAAAAGGGGTAAAGCAGCGGGGCACGACGGTGTTAAAGTTGAACTATTAAAATCTTCTGAAAACTTGATCATGCCTTTCCTTGCGAAACTGTTTAATATGCTGTTTGACAAAAGTATTTTCCCGAATGTATGGAGTAAAGCCATAATAATACCTATTCACAAAAAAGGCGATCGACGCAACCCAGATAATTATAGAGGAATATCCCTTCTATGTATTTTAAGTAAGTTATATACATCAGTTTTGAATGTTCGCATCACGAACTGGTCTATTATACGAGACAAGATACCAGAGACCCAAGCAGGGATTAGACAGGGATACTCGACAATAGATCATATTTTTACATTAAATGGAATTATAGAAAAGTTTCTATTTAAGAAGAAAAAGAAATTATATGTAGCTTTCGCAGATTTCAAGAAAGCATTTGATTCTATTGACCGCTTAAAGTTGTGGAAGCGTCTATTTAAAACTGGTGTGGGTATGGTATTCCATTATGAGCATATATCAATCTGTTAAAGCTTCGATCAGATGTAATAATGGATACACTAATTACTTTGATTGTCCAGTGAGTTTAAAACAAGGTTGTGTACTGAGTCCTATATTGTTTTCTCTTTGAATAAGTGAATTATCAGATGAACTATCAAAACATGGTAAATACGGCATACAATTATTTCCTGATTTATTAGATATCTTACTTCTCATGTTTGCAGACGACGTTGTGCTTGTATCAGATACTGTTCCTGGTTTACAAAACCAACTTAACTTATTATATGATTTTACAGAACGCTCCGGTTTAATGGTGAATCTTGATAAGACTAATATTGTTGTGTTTCGACGGGTTGGCGCTTAGCTAAGCACGAAAAATGGTTTCTCAATGATAAAAGAATTAGTTAACAGTTATAAATAACTTGGTGTATTATGATCTTCAACTCATAAAATGGGCTGTTGTATAACTGATTAAGCAGCGAGAGGTAAACGTGCACAGATGGAGATTATTATTAATCTTAGTAAAGTTGGAATGGTAAATTGTAATGTTTTCTTTAAGATTTTTGATACTCAAATACAACCAATTTTATTGTATGGTGCAGAGCTATGGGGTTTGCACGTATTTGATAAATTAGAAAAAGTTCATTTAATTGCATGTAAAATATTTTTAAATGTGAGTCCCCAAACCCCAAATGCAATTGTATACGGTGATTGCGGGAAATATCCTCTTTATATTAACGCAATGTGTAAAACACTAAGGTATTGGCTAAGAGTCTTAGAAATGCACGAAAACCGTATTCCACTCAAGGTATATAAAATGCAAGTATATTATTCCAATTGTGGTTACACGACTTATGCATCATATATTCGTAACATTTTATTCTCACATGGTTTTGGTTATGTCTGGATGTTTCAATCGGTAGGAGACATACCATCCTTTATTCGTTCTTTTAAAAATGTTGCAATCAATATGTTCTTTCAATCTTGGACCTGTACATTGGCAAATAGTACCAGATATTGTCCTTATCGTGAATATAAAAGCATTTTAGCTCCTGAAAAATATTTAACTTGCATTGTTGATAAGAGACTTCGAAATATAATTGTTAAGTTTAGATGTGGCTTATTCAGACTAAAGTACAATGAAGGGAGATGGTTAGGAATAGATAAAAAGCAACGATTATGTCCATTTTGTAATTTAGGTAATGAAAACGAATACCATTTCTTATTTATATGTACACTCTATAGAGCTCTACGAATTAAATACCTACCAAATGTTTATCATAATAATCCAAACATGTACAAATTTAAATCATTAATGTTAACAGATAATGTATTAGTATTACAAGGGCTAAGTAAATTGTGGCATGCATATAAATTGAGAGAAAATAAACACAATTCATAATTACATGTATATCATGTTTAACATGATTTATGATAACATACCTGTATATCATAATATGTATAGTTGTATCCCCTGTAATTTGAGGCAATATTGTAATCGATTTTGTAAAAATTGTATATGTGTTTGTATGTATATATATATATATATATATATATATATATATATATATATATATATATATATATATATATATATATATATATATTGTCCTGTATATGGGCCTGAGGCCTTCATACTTGAATAAAGACTTGACTTGACCTATATGTTTTTACGGTTCACGGGTTGTTACTAGGTCAACGGTGACGTCTGACTGTCCTCATGTGCAATTCACAGATAACAAATAGCCTGACATTATCGACATCAAGTCCATGTGGTCGGGCTTTCTTATTGTTAAACATTTTGAATAATTAAACCATTGACATGGCGTAAAACAGGTAAATACTTGAGAGAAGGGGAACAAGTCATAAAATGTAAGTACGTAAACAGGTAAATACTTGAGAGAAGGGAAACAAGTCATAAAATGTAAGTACGTAAACAGGTAAATACTTGAGAGAAGGGAAACAAGTCATAAAATGTAAGTACGCAAACAGGTAAATACTTGAGAGAAGGGAAACAAGTCATAAAATGTAAGTACGTAAACACGTAAATACACGAAAATAGATAACCACAACCCGACATGTTCCCTTTCAGCAATAAACATTTTATTGAGTGCCAAATGGGACTTTGATCGCTATTTAGTAAGCTTACTAAATGACTAAGTGAAGTTACTTATAAGCTTGCTAATGTGATCGATTTGGTAAGCTTACTTAAAGAGCAATTAAAGCTTGTACATTCTGCATATTAAGCACATAGACCCACAGGTAACGTATCAAGTTACGATAGTATTTTCAAGTTTAAAATGATCTTACTATGAATTTATGTATAATTAACGCACTAACGGGCGAATGAATTAGTAAATGTATTAAATACTTACTAACTGAATAAGTAGGCTTACCAATTCAAAACTCGAATTAGTAATTGATTAAGACTGTCTTTAAAACGAATAAACCTCTACTTGCTAAGGCTAAACATATACTTGCAAGTGTCTAGCATTCAATGTCTCCAATTCGACAAAGATGTATTAGTTTTGTGCACAATAGGCATACATCAATCCATTTGTAATATTGAGATAAGGACACTAACTTTAATACGTGCTATTAAAATTTGGCTATGTCCCAACTATGATTGTGTTATTGAACCACGACGATGATTAAAATCAGCGAGATCCCCGCCAGTGATGAATGAGAGCACGGTTATAAAATGAGACAATAGATTACGTCATAATAACCAGCTCTGATCAAACACTGATATTACCTTGTCAAAATGGAGGTGAAGACAGATGGGGGAACATGATTATTCAGTTTAATTCTATGGGAAATTGAGTTAAGTGTATTAAACATATTTCAAGTATGTAGTTCTTAATGTGAGTTCAAGAAACTACAACAATTATTGATATTCTCAATTCTTCTTTAGGTACCTGCAGCTGACTACAATATTGGGTAAATAAGTGTTTTATTGCAGCATGGTCCAATTGTGGAGACAATGTCAAACACGAAATAATTGATTGGTTTTTTTCCTGCACAGTAGAACATTGTTGCATTTCTCATGCAAAGCTGAGAGAAACGTTGACTCCAGTTCATTTCAACCTATTCATATCTAAATTTATTTATGTGTCAACAAAAATGTTAATGCGACTTTTGATCCTTATTTAGAGGCTCATCTGATCAACTACATATCCTTTAGAATGTTGGTTGTGAGTATATATACAGTATTGATGTTGGACTTGAGTATATCCACAGTATTGATGTTGGACGTGAGTATATCCGCAGTATTGATGTTGGACGTGAGTATATCCACAGTATTGATGTTAGACGTGAGTAAATCCACAGTATTGATGTTGGACGTGAGTATATCCACAGTATTGATGTTGGATGTGAGTATATCCACAGTATTGATGTTGGACGTGAGTATATCCACAGTATTGATGTTGGACGTGAGTATATCCACAGTATTGATGTTGGACGTGAGTATATCCGCAGTATTGATGTTGTAAGATCCATGAAAAAGCGTTAAAACATCGTAGAAATCTTGACTTTGAAAACACTTTGGTTTCATATGCGACTTAAATCTGGAATCAACGTCGAAATACCGATATAAAAGTCGGTGTAACGGCCGAAATATTACGTTGTACAAGTATTGAACAGACGATGGATTGATATCTTATGTAAATTTCTTAACTCAAATATCAACTCAAATATCAAAGCTACGATTTTGTTCTTACCTCTATATGAAGATTCCAAGTGAATGTAAACGATCTTCTTTCAAAAATCATCGGTTTGAACATACATTGAAACAAAAAACACACACTTGCAGTGTTATAGGCCAATACATGCAACATGACTGCAGCTATTCTGAAGTAATGTGATTGTGACGTACTTGGAACGTTTGATTTTTACATCCAATAATTTGAAAAAGTATGCCAAACGCGAATAGCGAACAGCGGATATAGTGGACTGAATTATTTGGTCCCTCGGAGTTCGTTATATTCGTATTCTACTGTAGTACATTTTACTTAAACTTCACAGTTTACATTTGTTCTTTAATCTTCAAAAACAATGTTGCATATGTTAAGGAGAGTTGGGACAAAAGACATAATTATAAAATACAGCTGTACGTTTATTTTATTTCAAGATGACAATATTATTTTTTGTATCTTTGATCTTGTAATGTTAGATCATTTAAAGGCCGCGGATTGATTTAAATTATAGTAAATGGCATTAATACTGCCGTCGGCAGATAATGCTATTCCTGTCTGTTTTCAAATACTTAATTAAAGCGTGCTCTTTGCATCGACAGACTTATTATATCAAATAATTTCCTCAGGTATCGTTTGAACTCGTTAAACTTTCTATGGCGCCAAGATCCAGGGGCTAACAGAAAACCCATATGCATCCATGTTGTTTTGTTAATCGTACATTTGGGAATGACTCTTGAAACACTGCTAGTGCAATATTAGTGTAGTTGAGAATGAATATGAACGGTTACACCAGGGTAATAATATCTGCTCCTGTTCACTAATGTTTGCTCCTGAACACTAATTCCTGCTTCTGCCCAGTAATGTTTCCTCAAGCTCACTAGTGTATGCTCCTGTCCATTAATGATTGCTCCTGTCCACTGATGTTTGCTCCTGTCCATTAATGTTTGCTCCTGCTCACTATTGTTTGCTCATGTCCACTAATGTATGCTCCTGTCCACTAATGTTTGTTCCTACTCACTAATGTTTGTTCCTACTCACTAATGTTTGTTCCTACTCTGTAATGTGTGCTCCTGCTCACTAATGTTTGCTCCTGCTCACTAATGTTTGCTCCTGCTCACTAATGTTTGCTCCTTCTCACTAATGTTTGCTCCTGCTCACTAATGTTTGCTCCTGCTCACTAATGTTTGCTCCTGCCCACTAATGTTTGCTCCTGCTCACTAATGTTTGCTCCTGCTCACTAATGTTTGCTCCTACTCACTAATGTTTGCTCCTGCTCACTAATGTTTGCTCCTGTCCACTAATGTTTGCTCCTGCTCACTAATGTTTGCTCCTGTCTACGAATGTTTGCTCCTGCTCACTAATGTTTGCTCCTGCTCACTAATGTTTGCTCCTGTCTACGAATGTGTGCTCCTGCTCACTAATGTTTGCTCCTGCTCACTAATGATTGCTCCTGCCCACTAATGTTTGCTCCTGCTCACTAATCTTTGCTCCTACCCACTAATGATTGCTCCTGCTCACTAATGTTTTTCTCCTGCTCACTAATGTTTGCTCCTACCCACTAATGTTTGCTCCTGCTCACTAATGTTTGCTCCTGTCCACTAATGTATGCTCCTGCTCACTAATCTTTGCTCCTGCCCACTAATGTTTGCTCCTGCTCACTAATCTTTGCTCCTGTCCACTAATGTTTGCTCCTGCTCACTAATGTTTGCTCCTGCTCACTAATGTTTTCTCCTGTCCACTAATGTTTGCTCCTGCTCACTAATGTTTTCTCCTGTCCACTAATCTTTGCTCCTGCTCACTAATGTTTGCTCCTGTCCACTAATGTTTGCTCCTGCTCACTAATGTTTGCTCCTGCTCACTAATGTTTGCTCCTGCTCACTAATGTTTGCTCCTGTCCACTAATGTTTGCTCCTGCTCACTAATGTTTGCTCCTGTCCACTAATGTTTGCTCCTGCTCACTAATGTTTGCTCCTGCCCACTAATGTTTGCTCCTGCTCACTTATGTTTGCTCCTGCTCACTAATGTTTGCTCCTGCTCACTAATGTTTGCTCCTGCTCACTAATGTTTGCTCCGGCTCACTAATGTTTGCTCCTGTCCACTAATGTTTGCTCCTGCTCACTAATGTTTGCTCCTGCCCACTAATGTTTGCTCCTGCTCACAAATGTTTGCTCCTGCTCACTAATGTTTGCTCCTGCTCACTAATGTTTGCTCCTGCTCACTAATGTTTGCTCCTGCTCACTAATGTTTGCTCCTGTCCACTAATGTTTGCTCCAGCTCACTAATGTTTGCTCCTGCTCACTAATGTTTGCTCCTGCTCACTAATGTTTGCTCCTGTCCACTAATGTTTGCTCCTGCTCACTAATGTTTGCTCCTGTCCACTAATGTTTGCTCCTGCTCACTTATGTTTGCTCCTGCCCACTAATGTTTGCTCCTGCTCACTAATGTTTGCTCCTGCTCACTAATGTTTGCTCCTGCTCACTAATGTTTGCTCCTGCTCACTAATGTTTGCTCCTGCTCACTAATGTTTGCTCCTGCTCACTAATGTTTGCTCCTGTCCACTAATGTTTGCTCCTGCTCACTAATGTTTGCTCCTGTCCACTAATGTTTGCTCCTGCTCACAAATGTTTGCTCCTGCCCACTAATGTTTGCTCCTGCTCACTAATGTTTGCTCCTGCTCACTAATGTTTGCTCCTGCTCACTAATGTTTGCTCCTGTCCACTAATGTTTGCTCCTGCTCACTAATGTTTGCTCCTGCCCACTAATGTTTGCTCCTGCTCACTAATGTTTGCTCCTGCTCACTAATGTTTGCTCCTGCTCACTAATGTTTGCTCCTGCCCACTAATGTTTGCTCCTGCTCACTAATGTTTGCTCCTGCTCACTAATGTTTGCTCCTGCTCACTAATGTTTGCTCCTGTCCACTAATGTTTGCTCCTGCTCACTAATGTTTGCTCCTGCCCACTAATGTTTGCTCCTGCTCACTAATGTTTGCTCCTGCTCACTAATGTTTTTCTCCTGCTCACTAATGTTTGCTCCTACCCACTAATGTTTGCTCCTGCTCACTAATGTTTGCTCCTGTCCACTAATGTATGCTCCTGCTCACTAATCTTTGCTCCTGCCCACTAATGTTTGCTCCTGCTCACTAATCTTTGCTCCTGTCCACTAATGTTTGCTCCTTCTCTGTAATGTGTGCTCCTGCTCACTAATGTTTGCTCCTGCTCACTAATGTTTGCTCCTGCTCACTAATGTTTGCTCCTTCTCACTAATGTTTGCTCCTGCTCACTAATGTTTGCTCCTGCTCACTAATGTTTGCTCCTGCCCACTAATGTTTGCTCCTGCTCACTAATGTTTGCTCCTGCTCACTAATGTTTGCTCCTACTCACTAATGTTTGCTCCTGCTCACTAATGTTTGCTCCTGCCCACTAATGTTTGCTCCTGCTCACTAATGTTTGCTCCTGTCCACTAATGTTTGCTCCTGCTCACTAATGTTTGCTCCTGTCTACGAATGTGTGCTCCTGCTCACTAATGTTTGCTCCTGCTCACTAATGATTGCTCCTGCCCACTAATGTTTGCTCCTGCTCACTAATCTTTGCTCCTACCCACTAATGATTGCTCCTGCTCACTAATGTTTTTCTCCTGCTCACTAATGTTTGCTCCTACCCACTAATGTTTGCTCCTGCTCACAAATGTTTGCTCCTGTCCACTAATGTATGCTCCTGCTCACTAATCTTTGCTCCTCCCCACTAATGTTTGCTCCTGCTCACTAATCTTTGCTCCTGTCCACTAATGTTTGCTCCTGCTCACAAATGTTTGCTCCTGCTCACTAATGTTTGCTCCTGCTCACTAATGTTTGCTCCTGCTCACTATTGTTTGCTCCTGCTCACTAATGTTTGCTCCTGTCCACTAATGTTTGCTCCAGCTCACTAATGTTTGCTCCTGCTCACTAATGTTTGCTCCTGCTCACTAATGTTTGCTCCTGTCCACTAATGTTTGCTCCTGCTCACAAATGTTTGCTCCTGTCCACTAATGTTTGCTCCTGCTCACTTATGTTTGCTCCTGCCCACTAATGTTTGCTCCTGCTCACTAATGTTTGCTCCTGCTCACTAATGTTTGCTCCTGCTCACTAATGTTTGCTCCTGCTCACTAATGTTTGCTCCTGCTCACTAATGTTTGCTCCTGTCCACTAATGTTTGCTCCTGCTCACTAATGTTTGCTCCTGTCCACTTATGTTTGCTCCTGCTCACAAATGTTTGCTCCTGCCCACTAATGTTTGCTCCTGCTCACTAATGTTTGCTCCTGCTCACTAATGTTTGCTCCTGCTCACTAATGTTTGCTCCTGTCCACTAATGTTTGCTCCTGCTCACTAATGTTTGCTCCTGCCCACTAATGTTTGCTCCTGCTCACTAATGTTTGCTCCTGCTCACTAATGTTTGCTCCTGCTCACTAATGTTTGCTCCTGCTCACTAATGTTTGCTCCTGCTCACTAATGTTTGCTCCTGTCCACTAATGTTTGCTCCAGCTCACTAATGTTTGCTCCTGCTCACTAATGTTTGCTCCTGCTCACTAATGTTTGCTCCTGTCCACTAATGTTTGCTCCTGTCCACTAATGTTTGCTCCTGCTCACTAATGTTTGCTCCTGCTCACTAATGTTTGCTCCTGCTCACTAATGTTTGCTCCTGTCCACTAATGTTTGCTCCTGCTTGCTCCTGCTCACTAATGTTTGCTCCTGTCCACTAATGTTTGCTCCTGCTCACTAATGTTTGCTCCTGCTCACTAATGTTTTCTCCTGCTCACTAATGTTTGCTCCTGTCCACTAATGTTTGCTCCTGCTCACTAATGTTTGCTCCTGTCCACTAATGTTTGCTCCTGCTTGCTCCTGCTCACTAGTGTATGCTCCTGTCCATTAATGATTGCTCCTGTCCACTGATGTTTGCTCCTGTCCATTAATGTTTGCTCCTGCTCACTATTGTTTGCTCATGTCCACTAATGTATGCTCCTGTCCACTAATGTTTGTTCCTACTCACTAATGTTTGTTCCTACTCACTAATGTTTGTTCCTACTCACTAATGTTTGCTCCTGCTCACTAATGTTTGCTCCTGCTCACTAATGTTTGCTCCTGCTCACTAATGTTTGCTCCTGCTCACTAATGTTTTCTCCTGTCCACTAATGTTTGCTCCTGCTCACTAATGTTTTCTCCTGTCCACTAATCTTTGCTCCTGCTCACTAATGTTTGCTCCTGTCCACTAATGTTTGCTCCTGCTCACTAATGTTTGCTCCTGCTCACTAATGTTTGCTCCTGCTCACTAATGTTTGCTCCTGTCCACTAATGTTTGCTCCTGCTCACTAATGTTTGCTCCTGTCCACTAATGTTTGCTCCTGCTCACTAATGTTTGCTCCTGCCCACTAATGTTTGCTCCTGCTCACTAATGTTTGCTCCTGTCCACTAATGTTTGCTCCTGCTCACTTATGTTTGCTCCTGCCCACTAATGTTTGCTCCTGCTCACTAATGTTTGCTCCTGCTCACTAATGTTTGCTCCTGCTCACTAATGTTTGCTCCTGCTCACTAATGTTTGCTCCTGCTCACTAATGTTTGCTCCTGCTCACTAATGTTTGCTCCTGTCCACTAATGTTTGCTCCTGCTCACTAATGTTTGCTCCTGTCCACTAATGTTTGCTCCTGCTCACAAATGTTTGCTCCTGCCCACTAATGTTTGCTCCTGCTCACTAATGTTTGCTCCTGCTCACTAATGTTTGCTCCTGCTCACTAATGTTTGCTCCTGTCCACTAATGTTTGCTCCTGCTCACTAATGTTTGCTCCTGCCCACTAATGTTTGCTCCTGCTCACTGATGTTTGCTCCTGCTCACTAATGTTTGCTCCTGCTCACTAATGTTTGCTCCTGCTCACTAATGTTTGCTCCTGCTCACTAATGTTTGCTCCTGTCCACTAATGTTTGCTCCTGCTTGCTCCTGCTCACTAATGTTTGCTCCTGTCCACTAATGTTTGCTCCTGCTCACTAATGTTTGCTCCTGCTCACTAATGTTTTCTCCTGCTCACTAATGTTTGCTCCTGTCCACTAATGTTTGCTCCTGCTCACTAATGTTTGCTCCTGTCCACTAATGTTTGCTCCTGCTTGCTCCTGCTCACTAGTGTATGCTCCTGTCCATTAATGATTGCTCCTGTCCACTGATGTTTGCTCCTGTCCATTAATGTTTGCTCCTGCTCACTATTGTTTGCTCATGTCCACTAATGTATGCTCCTGTCCACTAATGTTTGTTCCTACTCACTAATGTTTGTTCCTACTCACTAATGTTTGTTCCTACTCTGTAATGTGTGCTCCTGCTCACTAATGTTTGCTCCTGCTCACTAATGTTTGCTCCTGCTCACTAATGTTTGCTCCTGCTCACTAATGTTTTCTCCTGTCCACTAATGTTTGCTCCTGCTCACTAATGTTTTCTCCTGTCCACTAATCTTTGCTCCTGCTCACTAATGTTTGCTCCTGTCCACTAATGTTTGCTCCTGCTCACTAATGTTTGCTCCTGCTCACTAATGTTTGCTCCTGCTCACTAATGTTTGCTCCTGTCCACTAATGTTTGCTCCTGCTCACTAATGTTTGCTCCTGTCCACTAATGTTTGCTCCTGCTCACTAATGTTTGCTCCTGCCCACTAATGTTTGCTCCTGCTCACTAATGTTTGCTCCTGTCCACTAATGTTTGCTCCTGCTCACTTATGTTTGCTCCTGCCCACTAATGTTTGCTCCTGCTCACTAATGTTTGCTCCTGCTCACTAATGTTTGCTCCTGCTCACTAATGTTTGCTCCTGCTCACTAATGTTTGCTCCTGCTCACTAATGTTTGCTCCTGCTCACTAATGTTTGCTCCTGTCCACTAATGTTTGCTCCTGCTCACTAATGTTTGCTCCTGTCCACTAATGTTTGCTCCTGCTCACAAATGTTTGCTCCTGCCCACTAATGTTTGCTCCTGCTCACTAATGTTTGCTCCTGCTCACTAATGTTTGCTCCTGCTCACTAATGTTTGCTCCTGTCCACTAATGTTTGCTCCTGCTCACTAATGTTTGCTCCTGCCCACTAATGTTTGCTCCTGCTCACTGATGTTTGCTCCTGCTCACTAATGTTTGCTCCTGCTCACTAATGTTTGCTCCTGCTCACTAATGTTTGCTCCTGCTCACTAATGTTTGCTCCTGTCCACTAATGTTTGCTCCAGCTCACTAATGTTTGCTCCTGCTCACTAATGTTTGCTCCTGCTCACTAATGTTTGCTCCTGTCCACTAATGTTTGCTCCTGCTCACTTATGTTTGCTCCTGTCCACTAATGTTTGCTCCTGCTCACTAATGTTTGCTCCTGTCCACTAATGTTTGCTCCTGCTCACTAATGTTTGCTCCTGCCCACTAATGTTTGCTCCTGCTCACTAATGTTTGCTCCTGCTCACTAATGTTTGCTCCTGCTCACTAATGTTTGCTCCTGCTCACTAATGTTTGCTCCTGCTCACTAATGTTTGCTCCTGCTCACTAATGTTTGCTCCTGTCCACTAATGTTTGCTCCTGCTTGCTCCTGCTAACTAATGTTTGCTCCTGTCCATTAATGTTTGCTCCTGCTCACTATTGTTTGCTCATGTCCACTAATGTATGCTCCTGTCCACTAATGTTTGTTCCTACTCACTAATGTTTGTTCCTACTCACTAATGTTTGTTCCTACTCTGTAATGTTTGCTCCTGCTCACTAATGTTTGCTCCTGCTCACTAATGTTTGCTCCTGCTCACTAATGTTTGCTCCTTCTCACTAATGTTTGCTCCTGCTCACTAATGTTTGCTCCTGCTCACTAATGTTTGCTCCTGCCCACTAATGTTTGCTCCTGCTCACTAATGTTTGCTCCTGCTCACTAATGTTTGCTCCTACTCACTAATGTTTGCTCCTGCTCACTAATGTTTGCTCCTGCCCACTAATGTTTGCTCCTGCTCACTAATGTTTGCTCCTGTCCACTAATGTTTGCTCCTGCTCACTAATGTTTGCTCCTGTCTACGAATGTGTGCTCCTGCTCACTAATGTTTGCTCCTGCTCACTAATGATTGCTCCTGCCCACTAATGTTTGCTCCTGCTCACTAATCTTTGCTCCTACCCACTAATGATTGCTCCTGCTCACTAATGTTTTTCTCCTGCTCACTAATGTTTGCTCCTACCCACTAATGTTTGCTCCTGCTCACTAATGTTTGCTCCTGTCCACTAATGTATGCTCCTGCTCACTAATCTTTGCTCCTGCCCACTAATGTTTGCTCCTGCTCACTAATCTTTGCTCCTGTCCACTAATGTTTGCTCCTGCTCACAAATGTTTGCTCCTGCTCACTAATGTTTGCTCCTGCTCACTAATGTTTGCTCCTGCTCACTAATGTTTGCTCCTGCTCACTAATGTTTGCTCCTGTCCACTAATGTTTGCTCCAGCTCACTAATGTTTGCTCCTGCTCACTAATGTTTGCTCCTGCTCACTAATGTTTGCTCCTGTCCACTAATGTTTGCTCCTGCTCACTAATGTTTGCTCCTGTCCACTAATGTTTGCTCCTGCTCACTTATGTTTGCTCCTGCCCACTAATGTTTGCTCCTGCTCACTAATGTTTGCTCCTGCTCACTAATGTTTGCTCCTGCTCACTAATGTTTGCTCCTGCCCACTAATGTTTGCTCCTGCTCACTAATGTTTGCTCCTGCTCACTAATGTTTGCTCCTGCTCACTAATGTTTGCTCCTTCTCACTAATGTTTGCTCCTGCTCACTAATGTTTGCTCCTGCTCACTAATGTTTGCTCCTGTCCACTAATGTTTGCTCCTGCTTGCTCCTGCTAACTAATGTTTGCTCCTGTCCATTAATGTTTGCTCCTGCTCACTATTGTTTGCTCATGTCCACTAATGTATGCTCCTGCTCACTAATGTTTGCTCCTGTCCACTAATGTTTGCTCCTGCTCACTAATGTTTGCTCCTGCCCACTAATGTTTGCTCCTGCTCACTAATGTTTGCTCCTGTCCACTAATGTTTGCTCCTGCTCACTTATGTTTGCTCCTGCCCACTAATGTTTGCTCCTGCTCACTAATGTTTGCTCCTGCTCACTAATGTTTGCTCCTGCTCACTAATGTTTGCTCCTGCTCACTAATGTTTGCTCCTGCCCACTAATGTTTGCTCCTGCTCACTAATGTTTGCTCCTGTCCACTAATGTTTGCTCCTGCTCACTAATGTTTGCTCCTGTCTACGAATGTGTGCTCCTGCTCACTAATGTTTGCTCCTGCTCACTAATGATTGCTCATGCCCACTAATGTTTGCTCCTGCTCACTAATCTTTGCTCCTACCCACTAATGATTGCTCCTGCTCACTAATGTTTTTCTCCTGCTCACTAATGTTTGCTCCTGCCCACTAATGTTTGCTCCTGCTCACTAATGTTTGCTCCTGTCCACTAATGTTTGCTCCTGCTCACTAATGTTTGCTCCTGTCTACGAATGTGTGCTCCTGCTCACTAATGTTTGCTCCTGCTCACTAATGATTGCTCCTGCCCACTAATGTTTGCTCCTGCTCACTAATCTTTGCTCCTACCCACTAATGATTGCTCCTGCTCACTAATGTTTTTCTCCTGCTCACTAATGTTTGCTCCTACCCACTAATGTTTGCTCCTGCTCACTAATGTTTGCTCCTGTCCACTAATGTATGCTCCTGCTCACTAATCTTTGCTCCTCCCCACTAATGTTTGCTCCTGCTCACTAATCTTTGCTCCTGTCCACTAATGTTTGCTCCTGCTCACAAATGTTTGCTCCTGCTCACTAATGTTTGCTCCTGCTCACTAATGTTTGCTCCTGCTCACTAATGTTTGCTCCTGCTCACTAATGTTTGCTCCTGTCCACTAATGTTTGCTCCAGCTCACTAATGTTTGCTCCTGCTCACTAATGTTTGCTCCTGCTCACTAATGTTTGCTCCTGTCCACTAATGTTTGCTCCTGCTCACTAATGTTTGCTCCTGTCCACTAATGTTTGCTCCTGCTCACTTATGTTTGCTCCTGCCCACTAATGTTTGCTCCTGCTCACTAATGTTTGCTCCTGCTCACTAATGTTTGCTCCTGCTCACTAATGTTTGCTCCTGCTCACTAATGTTTGCTCCTGCTCACTAATGTTTGCTCCTGTCCACTAATGTTTGCTCCTGCTCACTAATGTTTGCTCCTGTCCACTAATGTTTGCTCCTGCTCACAAATGTTTGCTCCTGCCCACTAATGTTTGCTCCTGCTCACTAATGTTTGCTCCTGCTCACTAATGTTTGCTCCTGCTCACTAATGTTTGCTCCTGTCCACTAATGTTTGCTCCTGCTCACTAATGTTTGCTCCTGCCCACTAATGTTTGCTCCTGCTCACTAATGTTTGCTCCTGCTCACTAATGTTTGCTCCTGCTCACTAATGTTTGCTCCTGCTCACTAATGTTTGCTCCTGCTCACTAATGTTTGCTCCTGTCCACTAATGTTTGCTCCAGCTCACTAATGTTTGCTCCTGCTCACTAATGTTTGCTCCTGCTCACTAATGTTTGCTCCTGTCCACTAATGTTTGCTCCTGTCCACTAATGTTTGCTCCTGCTCACTAATGTTTGCTCCTGCTCACTAATGTTTGCTCCTGCTCACTAATGTTTGCTCCTGTCCACTAATGTTTGCTCCTGCTCACTAATGTTTGCTCCTGTCCACTAATGTTTGCTCCTGCTTGCTCCTGCTCACTAATGTTTGCTCCTGTCCACTAATGTTTGCTCCTGCTCACTTATGTTTGCTCCTGCTCACTAATGTTTGCTCCTGCTCACTAATGTTTGCTCCTGCTCACTAATGTTTTCTCCTGCTCACTAATGTTTGCTCCTGTCCACTAATGTTTGCTCCTGCTCACTAATGTTTGCTCCTGTCCACTCATGTTTGCTCCTGCTTGCTCCTGCTCACTAGTGTATGCTCCTGTCCATTAATGATTGCTCCTGTCCACTGATGTTTGCTCCTGTCCATTAATGTTTGCTCCTGCTCACTATTGTTTGCTCATGTCCACTAATGTATGCTCCTGTCCACTAATGTTTGTTCCTACTCACTAATGTTTGTTCCTACTCACTAATGTTTGTTCCTACTCTGTAATGTGTGCTCCTGCTCACTAATGTTTGCTCCTGCTCACTAATGTTTGCTCCTGCTCACTAATGTTTGCTCCTGCTCACTAATGTTTTCTCCTGTCCACTAATGTTTGCTCCTGCTCACTAATGTTTTCTCCTGTCCACTAATCTTTGCTCCTGCTCACTAATGTTTGCTCCTGTCCACTAATGTTTGCTCCTGCTCACTAATGTTTGCTCCTGCTCACTAATGTTTGCTCCTGCTCACTAATGTTTGCTCCTGTCCACTAATGTTTGCTCCTGCTCACTAATGTTTGCTCCTGTCCACTAATGTTTGCTCCTGCTCACTAATGTTTGCTCCTGCCCACTAATGTTTGCTCCTGCTCACTAATGTTTGCTCCTGTCCACTAATGTTTGCTCCTGCTCACTAATGTTTGCTCCTGCCCACTAATGTTTGCTCCTGCTCACTAATGTTTGCTCCTGCTCACTAATGTTTGCTCCTGCTCACTAATGTTTGCTCCTGCTCACTAATGTTTGCTCCTGCTCACTAATGTTTGCTCCTGCTCACTAATGTTTGCTCCTGTCCACTAATGTTTGCTCCTGCTCACTAATGTTTGCTCCTGTCCACTAATGTTTGCTCCTGCTCACAAATGTTTGCTCCTGCCCACTAATGTTTGCTCCTGCTCACTAATGTTTGCTCCTGCTCACTAATGTTTGCTCCTGCTCACTAATGTTTGCTCCTGTCCACTAATGTTTGCTCCTGCTCACTAATGTTTGCTCCTGCCCACTAATGTTTGCTCCTGCTCACTGATGTTTGCTCCTGCTCACTAATGTTTGCTCCTGCTCACTAATGTTTGCTCCTGCTCACTAATGTTTGCTCCTGCTCACTAATGTTTGCTCCTGTCCACTAATGTTTGCTCCTGCTCACTAATGTTTGCTCCTGCTCACTAATGTTTGCTCCTGCTCACTAATGTTTGCTCCTGTCCACTAATGTTTGCTCCTGCTCACTTATGTTTGCTCCTGTCCACTAATGTTTGCTCCTGCTCACTAATGTTTGCTCCTGCCCACTAATGTTTGCTCCTGCTCACTAATGTTTGCTCCTGCTCACTAATGTTTGCTCCTGCTCACTAATGTTTGCTCCTGCTCACTAATGTTTGCTCCTGCTCACTAATGTTTGCTCCTGCTCACTAATGTTTGCTCCTGTCCACTAATGTTTGCTCCTGCTTGCTCCTGCTAACTAATGTTTGCTCCTGTCCATTAATGTTTGCTCCTGCTCACTATTGTTTGCTCATGTCCACTAATGTATGCTCCTGTCCACTAATGTTTGTTCCTACTCACTAATGTTTGTTCCTACTCACTAATGTTTGTTCCTACTCTGTAATGTTTGCTCCTGCTCACTAATGTTTGCTCCTGCTCACTAATGTTTGCTCCTGCTCACTAATGTTTGCTCCTTCTCACTAATGTTTGCTCCTGCTCACTAATGTTTGCTCCTGCTCACTAATGTTTGCTCCTGCCCACTAATGTTTGCTCCTGCTCACTAATGTTTGCTCCTGCTCACTAATGTTTGCTCCTACTCACTAATGTTTGCTCCTGCTCACTAATGTTTGCTCCTGCCCACTAATGTTTGCTCCTGCTCACTAATGTTTGCTCCTGTCCACTAATGTTTGCTCCTGCTCACTAATGTTTGCTCCTGTCTACGAATGTGTGCTCCTGCTCACTAATGTTTGCTCCTGCTCACTAATGATTGCTCCTGCCCACTAATGTTTGCTCCTGCTCACTAATCTTTGCTCCTACCCACTAATGATTGCTCCTGCTCACTAATGTTTTTCTCCTGCTCACTAATGTTTGCTCCTACCCACTAATGTTTGCTCCTGCTCACTAATGTTTGCTCCTGTCCACTAATGTATGCTCCTGCTCACTAATCTTTGCTCCTGCCCACTAATGTTTGCTCCTGCTCACTAATCTTTGCTCCTGTCCACTAATGTTTGCTCCTGCTCACAAATGTTTGCTCCTGCTCACTAATGTTTGCTCCTGCTCACTAATGTTTGCTCCTGCTCACTAATGTTTGCTCCTGCTCACTAATGTTTGCTCCTGTCCACTAATGTTTGCTCCTGCTCACTAATGTTTGCTCCTGCTCACTAATGTTTGCTCCTGCTCACTAATGTTTGCTCCTGTCCACTAATGTTTGCTCCTGCTCACTAATGTTTGCTCCTGTCCACTAATGTTTGCTCCTGCTCACTAATGTTTGCTCCTGCCCACTAATGTTTGCTCCTGCTCACTAATGTTTGCTCCTGCTCACTAATGTTTGCTCCTGCTCACTAATGTTTGCTCCTGCCCACTAATGTTTGCTCCTGCTCACTAATGTTTGCTCCTGCTCACTAATGTTTGCTCCTGCTCACTAATGTTTGCTCCTTCTCACTAATGTTTGCTCCTGCTCACTAATGTTTGCTCCTGCTCACTAATGTTTGCTCCTGTCCACTAATGTTTGCTCCTGCTTGCTCCTGCTAACTAATGTTTGCTCCTGTCCATTAATGTTTGCTCCTGCTCACTATTGTTTGCTCATGTCCACTAATGTATGCTCCTGCTCACTAATGTTTGCTCCTGTCCACTAATGTTTGCTCCTGCTCACTAATGTTTGCTCCTGCCCACTAATGTTTGCTCCTGCTCACTAATGTTTGCTCCTGTCCACTAATGTTTGCTCCTGCTCACTTATGTTTGCTCCTGCCCACTAATGTTTGCTCCTGCTCACTAATGTTTGCTCCTGCTCACTAATGTTTGCTCCTGCTCACTAATGTTTGCTCCTGCTCACTAATGTTTGCTCCTGCTCACTAATGTTTGCTCCTGCTCACTAATGTTTGCTCCTGTCCACTAATGTTTGCTCCTGCTCACTAATGTTTGCTCCTGTCCACTAATGTTTGCTCCTGCTCACAAATGTTTGCTCCTGCCCACTAATGTTTGCTCCTGCTCACTAATGTTTGCTCCTGCTCACTAATGTTTGCTCCTGCTCACTAATGTTTGCTCCTGTCCACTAATGTTTGCTCCTGCTCACTAATGTTTGCTCCTGCCCACTAATGTTTGCTCCTGCTCACTAATGTTTGCTCCTGCTCACTAATGTTTGCTCCTGCTCACTAATGTTTGCTCCTGCTCACTAATGTTTGCTCCTGCTCACTAATGTTTGCTCCTGTCCACTAATGTTTGCTCCAGCTCACTAATGTTTGCTCCTGCTCACTAATGTTTGCTCCTGCTCACTAATGTTTGCTCCTGTCCACTAATGTTTGCTCCTGCTCACTTATGTTTGCTCCTGTCCACTAATGTTTGCTCCTGCTCACTAATGTTTGCTCCTGCCCACTAATGTTTGCTCCTGCTCACTAATGTTTGCTCCTGCTCACTAATGTTTGCTCCTGCTCACTAATGTTTGCTCCTTCTCACTAATGTTTGCTCCTGCTCACTAATGTTTGCTCCTGCTCACTAATGTTTGCTCCTGCCCACTAATGTTTGCTCCTGCTCACTAATGTTTGCTCCTGCTCACTAATGTTTGCTCCTACTCACTAATGTTTGCTCCTGCTCACTAATGTTTGCTCCTGCCCACTAATGTTTGCTCCTGCTCACTAATGTTTGCTCCTGTCCACTAATGTTTGCTCCTGCTCACTAATGTTTGCTCCTGTCTACGAATGTGTGCTCCTGCTCACTAATGTTTGCTCCTGCTCACTAATGATTGCTCCTGCCCACTAATGTTTGCTCCTGCTCACTAATCTTTGCTCCTACCCACTAATGATTGCTCCTGCTCACTAATGTTTTTCTCCTGCTCACTAATGTTTGCTCCTACCCACTAATGTTTGCTCCTGCTCACTAATGTTTGCTCCTGTCCACTAATGTATGCTCCTGCTCACTAATCTTTGCTCCTGCCCACTAATGTTTGCTCCTGCTCACTAATCTTTGCTCCTGTCCACTAATGTTTGCTCCTGCTCACTAATGTTTGCTCCTGCTCACTAATGTTTGCTCCTGCTCACTAATGTTTGCTCCTGCTCACTAATGTTTGCTCCTGCTCACTAATGTTTGCTCCTGTCCACTAATGTTTGCTCCAGCTCACTAATGTTTGCTCCTGCTCACTAATGTTTGCTCCTGCTCACTAATGTTTGCTCCTGTCCACTAATGTTTGCTCCTGCTCACTAATGTTTGCTCCTGTCCACTAATGTTTGCTCCTGCTCACTTATGTTTGCTCCTGCCCACTAATGTTTGCTCCTGCTCACTAATGTTTGCTCCTGCTCACTAATGTTTGCTCCTGCTCACTAATGTTTGCTCCTGCTCACTAATGTTTGCTCCTGCTCACTAATGTTTGCTCCTGCTCACTAATGTTTGCTCCTGCTCACTAATGTTTGCTCCTGTCCACTAATGTTTGCTCCTGCTCACTAATGTTTGCTCCTGTCCACTTATGTTTGCTCCTGCTCACAAATGTTTGCTCCTGCCCACTAATGTTTGCTCCTGCTCACTAATGTTTGCTCCTGCTCACTAATATTTGCTCCTGCTCACTAATGTTTGCTCCTGTCCACTAATGTTTGCTCCTGCTCACTAATGTTTGCTCCTGCCCACTAATGTTTGCTCCTGCTCACTAATGTTTGCTCCTGCTCACTAATGTTTGCTCCTGCTCACTAATGTTTGCTCCTGCTCACTAATGTTTGCTCCTGCTCACTAATGTTTGCTCCTGTCCACTAATGTTTGCTCCAGCTCACTAATGTTTGCTCCTGCTCACTAATGTTTGCTCCTGCTCACTAATGTTTGCTCCTGTCCACTAATGTTTGCTCCTGTCCACTAATGTTTGCTCCTGCTCACTAATGTTTGCTCCTGCTCACTAATGTTTGCTCCTGCTCACTAATGTTTGCTCCTGCTCACAAATGTTTGCTCCTGTCCACTAATGTTTGCTCCTGCTCACTAATGTTTGCTCCTGTCCACTAATGTTTGCTCCTGCTTGCTCCTGCTCACTAATGTTTGCTCCTGTCCACTAATGTTTGCTCCTGCTCACTAATGTTTGCTCCTGCTCACTAATGTTTGCTCCTGCTCACTAATGTTTGCTCCTGCTCACTAATGTTTTCTCCTGCTCACTAATGTTTGCTCCTGTCCACTAATGTTTGCTCCTGCTCACTAATGTTTGCTCCTGTCCACTAATGTTTGCTCCTGCTTGCTCCTGCTCACTAGTGTATGCTCCTGTCCATTAATGATTGCTCCTGTCCACTGATGTTTGCTCCTGTCCATTAATGTTTGCTCCTGCTCACTATTGTTTGCTCATGTCCACTAATGTATGCTCCTGTCCACTAATGTTTGTTCCTACTCACTAATGTTTGTTCCTACTCACTAATGTTTGTTCCTACTCTGTAATGTGTGCTCCTGCTCACTAATGTTTGCTCCTGCTCACTAATGTTTGCTCCTGTCCACTAATGTTTGCTCCTTCTCACTAATGTTTGCTCCTGCTCACTAATGTTTGCTCCTGCTCACTAATGTTTGCTCCTGCCCACTAATGTTTGCTCCTGCTCACTAATGTTTGCTCCTGCTCACTAATGTTTGCTCCTACTCACTAATGTTTGCTCCTGCTCACTAATGTTTGCTCCTGCTCACTAATGTTTGCTCCTGCCCACTAATGTTTGCTCCTGCTCACTAATGTTTGCTCCTGCTCACTAATGTTTGCTCCTACTCACTAATGTTTGCTCCTGCTCACTAATGTTTGCTCCTGCCCACTAATGTTTGCTCCTGCTCACTAATGTTTGCTCCTGTCCACTAATGTTTGCTCCTGCTCACTAATGTTTGCTCCTGTCTACGAATGTTTGCTCCTGCTCACTAATGTTTGCTCCTGCTCACTAATGTTTGCTCCTGTCTACGAATGTGTGCTCCTGCTCACTTATGTTTGCTCCTGCTCACTAATGATTGCTCCTGCCCACTAATGTTTGCTCCTGCTCACTAATCTTTGCTCCTACCCACTAATGATTGCTCCTGCTCACTAATGCTTTTCTCCTGCTCACTAATGTTTGCTCCTACCCACTAATGTTTGCTCCTGCTCACTAATGTTTGCTCCTGTCCACTAATGTATGCTCCTGCTCACTAATCTTTGCTCCTGCCCACTAATGTTTGCTCCTGCTCACTAATCTTTGCTCCTGTCCACTAATGTTTGCTCCTGCTCACTAATGTTTGCTCCTGCTCACTAATGTTTTCTCCTGTCCACTAATGTTTGCTCCTGCTCACTAATGTTTTCTCCTGTCCACTAATCTTTGCTCCTGCTCACTAATGTTTGCTCCTGTCCACTAATGTTTGGTCCTGCTCACTAATGTTTGCTCCTGCTCACTAATGTTTGCTCCTGCTCACTAATGTTTGGTCCTGTCCACTAATGTTTGCTCCTGCTCACTAATGTTTGCTCCTGTCCACTAATGTTTGCTCCTGCTCACTAATGTTTGCTCCTGCCCACTAATGTTTGCTCCTGCTCACTAATGTTTGCTCCTGCTCACTAATGTTTGCTCCTGCTCACTAATGTTTGCTCCTGCTCACTAATGTTTGCTCCTGCTCACTAATGTTTGCTCCTGTCCACTAATGTTTGCTCCTGCTCACTAATGTTTGCTCCTGTCCACTAATGTTTGCTCCTGCTCACAAATGTTTGCTCCTGCTCACTAATGTTTGCTCCTGCTCACTAATGTTTGCTCCTGCTCACTAATGTTTGCTCCTGCTCACTAATGTTTGCTCCTGTCCACTAATGTTTGCTCCAGCTCACTAATGTTTGCTCCTGCTCACTAATGTTTGCTCCTGCTCACTAATGTTTGCTCCTGTCCACTAATGTTTGCTCCTGCTCACTTATGTTTGCTCCTGCTCACTAATGTTTGCTCCTGCTCACTAATGTTTGCTCCTTCTCACTAATGTTTGCTCCTGCTCACTAATGTTAGCTCCTGCTCACTAATGTTTGCTCCTGTCCACTAATGTTTGCTCCTGTCCACTAATGTTTGCTCCTGCTCACTAATGTTTGCTCCTGCTCACTAATGTTTGCTCCTGCTCACTAATGTTTGCTCCTGCTCGCTAATGTTTGCTCCTGTCCACTAATGTTTGCTCCTGCTCACTAATGTTTGCTCCTGTCCACTAATGTTTGCTCCTGCTTGCTCCTGCTCACTAATGTTTGCTCCTGTCCACTAATGTTTGCTCCTGCTCACTAATGTTTGCTCCTGCTCACTAATGTTTGCTCCTGCTCACTAATGTTTTCTCCTGCTCACTAATGTTTGCTCCTGTCCACTAATGTTTGCTCCTGCTCACTAATGGTTGCTCCTGCCCACTAATGTTTGCTCCTGCCCACTAATGTTTGCTCCTGCCCACTAATGTTTGCTCCTGCTCACTAATGTTTGCTCCTGCTCACTAATGTTTGCTCCTGCTCACTAATGTTTGCTCCTTCTCACTAATGTTTGCTCCTGCTCACTAATGTTAGCTCCTGCTCACTAATGTTTGCTCCTGTCCACTAATGTTTGCTCCTGTCCACTAATGTTTGCTCCTGCTCACTAATGTTTGCTCCTGCTCACTAATGTTTGCTCCTGCTCACTAATGTTTGCTCCTGCTCACTAATGTTTGCTCCTGTCCACTAATGTTTCCTCCTGCTCACTAATGTTTGCTCCTGTCCACTAATGTTTGCTCCTGCTTGCTCCTGCTCACTAATGTTTGCTCCTGTCCACTAATGTTTGCTCCTGCTCACTAATGTTTGCTCCTGCTCACTAATGTTTGCTCCTGCCCACTAATGTTTGCTCCTGCCCACTAATGTTTGTTCCTGCTCACTAATGTTTTCTTCTGCACACTAATATCTGCTCCTGTCCACTGATGTTTGCTCCTGCTCACTAATGTTTTCTCCTGCTCACTAATATCTGCTCCTGCTCACTAATATCTGCTCCTGTCCACTGATGTTTGCTCCTGCTCACGAATGTTTGCTCCTGCTCACTTATATTTGCTCCTGCTCACTAATGTTTGCTCCTGCTCACAAATGTTTTCTTCTGCACACTAATATCTGCTCCTGTCCACTGATGTTTGTTCCTACTCACTAATCTTTGCTCCTGCAAACTAATATCTGCTCCTGTCCACTGATGTTTGCTCCTGCTCACTAATGTTTTCTTCTGCACACTAATATCTGCTCCTGTCCACTGATGTTTGTTCTTACTCACTAATCTTTGCTCCTGCACACTAATATCTGCTCCTGTCCACTGATGTTTGCTCCTGCTCACTAATGTTTTCTTCTGCACACTAATATCTGCTCCTGTCCAATGATGTTTGTTCCTACTCACTAATGTTTTCTCCTGCTCACTAATGTATCTTCTGCACACTAATATCTGCTCCTGTCCACTGATGTTTGTTCCTACTCACTAATGTTTTCTCCGGCTCACTAATGTTTTCTTCTGCACACTAATATCTGCTCCTGCCCACTAATGTTTGCTCCTGCTCACTAATGTTTTCTTCTGCACACTAATATCTGCTCCTGTCCACTGATGTTTGTTCCTACTCACTAATGTTTTCTCCTGCTCACTAATGTTTTCTTCTGCACACTAATATCTGCTCCTGTCCACTGATGTTTGCTCCTGCTCACTAATGTTTTCTTCTGCACACTAATATCTGCTCCTGTCCACTGATGTTTGTTCCTACTCACTAATCTTTGCTCCTGCTCACTAATGTTTGCTCCTGTCCACTAATGTTTTCTCCTGCTCACTAATGTTTGCTCCTGTCCACTGATGTTTGCTCCTGCTCACTAATGTTTTCTTCTGCACACTAATATCTGCTCCTGTCCACTGATGTTTGTTCCTACTCACTAATCTTTGCTCCTGCACACTAATATCTGCTCCTGTCCACTGATGTTTGTTCCTACTCACTAATCTTTGCTCCTGCACACTAATATCTGCTCCTGTCCACTGATGTTTGCTCCTGCTCACTAATGTTTTCTTCTGCACACTAATATCTGCTCCTGTCCACTGATGTTTGTTCTTACTCACTAATCTTTGCTCCTGCACACTAATATCTGCTCCTGTCCACTGATGTTTGCTCCTGCTCACTAATGTTTTCTTCTGCACACTAATATCTGCTCCTGTCCACTGATGTTTGTTCCTACTCACTAATCTTTGCTCCTGCACACTAATATCTGCTCCTGTCCACTAATGTTTGCTCCTGCTCACTAATGTTTGCTCCTGCCCACTAATGTTTGCTCCTGCTCACTAATGTTTGCTCCTGCTCACTAATGTTTTCTCCTGTCCACTAATGTTTGCTCCTGCTCACTAATGTTTGCTCCTGTCCACTAATGTTTGCTCCTGCTCACTAATGTTTGCTCCTGCTCACTAATGTTTTCTCCTGTCCACTAATGTTTGCTCCTGCTCACTAATGTTTGCTCCTGTCCACTAATGTTTGCTCCTGCTCACTAATGTTTGCTCCTGCTCACTAATGTTTGCTCCTGCTCACTAATGTTTGCTCCTGTCCACTAATGTTTGCTCCTGCCCACTAATGTTTGCTCCTGCTCACTAATGTTTCCTCCTGCCCACTAATGCTTGCTCCTGCCCACTAATGTTTGTTCCTGCTCACTGATGTTTTCTTCTGCACACTAATATCTGCTCCTGTCCACTGATGTTTGCTCCTGCTCACTAATGTTTTCTCCTGCTCACTAATATCTGCTCCTGCTCACTAATATCTGCTCCTGTCCACTGATGTTTGCTCCTGCTCACTAATGTTTGCTCCTGCTCACTTATATTTGCTCCTGCTCACTAATGTTTGCTCCTGCTCACTAATGTTTTCTTCTGCACACTAATTTCTGCTCCTGTCCACTGATGTTTGTTCCTACTCACTAATTTTTGCTCCTGCACACTAATATCTGCTCCTGTCCACTGATGTTTGCTCCTGCTCACTAATGTTTTCTTCTGCACACTAATATCTGCTCCTGTCCACTGATGTTTGTTCTTACTCACTAATCTTTGCTCCTGCACACTAATATCTGCTCCTGTCCACTGATGTTTGCTCCTGCTCACTAATGTTTTCTTCTGCACACTAATATCTGCTCCTGTCCACTGATGTTTGTTCCTACTCACTAATGTTTTCTCCTGCTCACTAATGTATCTTCTGCACACTAATATCTGCTCCTGTCCACTGATGTTTGTTCCTACTCACTTATGTTTTCTCCGGCTCACTAATGTTTTCTTCTGCACACTAATATCTGCTCCTGCCCACTAATGTTTGCTCCTGCTCACTAATGTTTTCTTCTGCACACTAATATCTGCTCCTGTCCACTGATGTTTGTTCCTACTCACTAATGTTTTCTCCTGCTCACTAATGTTTTCTTCTGCACACTAATATATGCTCATGCCCACTAATGTTTGCTCCTGCTCACTAATGTTTTCTTCTGCACACTAATATCTGCTCCTGTCCACTGATGTTTGTTCCTACTCACTAATCTTTGCTCCTGCACACTAATATCTGCTCCTGTCCACTGATGTTTGCTCCTGCTCACTAATGTTTTCTTCTGCACACTAATATCTGCTCCTGTCCACTGATGTTTGTTCCTACTCACTAATGTTTTCTCCTGCTCACTAATGTTTTCTTCTGCACACTAATATCTGCTCCTGTCCACTGATGTTTGTTCCTACTCACTAATCTTTGCTCCTGCTCACTAATGTTTGCCTTGCCCACTAATGTTTTCTCCTGCTCACTAATGTTTGCTCCTGTCCACTGATGTTTGCTCCTGCTCACTAATGTTTTCTTCTGCACATTAATATCTGCTCCTGTCCACTGATGTTTGTTCCTACTCACTTATCTTTGCTCCTGCACACTAATATCTGCTCCTGTCCACTGATGTTTGTTCCTATTCACTAATGTTTTCTCCTGCTCACTAATGTTTTCTTCTGCACACTAATATCTGCTCCTGTCCACTGATGTTTGCTCCTGCTTACTAATGTTTTCTTCTGCACACTAATATCTGCTCCTGTCCACTGATGTTTGTTCCTACTCACTAATCTTTGCTCCTGCTCACTAATGTTTGCTCCTGCCCACTAATGTTTTCTCCTGCTCACTAATGTTTGCTCCTGTCCACTGATGTTTGCTCCTGCTCACTAATGTTTTCTTCTGCACACTAATATCTGCTCCTGTCCACTGATGTTTGTTCCTACTCACTAATCTTTGCTCCTGCACACTAATATCTGCTCCTGTCCACTGATGTTTGCTCCTGCTCACTAATGTTTTCTTCTGCACACTAATATCTGCTCCTGTCCACTGATGTTTGTTCCTACTCACTAATGTTTTTTCCTGCTCACTAATGTTTTCTTCTGCACACTAATATCTGCTCCTGTCCACTAATGTTTGCTCCTGCTCACTAATGTTTGCTCCTGTCCACTAATGTTTGCTCCTGCTCACTAATGTTTGCTCCTGCCCACTAATGTTTGCTCCTGCTCACTAATGTTTGCTCCTGCTCACTAATGTTTGCTCTTGCTCACTAATGTTTTCTCCTGTCCACTAATGTTTGCTCCTGCTCACTAATGTTTGCTCCTGTCCACTAATGTTTGCTCCTGCTCACTAATGTTTGCTCCTGCTCACTAATGTTTGCTCCTGTCCACTAATGTTTGCTCCTGCTCACTAATGTTTGCTCCTGCTCACTAATGTTTGCTCCTGCTCACTAATGTTTGCTCCTGCTCACTAATGTTTTCTCCTGCTCACTAATGTTTGCTCCTGCTCACTAATGTTTGCTCCTGTCCACTAATGTTTGCTCCTGCTCACTAATGTTTTCTCCTGTCCACTAATGTTTGCTCCTGCCCACTAATGTTTGCTCCTGCCCACTAATGTTTGTTCCTGCTCACTAATATCTGCTCCTGTCCACTGATGTTTGCTCCTGCCCACTAATGTTTTCTTCTGCACACTAATATCTGCTCCTGTCCACTGATGTTTGCTCCTGCTCACTAATGTTTTCTCCTGCTCACTAATATCTGCTCCTGCTCACTAATATCTGCTCCTGTCCACTGATGTTTGCTCCTGCTCACTAATGTTTGCTCCTGCTCCCTAATATTTGCTCCTGCTCACTAATGTTTGCTCTTGCTCACTAATGTTTTCTTCTGCACACTAATATCTGCTCCTGCACACTCATATCTGCTCCTGTCCACTGATGTTTGTTCCTACTCACTAATCTTTGCTCCTGCACACTAATATCTGCTCCTGTCCACTGATGTTTGCTCCTGCTCACTAATGTTTTCTTCTGCACACTAATATCTGCTCCTGTCCACTGATGTTTGTTCCTACTCACTAATCTTCGCTCCTGCACACTAATATCTGCTCCTGTCCACTGATGTTTGCTCCTGCTCACTAATGTTTTCTTCTGCACACTTATATCTGCTCCTGTCCACTGATGTTTGTTCCTACTCACTAATGTTTTCTCCTGCTCACTAATGTTTTCTTCTGCACACTAATATCTGCTCCTGTCCACTGATGTTTGTTCCTACTCACTAATGTTTTCTCCGGCTCACTAATGTTTTCTTCTGCACACTAATATCTGCTCCTGTCCACTAATGTTTGCTCCTGCTCACTAATGTTTTCTTCTGCACACTAATATCTGCTTCTGTCCACTGATGTTTGTTCCTACTCACTAATGTTTTCTCCTGCTCACTAATGTTTTCTTCTGCACACTAATATCTGCTCCTGCCCACTAATGTTTGCTCCTGCTCACTAATGTTTTCTTCTGCACACTAATATCTGCTTCTGTCCACTGATGTTTGTTCCTACTCACTAATCTTTGCTCCTGCACACTAATATCTGCTCCTGTCCACTGATGTTTGCTCCTGCTCACTAATGTTTTCTTCTGCACACTAATATCTGCTCCTGTCCACTGATGTTTGTTCCTACTCACTAATGTTTTCTCCTGCTCACTAATGTTTTCTTCTGCACACTAATATCTGCTCCTGTCCACTGATGTTTGCTCCTGCTCACTAATGTTTTCTTCTGCACACTAATATCTGCTCCTGTCCACTGATGTTTGTTCCTACTCACTAATCTTTGCTCCTGCTCACTAATGTTTGCTCCTGCCCACTAATGTTTTCTCCTGTCCACTAATGTTTGCTCCTGTCCACTGATGTTTGCTCCTGCTCACTAATGTTTTCTTCTGCACACTAATATCTGCTCCTGTCCACTGATGTTTGTTCCTACTCACTAATCTTTGCTCCTGCACACTAATATCTGCTCCTGTCCACTGATGTTTGCTCCTGCTCACTAATGTTTTCTTCTGCACACTAATATCTGCTCCTGTCCACTGATGTTTGTTCCTACTCACTAATGTTTTCTCCTGCTCACTAATGTTTTCTTCTGCACACTAATATCTGCTCCTGTCCACTGATGTTTGCTCCTACTCACTAATCTTTGCTCCTGCTCACTAATGTTTTCTTCTGCACACTAATATCTGCTCCTGTCCACTGATGTTTGCTCCTACTCACTAATCTTTGCTCCTGCTCACTAATGTTTTCTTCTGCACACTAATATCTGCTCCTGTCCACTGATGTTTGTTCCTACTCACTTATCTTTGCTCCTGCACACTAATATCTGCTCCTGTCCACTGATGTTTGTTCCTACTCACTAATGTTTTCTCCTGCTCACTAATGTTTTCTTCTGCACACTAATATCTGCTCCTGTCCACTGATGTTTGCTCCTGCTCACTAATGTTTTCTTCTGCACACTAATATCTGCTCCTGTCCACTGATGTTTGTTCCTACTCACTAATCTTTGCTCCTGCTCACTAATGTTTGCTCCTGCCCACTAATGTTTTCTCCTGCTCACTAATGTTTGCTCCTGTCCACTGATGTTTGCTCCTGCTCACTAATGTTTTCTTCTGCACACTAATATCTGCTCCTGTCCACTGATGTTTGTTCCTACTCACTAATCTTTGCTCCTGCACACTAATATCTGCTCCTGTCCACTGATGTTTGCTCCTGCTCACTAATGTTTTCTTCTGCACACTAATATCTGCTCCTGTCCACTGATGTTTGTTCCTACTCACTAATGTTTTCTCCTGCTCACTAATGTTTTCTTCTGCACACTAATATCTGCTCCTGTCCACTAATGTTTGCTCCTGCTCACTAATGTTTGCTCCTGTCCACTAATGTTTGCTCCTGCTCACTAATGTTTGCTCCTGCCCACTAATGTTTGCTCCTGCTCACTAATGTTTGCTCCTGCTCACTAATGTTTGCTCTTGCTCACTAATGTTTTCTCCTGTCCACTAATGTTTGCTCCTGCTCACTAATGTTTGCTCCTGTCCACTAATGTTTTCTTCTGCACACTAATATCTGCTCCTGTCCACTGATGTTTGCTCCTGCTCACTAATGTTTTCTTCTGCACACTAATATCTGCTCCTGCTCACTAATGTTTGCTCCTGCTCACTAATGTTTGCTCCTGCTCACTAATGTTTGCTCCTGCTCACTAATGTTTTCTCCTGCTCACTAATGTTTGCTCCTGCTCACTAATGTTTGCTCCTGTCCACTAATGTTTGCTCCTGCTCACTAATGTTTTCTCCTGTCCACTAATGTTTGCTCCTGCCCACTAATGTTTGCTCCTGCCCACTAATGTTTGTTCCTGCTCACTAATATCTGCTCCTGTCCACTGATGTTTGCTCCTGCCCACTAATGTTTTCTTCTGCACACTAATATCTGCTCCTGTCCACTGATGTTTGCTCCTGCTCACTAATGTTTTCTCCTGCTCACTAATATCTGCTCCTGCTCACTAATATCTGCTCCTGTCCACTGATGTTTGCTCCTGCTCACTAATGTTTGCTCCTGCTCCCTAATATTTGCTCCTGCTCACTAATGTTTGCTCCTGCTCACTAATGTTTTCTTCTGCACACTAATATCTGCTCCTGCACACTAATATCTGCTCCTGTCCACTGATGTTTGTTCCTACTCACTAATCTTTGCTCCTGCACACTAATATCTGCTCCTGTCCCCTGATGTTTGCTCCTGCTCACTAATGTTTTCTTCTGCACACTAATATCTGCTCCTGTCCACTGATGTTTGTTCCTACTCACTAATCTTCGCTCCTGCACACTTATATCTGCTCCTGTCCACTGATGTTTGTTCCTACTCACTAATGTTTTCTCCTGCTCACTAATGTTTTCTTCTGCACACTAATATCTGCTCCTGTCCACTGATGTTTGTTCCTACTCACTAATGTTTTCTCCGGCTCACTAATGTTTTCTTCTGCACACTAATATCTGCTCCTGTCCACTAATGTTTGCTCCTGCTCACTAATGTTTTCTTCTGCACACTAATATCTGCTCCTGTCCACTGATGTTTGTTCCTACTCACTAATGTTTTCTCCTGCTCACTAATGTTTTCTTCTGCACACTAATATCTGCTCCTGCCCACTAATGTTTGCTCCTGCTCACTAATGTTTTCTTCTGCACACTAATATCTGCTTCTGTCCACTGATGTTTGTTCCTACTCACTAATCTTTGCTCCTGCACACTAATATCTGCTCCTGTCCACTGATGTTTGCTCCTGCTCACTAATGTTTTCTTCTGCACACTAATATCTGCTCCTGTCCACTGATGTTTGTTCCTACTCACTAATGTTTTCTCCTGCTCACTAATGTTTTCTTCTGCACACTAATATCTGCTCCTGTCCACTGATGTTTGCTCCTGCTCACTAATGTTTTCTTCTGCACACTAATATCTGCTCCTGTCCACTGATGTTTGTTCCTACTCACTAATCTTTGCTCCTGCTCACTAATGTTTGCTCCTGCCCACTAATGTTTTCTCCTGTCCACTAATGTTTGCTCCTGTCCACTGATGTTTGCTCCTGCTCACTAATGTTTTCTTCTGCACACTAATATCTGCTCCTGTCCACTGATGTTTGTTCCTACTCACTAATCTTTGCTCCTGCACACTAATATCTGCTCCTGTCCACTGATGTTTGCTCCTGCTCACTAATGTTTTCTTCTGCACACTAATATCTGCTCCTGTCCACTGATGTTTGTTCCTACTCACTAATGTTTTCTCCTGCTCACTAATGTTTTCTTCTGCACACTAATATCTGCTCCTGTCCACTGATGTTTGCTCCTACTCACTAATCTTTGCTCCTGCTCACTAATGTTTTCTTCTGCACACTAATATCTGCTCCTGTCCACTGATGTTTGTTCCTACTCACTAATCTTTGCTCCTGCTCACTAATGTTTTCTCCTGCTCACTAATATCTGCTCCTGTCCACTGATGTTTGTTCCTACTCACTAATCTTTGCTCCTGCTCACTAATGTTTTCTTCTGCACACTAATATCTGCTCCTGTCCACTGATGTTTCCTCCTACTCACTAATCTTTGCTCCTGCTCACTAATGTTTTCTTCTGCACACTAATATCTGCTCATGTCCACTGATGTTTGTTCCTACTCACTAATGTTTTCTCCGGCTCACTAATGTTTTCTTCTGCACACTAATATCTGCTCCTGTCCACTGATGTTTGCTCCTGCTCACTAATGTTTTCTTCTGCTCACTAATGTTTTCTTCTGCACACTAATATCTGCTCCTGTCCACTGATGTTTGTTCCTACTCACTAATGTTTTCTCCTGCTCACTAATGTTTTCTTCTGCACACTAATATCTGCTCCTGTCCACTGATGTTTGCTCCTGCTCACTAATGTTTTCTTCTGCACACTAATATCTGCTCCTGTCCACTGATGTTTGTTCCTACTCACTAATCTTTGCACCTGCTCACTAATGTTTTCTTCTGCACACAAATATCTGCTCCTGTCCACTGATGTTTGTTCCTACTCACTAATCTTTGCTCCTGCTCACTAATGTTTTCTTCTGCACACTAATATCTGCTCCTGTCCACTGATGTTTGCTCCTGATCACTAATGTTTTCTTCTGCACACTAATATCTGCTCCTGTCCACTGATGTTTGTTCCTACTCACTCATGTTTTCTCCTGCTCACTAATGTTTTCTTCTGCACACTAATATCTGCTCCTGTCCACTGATGTTTGTTCCTACTCACTAATGTTTTCTCCTGCTCATTAATGTTTTCTTCTGCACACTAATATCTGCTCCTGTCCACTGATGATTGCTCCTGCTCACTAATGTTTTCTTCTGCACACTAATATCTGCTCCTGTCCACTGATGTTTGTTCCTACTCACTAATGTTTTCTCCTGCTCACTAATGTTTTCTTCTGCACACTAATATCTGCTCCTGTCCACTGATGTTTGTTCCTACTCACTAATGTTTTCTCCTGCTCACTAATGTTTTCTTCTGCACACTAATATCTGCTCCTGTCCACTGATGTTTGTTCCTACTCACTAATGTTTTCTCCTGCTCAGTAATGTTTTCTTCTGCACACTAATATCTGCTCCTGTCCACTGATGTTTGTTCCTACTCACTAATGTTTTCCCCTACTCACTAATGTTTTCCCCTGCTCACTAATGATTGCTCCTGCTCACTTGTGTTTGCTCCTGTCCACTAATTCACTAAAGTTAGCTCGTGCAATTAATATATATTTGCATGAATTTTTTTTATTACTATTCAAATGGATACCACAGCAATACAGGATGAAATCCCTCGCCCTTTAATTTCTCAAGTAATACAGGATGAAATCCCTCTTCAATGTATGCATTCAGCAATACAGGATGGCAATCCAATGAAAGACCCTTTAGCACAGTCATGTAGACCAATCCAATGAAAGACCCTTTAGCACAGTCATGTAGACCAAATCAATATTCAGAGCTCATTTATAATCATTGTCAATCGTATTTGAAATCCTATTCAGAGATTGGGTCTCAAATTAAATCACCATTAGCTGGCCCCTTGTCAGGTAATCGTAATACGTCTTGGTCACCTCCGCCCCCTTCGTGCTTCTCCTCAGTGATTGAGCGACTTTACATTGCCCAGTTTTGTACTTCATTACCACTGCTTCTTCTACAAGATCCCTCTCAAAGCTCTAATGGCAACGTGTTGTGAATATGTACGTGTTTGGAGATATGAAACGAGGACATCATTGGCAGTATGGAGGCATTCATGTGACTGTTTCGTAACAAAGAATTTGGCACATAACATCATTTGTGTTTACCTTTTGTTCCTACTCACTAATCTTTGCTCCTGTCCACTTATGTTTGCTCCTGCTCACTAATCTTTGCTCCTGTCCACTAATGTATGCTCCTGCTCACTAATGTTTGCTCCTGTCTACGAATGTGTGCTCCTGCTCACTAATGTTTGCTCCTGCTCACTAATGTTTGGTCCTGCTCACTAATGTTTGCTCCTGCTCACTAATGTTTGCTCCTGTCTACGAATGTGTGCTCCTGCTCACTAATGTTTGCTCCTGCCCACTTATGTTTGCTCCTGCTCACTAATGTTTGCTCCTGTCTACGAATGTTTGCTCCTGCTCACTATTGTTTGCTCCTGTCCACTAATGTTTGCTCCTGCTCACTAATATCTGCTCCTGTCCACTGATGTTTGTTCCTACTCACTAATGTTTTCTCCTGCTCACTAATGTTTTCTTCTGCACACTAATATCTGCTCCTGTCCACTGATGTTTGCTCCTGCTCACTAATGTTTTCTTCTGCACACTAATATCTGCTCCTGTCCACTGATGTTTGTTCCTACTCACTAATCTTTGCTCCTGCTCACTAATGTTTGCTCCTGCCCACTAATGTTTTCTCCTGTCCACTAATGTTTGCTCCTGCCCACTGATGTTTGCTCCTGCTCACTAATGTTTTCTTCTGCACACTAATATCTGCTCCTGTCCACTGATGTTTGTTCCTACTCACTAATGTTTTCTTCTGCACACTAATATCTGCTCCTGTCCACTGATGATTGCTCCTGCTCACTAATGTTTTCTTCTGCACACTAATATCTGCTCCTGTCCACTGATGTTTGTTCCTACTCACTAATGTTTTCTCCTGCTCACTAATGTTTTCTTCTGCACACTAATATCTGCTCCTGTCCACTGATGTTTGTTCCTACTCACTAATGTTTTCTCCTGCTCACTAATGTTTTCTTCTGCACACTAATATCTGCTCCTGTCCACTGATGTTTGTTCCTACTCACTAATGTTTTCTCCTGCTCAGTAATGTTTTCTTCTGCACACTAATATCTGCTCCTGTCCACTGATGTTTGTTCCTACTCACTAATGTTTTCCCCTACTCACTAATGTTTTCCCCTGCTCACTAATGATTGCTCCTGCTCACTTGTGTTTGCTCCTGTCCACTAATTCACTAAAGTTAGCTCGTGCAATTAATATATATTTGCATGAATTTTGTATTACTATTCAAATGGATACCACAGCAATACAGGATGAAATCCCTCGCCCTTTAATTTCTCAAGTAATACAGGATGAAATCCCTCTTCAATGTATGCATTCAGCAATACAGGATGGCAATCCAATGAAAGACCCTTTAGCACAGTCATGTGGACCAATCCAATGAAAGACCCTTTAGCACAGTCATGTAGACCAAATCAATATTCAGAGCTCATTTATAATCATTGTCAATCGTATTTGAAATCCTATTCAGAGATTGGGTCTCAAATTAAATCACCATTAGCTGGCCCCTTGTCAGGTAATCGTAATACGTCTTGGTCACCTCCGCCCCCTTCGTGCTTCTCCTCAGTGATTGAGCGACTTTACATTGCCCAGTTTTGTACTTCATTACCACTGCTTCTTCTACAAGATCCCTCTCAAAGCTCTAATGGCAACGTGTTGTGAATATGTACGTGTTTGGAGATATGAAACGAGGACATCATTGGCAGAATGGAGGCATTCATGTGACTGTTTCGTAACAAAGAATTTGGCACATAACATCATTTGTGTTTACCTTTTGTTCCTACTCACTAATCTTTGCTCCTGCTCACTAATGTTTGCTCCTGTCTACGAATGTGTGCTCCTGCTCACTAATGTTTGCTCCTGCTCACTAATGTTTGCTCCTGTCTACGAATGTGTGCTCCTGCTCACTAATGTTTGCTCCTGCTCACTAATGTTTGCTCCTGTCTACGAATGTGTGCTCCTGTCTACGAATGTTTGCTCCTGCTCACTAATATTTGCTCCTACTCACTAATGTTTGCTCCTGCTCACTAATGTCTGCTTCTGCTCACTAATGTTTGCTCCTGCTCACTAATGTTTGCTCCTGCTCACTAATGTTTGCTCCTGTCTACGAATGTGTGCTCCTGCTCACTAATGTTTGCTCCTGCTCACTAATGTTTGCTCCTGTCTACGAATGTTTGCTCCTGTCTACGAATGTTTGCTCCTGCTCACTAATATTTGTTCCTACTCACTAATGTTTGCTCCTGCTCACTAATGTTTGCTCCTGCTCACTAATCTTTGCTCCTGTCCACTAATGTATGCTCCTGCTCACTAATGTTTGCTCCTGTCTACGAATGTTTGCTCCTGTCTACGAATGTTTGCTCCTGCTCACTAATATTTGTTCCTACTCACTAATGTTTGCTCCTGCTCACTAATGTTTGCTCCTGCTCACTAATCTTTGCTCCTGTCCACTAATGTTTGCTCCTGCTCACTAATGTTTGCTCCTGTCTACGAATGTTTGCTCCTGTCTACGAATGTTTGCTCCTGCTCACTAATATTTGTTCCTACTCACTAATGTTTGCTCCTGCTCACTAATGTTTGCTCCTGCTCACTAATGTTTGCTCCTGTCTACGAATGTGTGCTCCTGTCTACGAATGTTTGCTCCTGCTCACTAATATTTGCTCCTACTCACTAATGTTTGCTCCTGCTCACTAATGTCTGCTTCTGCTCACTAATGTTTGCTCCTGCTCACTAATGTTTGCTCCTGCTCACTAATGTTTGCTCCTGCTCACTAATGTTTGCTCCTGCTCACTAATGTTTGCTCCTGTCTACGAATGTGTGCTCCTGCTCACTAATGTTTGCTCCTGCTCACTAATGTTTGCTCCTGTCTACGAATGTGTGCTCCTGCTCACTAATGTTTGCTCCTGCTCACTAATGTTTGCTCCTGTCTACGAATTTGTGCTCCTGCTCACTAATGTATGCTCCTGCTCACTAATGTTTGCTCCTGCTCACTAATGTATGCTCCTGCTCACTAATGTATGCTCCTGCTCACTAATGTTTGCTCCTGCTCACTGATGTTTGCTCCTGTCTACGAATGTGTGCTCCTGCTCACTAATGTTTGCTCCTGCTCACTAATGTTTGCTCCTGCTCACTAATGTTTGCTCCTGCTCACTAATTTTTGCTCCTGCTCACTAATGTTTGCTCCTGCTCACTAATGTTTGCTCCTGCTCACTAATGTTTGCTCCTGTCTACGAATGTGTGCTCCTGCTCACTAATGTGTGCTCCTGCTCACTAATGTTTGCTCCTGCTCACTAATGTTTGCTCCTGCTCACTAATGTTTGCTCCTGTCTACGAATGTGTGCTCCTTCTCACTAAAGTGTGCTCCTTCTCACTAATGTTTGGTCCTTCACACAATTGTTTGCTCGTGCTCACTAGTGTTTGCTACTTTACTTAAATTAACTGATATACATGTATCATATAGTGTAAAATTTCTAATGTTAAAGAAATTTTGTCACATCAATATTATGTCACTTCACACATGAATATATTTCGAAATAGATTTTCAAATCAAAACACACTAAGCCATTGACAATATTTTGCAGGAAACATCATCCATTGCTGTATATATTTGTATATACAAGTATATCTTTAAAATGGCAGTTTACTTACATTCTACATCTACAATCTGTCACATTCACCAATAAGAAACCTTTATACTAGTAACTTACATATTGTCAAAAAAGAAATATCTTTATGACCCAGCTAATGAAGAATTAACAAACATTCCAGATATTGAGTTTGTGAAATATTATCACAACATAAGTTGTTCTAGTCCGATATACGTAATACTAGATTAAACACAGGAATTCACAAGCAATTGATGGATCTAAAAAAAAGTATATCCTTCTTCAACAATAAAGGATGGAATTCTGCGGAAATATATACATACAGCAATACAGGATGAACTCCCTTTTCTATATATATATATATATATATATATATATATATATATATATATATATATATATATATATATATATATATATAGAAAATAGTAAACATCATATGGTTTTGACTGGATCAATCTTCTTTAATACAATTGGATTTGGATTAAAGAAGATTGATCCAGTCAAAACCATCTGATGTTTACTATTTTCTATATATAACCTTACTTCACGTGAGAAGCAACTCATCTTATTTATATATATATATATATATATATATATATATATATATATATATATATATATATATATATATATATATATATATATATATATATATATATATATTCAGCAGTAAAGAATGGCAGCAGACAATTCAGAGAAAACATATTAGCATAGCCATATAGACCCAATCAATATTCAGGGCTCATTTCTAATCATTGTCAATCGTATTTGAAATCCTATTCAGAGATTGGGTTTCAAATTAAATCGCCATTAGCTAGCCCCTTGTCAGGTAATCGTAATACGTCTCGGTCACCTCCGCCCCCTTCGTGCTTCTCCTCAGTGATTGAGCGACTTTACATTGCCCAGTTTTGTACTTCATTACCACTGCTTCTACTACAAGATTCCTCTCGAAGCTTTAATGGCAACGTGCTGTGAATATGTACGTGTTTGGAGACATGACAAGGGGAACCATTGGTAATTTTGAGGTATCCATGTGAATATTTTTGTAGAAGAATTTGGTCTCATGCGAGATTGTATTGGCATGATCGTTTCAAACGCATGAATACAACAATAATTTATGTTTATAAGTTTCGAAATTATTAAAGAGGACTAACCGTAAGTATTCTCTTCAAAGAGATATAGCCTATATACATCGCAAATATCAATATAAAATATATGATAATTGAAAGAAAATTTTTCCAATATCATTTTCATAGTATATGTTCAACATTCAGCGGTAGATTAATGTGTATCTTTGAGATATTAATTTTTAATAAATGCTGATCGAATTAGTTCTCAATTACTTCCATTTTGATAACAAACAGCTGCTACTTTAGATTCCTTAGAATATGATCTTTAACTAATCTTAAGATGTTTTCAGGATGACTCTGGTTACAATCACAAGCCATACGATCTTGTTACGAATCTGTAACACAGAGGCAAATCTGATACTGCCGACCGCTACTTGAGACTCCCTTCACTTTGGATCGATGTTAACATACTTATCTGGAGGAAATTGATATCACAGGAGTCCAGAAATGGCATCACAGTAAACAGCTCCGAGCAGAGTAAACACTTGATCAAACACCGAGACAACCCTGTAAACAGAGAGGTGAAGGGATGTTAAAGGTGACCGGCATGATGCACCATACTCTTTGATTGATTTTATGAGTTTTTCGTAAAACCTTTCAAAACATTTACCTCTATAGTGGAGTTCAGGTTATAAAAGTTTATTAATTGAAGGACTTAATCCTGTCTTTAAGCACCTCGCGGGCTAATTGCTAATTATCGTGTAAATCAATGTAAATTAGTGAATATATCAAAAAGTTGAAAAGAATATAAAACACTACTGCAAACATATCCTCATACTGCCCTGATTACTCAAAAGATAATTGACATTCTTTCCGCCCTTACGAAGCACATCAACTCTATACTTTTCACACTTGCTCACCACAGTGTCCATGGTGTTGAACACAACCAGAAAAGGAGATAGAACAACGTGTGTTGAACGCACCCAGATAGAACAACGTGGTTCTAATGGAACGACATGTACTTCAGCTATACAAAGAAAACGTCTATAGTAACAAATGTAAGACATGCATCACAATCAATATGCTCCTTAAGATACCAACTGTTCTATCTGTCTGGGATTTCCTCTGCTTCAGCGACCTCTTGATCCAATATCAAACACTTTGTCATAAAGCAATAGCTCTATTTGTAATAACTTAGTCAGAATGATTCGATGGCCCAAGCCAGTCAGGTGTGCTTGTGTTTTCCTCTTGAACATCCAACACCAAGCATCGTGTAGTTTCCTCACATAATATTTTATTACACAATTATTCTTGAATTTTAGACGTTAATATTAAAAAGTCTTAATGATAATTCGTTTTAATGTATTCTCTGTACTTTGCTTATAGGTCTCTTTACTATAAGTACACTCTTATGTCAGTGTTTGTGTCGTTGTATTCGTACTCTATAACATCCAATTACAGTTTATAGTAATGTGGATAATTCAAGAGATATAAAGCATGTCTAGGACTCAAGAATACGACTTTGCAATATCATGATTTTTAAAATTTCATTTTGACTTAACATCAAGCCAATTGTATCTATTTAATGACGCATAATATCAATCTAATGACACATGAAACCAGCTTAAACAAACTTCATTTGACTTGAAAGCAAACCTGCTATCTCATTACTGATTGGATGAAACAAAGAGCTTCAACTCTACACTTGCCACACGTCGAATGTATGTGTATTAAATCAACCCAGAGGAATCATTCAGATGACAAGAAAGGTTTCTTATTAAATGTGGTCTTCAAGATTTGAAAGTTGTGATTTTATTTACCATTGAGATGTAGTCAGAAACTTAAAAGATAATATGACAGAAAATTGGGCACAATGTCCTCGTTCTAATTGGAACAAATTGATTACTAATTAGGAGATACTACATGTACATGCAAGTGCTAATTAGATGATGACCTGTTCTTTCTTGTGTCCATGTGATCATAATACACTTCCACACCCAGATGCACACATCAATTCAGTGATAACTAATAATGATGAGGTTATGTATCCACTGTACTGTAAAGGGCACTGATCACCATCAGCTGATGAAGATCAGGAGTCTATTAGTGTGTTGGTGGTGTCCACAGGACCCTGGTTAGTGTCTCAACTTATCAAGACACATCACCAGTGTTTCTCATTGGTGGTAGATTAACTAATTGGTACTCACTGTCGATTTGACAGTTCGTTTACTCTACTTTCCATGTCAGTATCCAGAGTCCCTGATACGTATGCATTATTAGATTAGGGTTGAACTGCATTCATCACACTTTTAGGTGTAATATAAAGATTATCTACTTCCACAATTTCGAGTATCATTTATATAGTCCCATTAACCTAAGACAGACCTACATTTGAAACATTTACATAGTTATATTTGCATTGTAAAGTGATATAAATTCATCAGGGTATTTAATTTGAACAAGCCTACATTTTATCCCAGTTTGTACAGTGTTCAGATGATCTGAGGTGTGATGACTCCTGGCTTACATGGGCATGTCATCTCTTTTGATTTAATTAGATGCTTCCTCCCTTGAAGAATTTATCTTGAGTTGCGGGTAATTGAGTAACGACTTTATCATAAAATGGTCATTATTGAATCAGATGAATTTTTCAGACAGGAACTGTTATTGAATCAACTTTATCGAAGAGGACCAGACTAAAGCCATGTTACAATTGTAATCGATAGCATGCGATGCTCAGGCAATTTGAGGCTGATCAAGGTTTGATTTATGTATTATGTATAACAAACCTCCAGTGACGTCGCACCACTATACTGTCTATAACATTATACTCGATAATTCCTATGTGGATGTATTATCCCGGGCATTATCACATAATACCCAGGATTGTAACGTAATTTCCCTCTACCCCGGGCAATTATCTTAACACTGGCCTATTTCAAATATATATATGTTATACTGAGATAATAAGTTTAAGATGAAAGTAAGTGTATGTTATTTCTAACTCTTTTGGAAAACAACTGTTAATTCAAACATCAAATCTGCAAATATATTTTTCCAATAGCCTGTCTCGAACCCGAAACCTCCATACATCAAGCGCAGCGATGATACCACTGTGCTACAGGGATGAGGCTGATGAGGTTGAATTCCTCTTATACCCTACTGCCTTTCACAAAAGCGGCATATTTTACAGACGACTCCTTTTCTTTTTCGCACTATCAATTAGAATAGATTTAACATAAAATTTAACCATGGGGTCGGTTTGTAAGCTTGATAAAACATGCCAAATGGTGTTTATGAGATTTAAAACCCTTACCTTGTACGACTTAAAATGTTAAAAAACCCTCTCCCCTACAAGTCGTTGCCTACTGAAAACAGTCAGTAAGTCGTCAGTAACTCGTGTCCCCCCCCCCCCCCCCCCCCCCCCCCCCCCCCCAATTTGGCCTGAAGCGTATATGAGTCTCCAAGAGGTCAAATTTAGTCGGGAGTGGGTATTTGAGCATGTTCAAAAACTCACTCCCGACTTTTTCAGTCGGGCGATTCAGTCGTATTAAGTTGTAATCTAGTCGTAAGTGACTTTCATCTGATTCTTATTGGGTCGTATTAAGTCATCTTGTCAGTCGTATTTACTCGTATCCAGTCATATTGAGTCGTGGTGGTCATGTGTGAGTCAGGAATAGGTATTCCTCTCAAATACTTGCCGACTCACTCCCGACTAATGCCAATTCACGTACGACTAACCAATACTCAAAGACGACCAGTGACGGCCCATTCCAGACTAAACACGACAATAAGGCCAAATATCTCGTATGCGATTCGTATGCGGACAAACATTAACACACGCTGGTCTACCAGAGGGTGAATCAAACTTATTTACGCTCACTATATTTTGCCTGTGTCTTTCTTTTGTTGAGAGTTGAAATAAGAGTTTGGAATATTCCACATGAAGACAATGAAAGAACAATTGTATCGGAGGCTTTTCAGTGACATTGTCCTAGTTCTTATTATACCTGATAATCCCTGGTTGTAAGGCTGCCCGAGACGCCAACACACTGTTCTGGCATAGGCTTACAGGTCCCTGGATCCTGAGTAATCACCTGTTTCATTCTCGTGATGAGAGTTTAAGGCAGGGTTTGGAATATTACATAGGAAGACCATGACAGAAACCTTGACTCACACTGAACTCTACCGGAGGAAGAGGTATGGACTAATCAGACGCAAATTTACATGACAGGACGGCATCCTTCCATTCAGTTTGCAAATGTTATGAACAGAATCGTATTTATCAGCATCTTAGTGAATAATAGCCCATTAAATACTCTCGCTGAATTGATTAAAAGCAAAGCAAACTAGTGTTTTCAAGTGAAGATGAAAAGGAAAACAGAAAAGCAATTGCCCATTTATGCAATTTAAAAAAGTTTTGAAAAATCAAATTGTAATATAATATTAGATTTTAAGCTCATCGGGCCTGAAAGGCCTACTTTCTTCTTCACTATGAAACGTCTGTAGATTTAGTACCTCTGAGACCCAAAATAAGAGTTACAAGGGTCAAGACTTATAACTACCTATTTTCATTTTCTCTAGTAGAAAATAGTCAGAGAAAGCTGACATTTGATGTACAGACTCATTGGCCAATGGGGATGATCAAGTGTAGATTTGGTGACCCTGTGATACAAAATATGGGTTGTCAAGTTAAATACATGTTTTCATCTTCACCAGTAGAAAACGTTCGTAGAAAGCTGAAGTTCCTGTGAGGTGAAATGAGGTGAGTTGGGGTTTAACTTTCAAGCTTCACTTATATCGCGGCTGCTAGTATTATGGCAGGGAGAAAGCCCACAATGCCATGTGGCTATGCCTTACGGTGAAACCACTGTGCTATCCCGCCCCCGAAGTTGCTGTGTCCTTGGCAACTAGGGGATATAAATTGTAGATTTGTTGACCCTGTAGCATAGAATGACGTTCACAGGGGTAAGGAACTAGTATTTTCATATTTATATATGTATATGTATATGTATATCAGATTTAAAAAGTTATATACATGTGCACAGACTATTCGGCAGATAGGGATCATAAATTGTAGATTTGGTGACCATAGGGCCCCACAATACCTTGTTTTTCTTTCTTTTTAGGAACTTAACCTTTAAAAAAGCTGAAAAAACCTTGGCCAAATAGGATTATAAATAGAGGAATTGTTGACATTCTTCCAACTGAAGCTCTAAAACCAATGGCCCTATTTGTATCTTTATAAATTGTCATTTACAACTAATGTCCCAACTACAGCAACAATACCCCCTTTACCAGGACGGTTTGGTTAGAGTTGGAATTCGTCCATTTTGTAGTTATCTTAATCACACAAGCCATACACCAGACACTGGAAGTAATAACAATCATGTATCAGACCGATGATGCAATTCAATAATATGATGTGATTTGCAATTGTCCCCTCCTATACAAAAAGGGTTTCCGTTTTTCAGGAACGTCTCATAACGCAAGTAATTCTATAAAACAGATAAAATTAAAATAAAACGGATAAAGTCCTTAAGATAAAGGAAAATCCGTTTCTAAAGTCAATCTTCTATAATAATGATTAAATAACATAATGATAATATATACCATACCCCAGATTTTCTAGAACAGGTTAGTTTGTTTATGTAGCATATGAATAATTCGTATTCGTCATCCAGAACTGTTGTTCACATGAAACCACAGAATATGAAACTGATTGAATTATTTGCGCAATATGAATTGATTTAAGAGGCCAATGCTCTTAAGGAGATATGTTTAATAAAAACATTCTGACTTTACCAAGTTTTCAGTTCAACAGTGTCAAAGACTTCTTATATTCTTAAATTCTAAAGTGGAATACATTGATTAATTAATACAAATCAAAACCTTTAAAAGTGACGAAGAATATGTTTTAGGGTTACACATGTCAAGCGATCTTATTGTTGTTATTTTATCATGAAATTTTTAATGCTAATCAGTTCAATATATATATATATATATATATATATATATATATATATATATATATATATATATATATATATATATATAAAATTAAGATGATTAGATGAAAATGTGAATTACCCGTATGACATATGTCGCTTCTGTGAATTAATGCTTGCTAATGCATACTAATGATTACTCCTACCTTCTAACTAACTAACTTGCATCAGCTTCCTAATTGCTTGCGAACGTCTCTAATATAATATTAAATTGACTCACATCACATTCAAATTAAAATGTGCTAAAAGCTCCAAATCTACCCTATGAAACGTTTGGTCCTGTCAGTCAATCTTTGTTTAACGTTTGTTCCTGCTAACATTCATCGAGGACAGGAATAATGTGTATTTACATTGGTGTTGATAATCTGTTAATGAGTAAAAGTACACCTGAAAATGTCACATACATGTTCTGCTATTTTGTTTGCAAAACCTTTTGACATTTAACATTAAAACAAATAATTAGTGAGGTAAGGTGAGGTGATTTAGAGTTTTAACGCCGCTTTGAAGAGTATTTCACTAATATCACGTCTGCTAGAAGGTAGAAAGCCATGGGTGATACTGCATTGAAATTCAGTGTAGCATTGAAACAAACCTTACTGTGTGTAGAACAGTTCTCTACTGCAGACAAAGTGCCCCTGGCACGATTCGAACCACATACCTCTTGACTTGGAGCCGAACACGCTAACCACTGTGCTATCTCACCCCCAAAATAATTGGACACTAATTGCTACTTTACTTACATTTACTTGAATTTTCATAGTTTTATTCCTAATGCTAAACAAACATTATCACATTAATATCGTGTCAATTCACATTCTTAAATATATTTCAATTTAAAACATAACATATTGACAATATTTGGAAAAGCAATCAATTGTTATGTATATCTATAATAGTAAGTTACTTCAATATATAGAAACAGCATATATTCGTGACCCAGCTAAAGAGGTATTATAGATATTTAGCCCTTTGTCAATTATCAAAACATAATTTCTTCTTATCCACTATACGTAAAAATATAAACACGGGAATACAATTAATATATCCACCTATTAAATAGTGGACCTCTCTACAGAGAATACATGCAACAATACAGGATGAAATGTCTCGTCAAGGGATTCCTTCGGCAATACAGGATTAAATGTCTCGTCAAGGAATTCCTTCAGCAATACCTGATGAAATGTCTTGTCAAGGGATTCCTTCGGCAATACAGGATTAAATGTCTCGTCAAGGAATTCCTTCGGCAATACAGGATGAAATGTCTCGTCAAGGAATTCCTTCGGCAATACAGCATGAATTCTCGTCAAGGAATTCCTTCGGCAATACAGCATGAATTGTCTTGTCAAGATTCTTTAGGCAATAGAGGATGAAATATCTCGTCAAGGAATTCCTTTGCCAATACAGGATGAAATGTCTTGTCAAGGAATTCCTTCGGCAATACAGGATGAAATGTCTCGCAAGGGATTCCTTCGGCAATACAGTATGAAATGTCTCATCAAGGAATTTATTTTGCAATACAGGATGAAATGTCTCGTCAATGAATGTGTTCAGCAATACAGAATGAAATCCCTTTTCAATGAGTTGCTTCCATGAGTTGAATCTGAAGTGTTGTGAAGTAAGAGTGTTGTACAGGTATGATGTTGATGCAAGTTTCGTGTGAGTAGAGATTGTGTGGGTAGAGATTGTGTGGGTAGAGATTGTGTGGGTAGAGATTGTGTGAGTAGAGATTGTGTGGGTAGAGATTGTGTGAGTGGAGATTGTGTGAGTAGAGATTGTGTCGGTAGAGATTGTGTGAGTGGAGATTGTGTGGGTGGAGATTGTGTGGGTAGAGATTGTGTGGGAGGAGATTGTGTGAGTAGAGATTGTGTGAGTAGAGATTGTGTGGGTAGAGATTGTGTGGGTAGAGATTGTGTGAGTAGAGATTGTGTGAGTAGAGATTGTGTGAGTAGAGATTGTGTGGGTAGAGATTGTGTGGGTAGAGATTGTGTGGGTAGAGATTGTGTGGGTAGAGATTGTGTCGGTAGAGATTGTGTGGGTAGAGATTGTGTGGGTAGAGATTGTGTCGGTAGAGATTGTGTGAGTGGAGATTGTGTGGGTGGAGATTGTGTGGGTAGAGATTGTGTGGGTGGAGATTGTGTGAGTAGAGATTGTGTGAGTAGAGATTGTGTGGGTTTAGATTGTGTGGGTTTAGATTGTGTGGGTAGAGATTGTGTGGGTAGAGATTGTGTGAGTAGAGATTGTGTTGGTGGAGATTGTGTGGGTAGAGATTGTGTGGGTGGAGATTGTGTGGGTAGAGATTGTGTGAGTAGAGATTGTGTGGGTAGAGATTGTGTGGGTAGAGATTGTGTGAGTAGAGATTGTGTTGGTGGAGATTGTGTGGGTAGAGATTGTGTGGGTGGAGATTGTGTGGGTCGAGATTGTGTGAGTAGAGATGTGTGGGTAGAGATTGTGTGGGTAGAGATTGTGTGAGTAGAGATTGTGTGGGTTTAGATTGTGTGGGTTTAGATTGTGTGGGTAGAGATTGTGTGGGTAGAGATTGTGTGGGTAGAGATTGTGTGGGTGGAGATTGTGTGGGTGGAGATTGTGTGGGTGGAGATTGTGTGGGTAGAGATTGTGTGAGTAGAGATTGTGTGGGTGGAGATTGTGTGGGTGGAGATTGTGTGGGTGGAGATTGTGTGGGTAGAGATTGTGTGGGTGGAGATTGTGTGGGTAGAGATTGTGTGGGTTTAGATTGTGTTGGTGGAGATTGTGTGGGTGGAGATTGTGTGGGTGGAGATTGTGTGGGTGGAGATTGTGTGGGTAGAGATTGTGTGGGTGGAGATTGTGTGGGTGGAGATTGTGTGGGTGGAGATTGTGTTGGTGGAGATTGTGTGGGTGGAGATTGTGTTGGTGGAGATTGTGTGGGTAGAGATTGTGTGAGTAGAGATTGTGTGGGTGGAGATTGTGTGGGTGGAGATTGTGTTGGTGGAGATTGTGTGGGTGGAGATTGTGTGAGTAGAGATTGTGTGGGTGGAGATTGTGTGGGTGGAGATTGTGTGGGTAGAGATTGTGTGGGTTTAGATTGTGTTGGTGGAGATTGTGTGGGTGGAGATTGTGTGGGTAGAGATTGTGTGGGTGGAGATTGTGTGGGTAGAGATTGTGTGGGTGGAGATTGTGTGGGTGGAGATTGTGTGGGTGGAGATTGTGTTGGTGGAGATTGTGTGGGTGGAGATTGTGTTGGTGGAGATTGTGTGGGTAGAGATTGTGTGAGTAGAGATTGTGTGGGTGGAGATTGTGTGGGTGGAGATTGTGTTGGTGGAGATTGTGTGGGTGGAGATTGTGTGAGTAGAGATTGTGTGGGTGGAGATTGTGTGGGTGGAGATTGTGTGGGTAGAGATTGTGTGGGTGGAGATTGTGTGGGTGGAGATTGTGTGGGTGGAGATTGTGTGGGTGGAGATTGTGTGAGTAGAGATTGTGTGAGTAGAGATTGTGTGGGTAGAGATTGTGTGGGTGGAGATTGTGTGAGTAGAGATTGTGTGGGTGGAGATTGTGTGGGTGGAGATTGTGTGGGTGGAGATTGTGTTGGTGGAGATTGTGTGAGTAGAGATTGTGTGGGTGGAGATTGTGTGAGTAGAGATTGTGTGGGTGGAGATTGTGTGAGTAGAGATTGTGTGGGTGGAGATTGTGTGGGTGGAGATTGTGTGGGTGGAGATTGTGTGGGTGGAGATTGTGTGGGTAGAGATTGTGTGGGTAGAGATTGTGTGGGTAGAGATTGTGTGGGTAGAGATTGTGTGAGTTTAGATTGTGTGAGTAGAGATTGTGTGAGTAGAGATTGTGTGAGTTTAGATTGTGTGGGTGGAGATTGTGTGAGTAGAGATTGTGTGGGTGGAGATTGTGTGGGTGGAGATTGTGTGGGTGGAGATTGTGTGGGTGGAGATTGTGTGAGTAGAGATTGTGTGAGTAGAGATTGTGTGGGTAGAGATTGTGTGGGTAGAGATTGTGTGAGTAGAGATTGTGTGGGTGGAGATTGTGTGGGTGGAGATTGTGTGGGTGGAGATTGTGTGGGTGGAGATTGTGTGAGTAGAGATTGTGTGAGTAGAGATTGTGTGGGTGGAGATTGTGTGGGTGGAGATTGTGTGGGTAGAGATTGTGTGGGTAGAGATTGTGTGGGTGGAGATTGTGTGAGTAGAGATTGTGTGGGTGGAGATTGTGTGGGTGGAGATTGTGTGGGTGGAGATTGTGTGGGTGGAGATTGTGTGAGTAGAGATTGTGTGAGTAGAGATTGTGTGGGTAGAGATTGTGTGAGTAGAGATTGTGTGGGTAGAGATTGTGTGGGTGGAGATTGTGTGGGTGGAGATTGTGTTGGTGGAGATTGTGTTGGTGGAGATTGTGTGAGTAGAGATTGTGTGGGTGGAGATTGTGTGGGTGGAGATTGTGTTGGTGGAGATTGTGTTGGTGGAGATTGTGTGAGTAGAGATTGTGTGGGTGGAGATTGTGTGGGTAGAGATTGTGTGAGTAGAGATTGTGTGGGTAGAGATTGTGTGGGTGGAGATTGTGTGAGTAGAGATTGTGTGGGTGGAGATTGTGTGGGTGGAGATTGTGTGGGTGGAGATTGTGTGGGTGGAGATTGTGTGGGTGGAGATTGTGTGGGTAGAGATTGTGTGGGTAGAGATTGTGTGGGTGGAGATTGTGTGAGTAGAGATTGTGTGGGTGGAGATTGTGTGGGTGGAGATTGTGTGGGTGGAGATTGTGTGGGTGGAGATTGTGTGGGTGGAGATTGTGTGGGTAGAGATTGTGTGAGTAGAGATTGTGTGGGTTTAGATTGTGTGGGTTTAGATTGTGTGGGTAGAGATTGTGTGGGTGGAGATTGTGTGGGTGGAGATTGTGTGGGTAGAGATTGTGTGAGTAGAGATTGTGTGGGTGGAGATTGTGTGAGTAGAGATTGTGTGGGTGGAGATTGTGTGGGTGGAGATTGTGTGAGTAGAGATTGTGTGGGTGGAGATTGTGTGGGTAGAGATTGTGTGAGTAGAGATTGTGTGGGTAGAGATTGTGTGGGTGGAGATTGTGTGAGTAGAGATTGTGTGGGTGGAGATTGTGTGGGTGGAGATTGTGTGGGTGGAGATTGTGTGGGTGGAGATTGTGTGGGTAGAGATTGTGTGGGTGGAGATTGTGTGAGTAGAGATTGTGTGGGTTTAGATTGTGTGAGTAGAGATTGTGTGGGTAGAGATTGTGTGGGTAGAGATTGTGTGGGTGGAGATTGTGTGAGTAGAGATTGTGTGAGTAGAGATTGTGTGGGTAGAGATTGTGTGGGTAGAGATTGTGTGGGTGGAGATTGTGTGAGTAGAGATTGTGTGGGTGGAGATTGTGTGGGTGGAGATTGTGTGGGTGGAGATTGTGTGGGTGGAGATTGTGTGGGTAGAGATTGTGTGAGTAGAGATTGTGTGGGTGGAGATTGTGTGAGTAGAGATTGTGTGGGTAGAGATTGTGTGGGTTTAGATTGTGTGGGTAGAGATTGTGTGGGTTTAGATTGTGTGGGTGGAGATTGTGTGGGTGGAGATTGTGTGAGTAGAGATTGTGTGGGTGGAGATTGTGTGAGTAGAGATTGTGTGGGTAGAGATTGTGTGGGTAGAGATTGTGTGGGTGGAGATTGTGTGAGTAGAGATTGTGTGGGTGGAGATTGTGTTGGTGGAGATTGTGTGAGTAGAGATTGTGTGGGTGGAGATTGTGTGGGTGGAGATTGTGTGGGTGGAGATTGTGTGGGTGGAGATTGTGTGAGTAGAGATTGTGTGGGTGGAGATTGTGTGAGTAGAGATTGTGTGGGTGGAGATTGTGTGGGTGGAGATTGTGTGGGTGGAGATTGTGTGGGTGGAGATTGTGTGGGTGGAGATTGTGTGAGTAGAGATTGTGTGGGTGGAGATTGTGTGAGTAGAGATTGTGTGGGTGGAGATTGTGTGGGTGGAGATTGTGTGGGTGGAGATTGTGTTGGTGGAGATTGTGTGGGTAGAGATTGTGTGAGTAGAGATTGTGTGGGTGGAGATTGTGTGGGTGGAGATTGTGTGGGTGGAGATTGTGTTGGTGGAGATTGTGTGGGTGGAGATTGTGTGAGTAGAGATTGTGTGGGTGGAGATTGTGTGGGTGGAGATTGTGTGGGTGGAGATTGTGTGGGTGGAGATTGTGTTGGTGGAGATTGTGTGGGTGGAGATTGTGTGAGTAGAGATTGTGTGGGTGGAGATTGTGTGAGTAGAGATTGTGTGAGTAGAGATTGTGTGGGTGGAGATTGTGTGGGTAGAGATTGTGTGGGAGGAGATTGTGTGGGTGGAGATTGTGTTGGTGGAGATTGTGTGGTGGAGATTGTGTGAGTAGAGATTGTGTGGGTGGAGATTGTGTGAGTAGAGATTGTGTGAGTAGAGATTGTGTGGGTGGAGATTGTGTGAGTAGAGATTGTGTGGGTGGAGATTGTGTGGTAGAGATTGTGTGGGTGGAGATTGTGTGGGTGGAGATTGTGTGGTGGAGATTGTGTGGTGGAGATTGTGTGAGTAGGATTGTGTGGGTGGAGATTGTGAGTAGATTGTGTGGGTGGAGATTGTGTGAGTAGAGATTGTGTGGGTGGAGATTGTGTGGGTGGAGATTGTGTGGGTGGAGATTGTGTTGGTGGAGATTGTGTGGGTGGAGATTGTGTGGGTGGAGATTGTGTGGGTGGAGATTGTGTGGGTAGAGATTGTGTGGGTGGAGATTGTGTGAGTAGAGATTGTGTGGGTGGAGATTGTGTGGGTGGAGATTGTGTGGGTGGAGATTGTGTGGGTGGAGATTGTGTGAGTAGAGATTGTGTGGGTAGAGATTGTGTGGGTGGAGATGTGTGGGTGGAGATTGTGTGAGTAGAGATTGTGTGGGTGGAGATTGTGTGGGTGGAGATTGTGTGGGTGGAGATTGTGTGGGTGGAGATTGTGTGGGTGGAGATTGTGTGGGTGGAGATTGTGTGGGTAGAGATTGTGTGGGTAGAGATTGTGTGGGTGGAGATTGTGTGAGTAGAGATTGTGTGGGTGGAGATTGTGTGGTGGAGATTGTGTGGGTGATATTGTGTGGAGATTGTGTGAGTAGAGATTGTGTGGTAGAGATTGTGTGGGTAGAGATTGTGTGGGTAGAGATTGTGTGGGTGGAGATTGTGTGGGTAGAGATTGTGTGGGTGGAGATTGTGTGGTGGAGATTGTGTGGGTGGAGATTGTGTGGGTGGAGATTGTGTGGGTGGAGATTGTGTGAGTAGAGATTGTGTGGGTGGAGATTGTGTGGTGGAGATTGTGTGGGTGGAGATTGTGTGAGTAGAGATTGTGTGGGTGGAGATTTTGTGGGTGGAGATTGTGTTGGTGGAGATTGTGTGGGTGGAGATTGTGTGAGTAGAGATTGTGTGGGTGGAGATTGTGTGAGTAGAGATTGTGTGGGTGGAGATTGTGTGAGTAGAGATTGTGTGGTGGAGATTGTGTGGGTGGAGATTGTGTGGGTGGAGATTGTGTGGGTGGAGATTGTGTGGGTAGAGATTGTGTGAGTAGAGATTGTGTGGGTAGAGATTGTGTGGTGGAGATTGTGTGAGTAGAGATTGTGTGGGTGGAGATTGTGTGGGTAGAGATTGTGTGGGTGGAGATTGTGTGGGTGGAGATTGTGTGGGTGGAGATTGTGTGGGTGGAGATTGTGTGGGTGGAGATTGTGAGTAGAGATTGTGTGGGTAGAGATTGTGTGGGTAGAGATTGTGTGGGTAGAGATTGTGTGGGTGGAGATTGTGTGGGTAGAGATTGTGTGGGTGGAGATTGTGTTGGTGGAGATTGTGTGGGTGGAGATTGTGTGGGTGGAGATTGTGTGGGTGGAGATTGTGTGAGTAGAGATTGTGTGGGTGGAGATTGTGTTGGTGGAGATTGTGTGGGTGGAGATTGTGTGAGTAGAGATTGTGTGGGTGGAGATTTTGTGGGTGGAGATTGTGTTGGTGGAGATTGTGTGGGTGGAGATTGTGTGAGTAGAGATTGTGTGGGTGGAGATTGTGTGAGTAGAGATTGTGTGGGTGGAGATTGTGTGAGTAGAGATTGTGTGGGTGGAGATTGTGTGGGTGGAGATTGTGTGGGTGGAGATTGTGTGGGTGGAGATTGTGTGGGTAGAGATTGTGTGAGTAGAGATTGTGTGGGTAGAGATTGTGTGGGTGGAGATTGTGTGAGTAGAGATTGTGTGGGTGGAGATTGTGTGGGTAGAGATTGTGTGGGTGGAGATTGTGTGGGTGGAGATTGTGTGGGTATAGATTGTGTGTGAGTAGAGATTGTGTGGGTAGAGATTGTGTGGGTAGAGATGTGTGGAGATGTGAGAGATTGTGTGGGTGGAGATTGTGTGGGTGGAGATTGTGTGGGTGAGATTGTGTGGGTGGAGATTGTGTGGGTGGAGATGTGTGGTAGAGATTGTTGGTAGAGATTGTGTGGGTTTAGATTGTGTGGGTGGAGATTGTGTGGGTGGAGATTGTGTGGGTAGAGATTGTGTGAGTAGAGATTGTGTGAGTAGAGATTGTGTGGGTTTAGATTGTGTGGGTAGAGATTGTGTGGGTAGAGATTGTGTGGGTGGAGATTGTGTGGGTGGAGATTGTGTGGGTGGAGATTGTGTGGGTTTAGATTGTGTGAGTAGAGATTGTGTGGGTAGAGATTGTGTGAGTAGAGATTGTGTGAGTAGAGATTGTGTGGTAGAGATTGTGTGGTAGAGATTGTGTGAGTAGAGATTGTGTGGGTAGAGATTGTGTGGGTAGAGATTGTGTGGGTGGAGATTGTGTGGGTAGAGATTGTGTGGGTAGAGATTGTGTGGGTGGAGATTGTGTGGGTGGAGATTGTGTGGGTGGAGATTGTGTGGGTGGAGATTGTGTGGGTGGAGATTGTGTAGGTAGAGATTGTGTGAGTAGAGATTGTGTGAGTAGAGATTGTGTGGGTAGAGATTGTGTGGGTGGAGATTGTGTGGGTTTAGATTGTGTGGGTGGAGATTGTGTGGGTAGAGATTGTGTGAGTAGAGATTGTGTGAGTAGAGATTGTGTGGGTTTAGATTGTGTGGGTAGAGATTGTGTGGGTAGAGATTGTGTGGGTGGAGATTGTGTGGGTGGAGATTGTGTGGGTGGAGATTGTGTGGGTTTAGATTGTGTGAGTAGAGATTGTGTGGGTGGAGATTGTGTGGGTAGAGATTGTGTGAGTAGAGATTGTGTGAGTAGAGATTGTGTGGGTAGAGATTGTGTGGGTAGAGATTGTGTGAGTAGAGATTGTGTGGGTAGAGATTGTGTGGGTAGAGATTGTGTGGGTGGAGATTGTGTGGGTAGAGATTGTGTGGGTAGAGATTGTGTGGGTGGAGATTGTGTGGGTGGAGATTGTGTGGGTGGAGATTGTGTGGGTGGAGATTGTGTGGGTGGAGATTGTGTAGGTAGAGATTGTGTGAGTAGAGATTGTGTGAGTAGAGATTGTGTGGGTAGAGATTGTGTGGGTGGAGATTGTGTGGGTTTAGATTGTGTGGGTGGAGATTGTGTGGGTGGAGATTGTGTGGGTGGAGATTGTGTGAGTAGAGATTGTGTGAGTAGAGATTGTGTAGGTAGAGATTGTGTGAGTAGAGATTGTGTGGGTGGAGATTGTGTGGGTAGAGATTGTGTAGGTAGAGATTGTGTGAGTAGAGATTGTGTGAGTAGAGATTGTGTGGGTAGAGATTGTGTGGGTGGAGATTGTGTGGGTTTAGATTGTGTGGGTGTAGATTGTGTGGGTGGAGATTGTGTGGGTGGAGATTGTGTGAGTAGAGATTGTGTGAGTAGAGATTGTGTAGGTAGAGATTGTGTGGGTAGAGATTGTGTGGGTGGAGATTGTGTGGGTAGAGATTGTGTGGGTTTAGATTGTGTGAGTAGAGATTGTGTGGGTGGAGATTGTGTGGGTAGAGATTGTGTGAGTAGAGATTGTGTGAGTAGAGATTGTGTAGGTAGAGATTGTGTGGGTAGAGATTGTGTGGGTGGAGATTGTGTGGGTGGAGATTGTGTGAGTAGAGATTGTGTGGGTGGAGATTGTGTGAGTAGAGATTGTGTGAGTAGAGATTGTGTGGGTGGAGATTGTGTGAGTAGAGATTGTGTGGGTGGAGATTGTGTGGGTAGAGATTGTGTAGGTAGAGATTGTGTGAGTAGAGATTGTGTGAGTAGAGATTGTGTGGGTAGAGATTGTGTGGGTGGAGATTGTGTGGGTTTAGATTGTGTGGGTGGGGATTGTGTGGGTGGAGATTGTGTGGGTGGAGATTGTGTGAGTAGAGATTGTGTGAGTAGAGATTGTGTAGGTAGAGATTGTGTGGGTAGAGATTGTGTGGGTGGAGATTGTGTGGGTAGAGATTGTGTGGGTTTAGATTGTGTGAGTAGAGATTGTGTGGGTGGAGATTGTGTGGGTAGAGATTGTGTGAGTAGAGATTGTGTGAGTAGAGATTGTGTAGGTAGAGATTGTGTGGGTAGAGATTGTGTGGGTGGAGATTGTGTGGGTGGAGATTGTGTGGGTAGAGATTGTGTGGGTAGAGATTGTGTGGGTAGAGATTGTGTGGGTGGAGATTGTGTGGGTAGAGATTGTGTGGGTAGAGATTGTGTGAGTAGAGATTGTGTGGGTAGAGATTGTGTGGGTAGAGATTGTGTGGTTTAGATTGTGTGGGTTTAGATTGTGTGGGTGGAGATTGTGTGGGTGGAGATTGTGTGGGTAGAGATTGTGTGGGTAGAGATTGTGTGGGTTTAGATTGTGTGGGTAGAGATTGTGTGGGTGGAGATTGTGTGAGTAGAGATTGTGTGGGTAGAGATTGTGTGGGTAGAGATTGTGTGAGTAGAGATTGTGTGGGTGGAGATTGTGTGGGTTTAGATTGTGTGGGTGGAGATTGTGTGGGTGGAGATTGTGTGAGTAGAGATTGTGTGGGTGGAGATTGTGTGAGTAGAGATTGTGTGGGTAGAGATTGTGCTGGTTTAGATTGTGTGGGTTTAGATTGTGTGGGTGGAGATTGTGTGGGTGGAGATTGTGTGAGTAGAGATTGTGTGGGTGGAGATTGTGTGGGTTTAGATTGTGTGGGTAGAGATTGTGTGGGTAGAGATTGTGTGGGTGGAGATTGTGTGGGTGGAGATTGTGTGAGTAGAGATTGTGTGGGTAGAGATTGTGTGGGTGGAGATTGTGTGGGTGGAGATTGTGTGGGTAGAGATTGTGTGGGTAGAGATTGTGTGGGTTTAGATTGTGTGGGTGGAGATTGTGTGGGTGGAGATTGTGTGGGTAGAGATTGTGTGGGTAGAGATTGTGTGGGTTTAGATTGTGTGGGTTTAGATTGTGTGGGTAGAGATTGTGTGGGTAGAGATTGTGTGAGTAGAGATTGTGTGGGTGGAGATTGTGTGGGTAGAGATTGTGTGGGTGGAGATTGTGTGGGTGGAGATTGTGTGGGTGGAGATTGTGTTGGTGGAGATTGTGTGAGTAGAGATTGTGTGGGTGGAGATTGTGTGGGTAGAGATTGTGTGGGTGGAGATTGTGTGGGTGGAGATTGTGTGGGTGGAGATTGTGTTGGTGGAGATTGTGTGGGTAGAGATTGTGTGGGTAGAGATTGTGTGGGTAGAGATTGTGTGAGTAGAGATTGTGTGGGTAGAGATTGTGTGGGTGGAGATTTTGTGGGTGGAGATTGTGTGGGTAGAGATTGTGTGGGTGGATATTGTGTGGGTAGAGATTGTGTGGGTAGAGATTGTGTGAGTAGAGATTGTGTAGGTGGAGATTGTGTGGGTGGAGATTGTGTGGGTGGAGATTGTGTTGGTGGAGATTGTGTTGGTGGAGATTGTGTGGGTGGAGATTGTGTGGGTAGAGATTGTGTCGGTAGAGATTGTGTGGGTAGAGATTGTGTGGGTGGAGATTGTGTGGGTAGAGATTGTGTGGGTAGAGATTGTGTGGGTGGAGATTGTGTGGGTGGAGATTGTGTCGGTAGAGATTGTGTGGGTAGAGATTGTGTGGGTAGAGATTGTGTGGGTGGAGATTGTGTGGGTAGAGATTGTGTGGGTAGAGATTGTGTGAGTAGAGATTGTGTGGGTAGAGATTGTGTGAGTAGAGATTGTGTGGGTAGAGATTGTGTGGGTAGAGATTGTGTGGGTGGAGATTGTGTGGGTGGAGATTGTGTGGGTGGAGATTGTGTGAGTAGAGATTGTGTGGTAGAGATTGTGTGGGTAGAGATTGTGTGGGTGGAGATTGTGTGGGTAGAGATTGTGTGAGTAGAGATTGTGGGTAGAGATTGTGTGAGTAGAGATTGTGTGGGTAGAGATTGTGTGGGTAGAGATTGTGTGGGTGGAGATTGTGTGGTGGAGATTGTGTGGGTGGAGATTGTGTGAGTAGAGATGTGTTGGTGGAGATTGTGTGGGAGAGATTGTGTGGGTGGAGATTGTGTGGGTGGAGATTGTGTGGGTGGAGATTGTGTGGGTAGAGATTGTGTGGGTAGAGATTGTGTGGGTAGAGATTGTGTGAGTAGAGATTGTGTGGGTAGAGATTGTGTGGGTGGAGATTGTGTGGGTAGAGATTGTGTGGGTAGAGATTGTGTTGGTGGAGATTGTGTGAGTAGAGATTGTGTGGGTGGAGATTGTGTGGGTAGAGATTGTGTGGGTGGAGATTGTGTGGGTGGAGATTGTGTTGGTGGAGATTGTGTGGGTGGAGATTGTGTGGGTAGAGATTGTGTGGGTGGAGATTGTGTGAGTAGAGATTGTGTGGGTGGAGATTGTGTGGGTAGAGATTGTGTGGGTAGAGATTGTGTGGGTAGAGATTGTGTGGGTAGAGATTGTGTTGGTGGAGATTGTGTGAGTAGAGATTGTGTGGGTGGAGATTGTGTGGGTGGAGATTGTGTGGGTGGAGATTGTGTGGGTGGAGATTGTGTGGGTAGAGATTGTGTGGTTGAGATTGTGTGGGTAGAGATTGTGTGGGTTGAGATTGTGTGGGTGGAGATTGTGTGGGTAGAGATTGTGTGGGTAGAGATTGTGTGGGTGGAGATTGTGTGGGTGGAGATTGTGTGGGTAGAGATTGTGTTGGTGGAGATTGTGTGGGTAGATTGTGTGGTAGAGATTGTGTGGAGTAGAGATTGTGTGGGTTAGATTGTGTGGTAGAGATTGTGTGGTGGAGATTGTGTGGGTGGAGATTGTGTGGGTGGAGATTGTGTGGTGGAGATTGTGTGGGTGGAGATTGTGTGGGTAGAGATTGTGTGGGTGGAGATTGTGTGGGTTGAGATTGTGTGGGTAGAGATTGTGTGGGTGGAGATTGTGTGGGTGGAGATTGTGTGGGTGGAGATTGTGTGGGTAGAGATTGTGTGGGTAGAGATTGTGTGGGTTTAGATTGTGTTGGTGGAGATTGTGTGAGTAGAGATTGTGTGGGTGGAGATTGTGTGGGTAGAGATTGTGTGGGTGGAGATTGTGTGGGTGGAGATTGTGTGGGTAGAGATTGTGTGGGTGGAGATTGTGTGGGTAGAGATTGTGTGGGTAGAGATTGTGTGGGTGGAGATTGTGTGGGTGGAGATTGTGTGGGTAGAGATTGTGTGGGTGGAGATTGTGTGGGTAGAGATTGTGTGGGTGGAGATTGTGTGGGTTGAGATTGTGTGGGTGGAGATTGTGTGGGTTGAGATTGTGTGGGTAGAGATTGTGTGGGTGGAGATTGTGTGGGTGGAGATTGTGTGGGTGGAGATTGTGTGGGTAGAGATTGTGTGGTAGAGATTGTGTGAGTAGAGATTGTGTGGGTAGAGATTGTGTGGGTGGAGATTGTGTGAGTTGAGATTGTGTGAGTAGAGATTGTGTGGGTAGAGATTGTGTGGGTGGAGATTGTGTGGGTGGAGATTGTGTGGGTGGAGATTGTGTGGGTAGAGATTGTGTGGGTAGAGATTGTGTGGGTGGAGATTGTGTGGGTAGAGATTGTGTGAGTAGAGATTGTGTGAGTAGAGATTGTGTGGGTGGAGATTGTGTGGGTGGAGATTGTGTGGGTGGAGATTGTGTGGGTGGAGATTGTGTTGGTAGAGATTGTGTGGGTAGAGATTGTGTGGGTGGAGATTGTGTGAGTAGAGATTGTGTGGGTAGAGATTGTGTGGGTAGAGATTGTGTGGGTGGAGATTGTGTGGGTAGAGATTGTGTGAGTAGAGATTGTGTGAGTAGAGATTGTGTGGGTGGAGATTGTGTGGGTGGAGATTGTGTGGGTGGAGATTGTGTGGGTGGAGATTGTGTTGGTAGAGATTGTGTGGGTGGAGATTGTGTGGGTTTAGATTGTGTGAGTAGAGATTGTGTGAGTAGAGATTGTGTGGGTAGAGATTGTGTGGGTGGAGATTGTGTGGGTGGAGATTGTGTGGGTAGAGATTGTGTGGGTAGAGATTGTGTGGGTGGAGATTGTGTGGGTGGAGATTGTGTGGGTGGAGATTGTGTTGGTAGAGATTGTGTGGGTGGAGATTGTGTGGGTAGAGATTGTGTGGGTAGAGATTGTGTGGGTGGAGATTGTGTGGGTAGAGATTGTGTGGGTGGAGATTGTGTGAGTAGAGATTGTGTGGTAGGAGATTGTGTGAGTAGAGATTGTGTGAGTAGAGATTGTGTGGGTGAGATTGTGTGGGTGGAGATTGTGTGGGTGGAGATTGTGTGGGTGGAGATTGTGTGGGTAGAGATTGTGTGGGTTTAGATTGTGTGGTAGAGATTGTGTGGGTAGAGATTGTGTGGGTAGAGATTGTGTGGGTGGAGATTGTGTGGGTGGAGATTGTGTGGGTAGAGATTGTGTGGGTAGAGATTGTGTGGGTGGAGATTGTGTGGGTGGAGATTGTGTGGGTGGAGATTGTGTGGGTAGAGATTGTGTGGGTGGAGATTGTGTGGGTAGAGATTGTGTGGGTAGAGATTGTGTTGGTGGAGATTGTGTGGGTAGAGATTGTGTGGGTGGAGATTGTGTGAGTAGAGATTGTGTGAGTAGAGATTGTGTGAGTAGAGATTGTGTGGGTAGAGATTGTGTGGGTGGAGATTGTGTGGGTGGAGATTGTGTGGGTAGAGATTGTGTGGGTAGAGATTGTGTGGGTTGAGATTGTGTGGGTGGAGATTGTGTGGGTGGAGATTGTGTGGGTAGAGATTGTGTGGGTGGAGATTGTGTGGGTGGAGATTGTGTTGGTGGAGATTGTGTGGATAGAGATTGTGTGGGTTTAGATTGTGTGAGTAGATTGTGTGAGTAGAGATTGTGTGGGTAGAGATTGTGTGGGTGGAGATTGTGTGGGTGGAGATTGTGTGGGTAGAGATTGTGTGGGTAGAGATTGTGTGGGTGGAGATTGTGTGGTGGAGATTGTGTGGGTGGAGATTGTGTTGGTAGAGATTGTGTGGGTGGAGATTGTGTGGGTAGAGATTGTGTGGGTAGAGATTGTGTGGGTGGAGATTGTGTGGGTGGAGATTGTGTGGGTAGAGATTGTGTGGGTGGAGATTGTGTGGGTAGAGATTGTGTGGGTGGAGATTGTGTGGGTTTAGATTGTGTGGGTTTAGATTGTGTGGGTTTAGATTGTGTGGGTAGAGATTGTGTGGGTGGAGATTGTGTGGGTGGAGATTGTGTGGGTGGAGATTGTGTGGGTAGAGATTGTGTGGGTAGAGATTGTGTGGGTTTAGATTGTGTTGGTGGAGATTGTGTGAGTAGAGATTGTGTGGGTGGAGATTGTGTGGGTAGAGATTGTGTGGGTGGAGATTGTGTGAGTAGAGATTGTGTGTGTAGAGATTGTGTGGGTGGAGATTGTGTGGGTAGAGATTGTGTGAGTAGAGATTGTGTGGGTGGAGATTGTGTGGGTAGAGATTGTGTGGGTGGAGATTGTGTGGGTGGAGATTGTGTGGTGGAGATTGTGTGGGTGGAGATTGTGTGGGTAGAGATTGTGTGGGTAGATTGTGTGGGTAGAGATTGTGTGGTGGAGATTGTGTGGGTAGAGATTGTGTGGGTAGAGATTGTGTGGGTGGAGATTGTGTTGGTGGAGATTGTGTGGGTAGAGATTGTGTGGGTTTAGATTGTGTGAGTAGAGATTGTGTGAGTAGAGATTGTGTGGGTAGAGATTGTGTGAGTAGAGATTGTGTGGGTAGAGATTGTGTGGGTAGAGATTGTGTGGGTGGAGATTGTGTGGGTGGAGATTGTGTGGGTAGAGATTGTGTGAGTAGAGATTGTGTGGGTAGAGATTGTGTGAGTAGAGATTGTGTTGGTGGAGATTGTGTGGGTTTAGATTGTGTGGGTGGAGATTGTGTGGGTAGAGATTGTGTGGGTGGAGATTGTGTGGGTTTAGATTGTGTGGGTTTAGATTGTGTGGGTTTAGATTGTGTGGGTGGAGATTGTGTGGGTAGAGATTGTGTGGTAGAGATTGTGTGGGTAGAGATTGTGTGGGTGGAGATTGTGTGGGTAGAGATTGTGTGGGTGGAGATTGTGTGAGTAGAGATTGTGTGGGTGGAGATTGTGTGGGTGGAGATTGTGTGGGTGGAGATTGTGTGGGTGGAGATTGTGTGGGTAGAGATTGTGTGGGTGGAGATTGTGTGGGTAGAGATTGTGTGGGTAGAGATTGTGTGGGTTTAGATTGTGTGGTAGAGATTGTGTGGGTAGAGATTGTGTGGGTAGAGATTGTGTGGGTGGAGATTGTGTGGGTAGAGATTGTGTGAGTAGAGATTGTGTGGGTGGAGATTGTGTGGGTGGAGATTGTGTGGGTGGAGATTGTGTGAGTAGAGATTGTGTGGGTTTAGATTGTGTGAGTAGAGATTGTG